>OU015499.1:11292283-11649783 GCA_907164885.2 Dolomedes plantarius
AGAAGCATAAAAAGAAAGAATATGCAAAAAAGTAACTAAATTAAACAAAAAATGACAGAATACAGAAAAAGTGAACACCGGCAACTTGTAAAAAACGGTAATCCGTATACTGGGAATTAACCCAGTAAAAAAGGATTAAAATGAAAGGTATTGAAATGTAATGAAAGGTAATGAATAAATGAAATGAAAGATTTTCAACAATCAATATTGCCACAAAATAAAATACCGTATTGTATCATGATCAACAACGATTTAAAAATAATAAATAATTCAAAATCGATAAAGTTTGACGTCACCGCATGGGTATATTTTTCATTTATCTCTTGATATATTACGCTAACGTCTGTGGCAATGGAATTGACGTTTATGTATAATGAAGAATGGCAACTACTACGGCAATTTTATTTTGCTTTCCATTGAAAGAAAGAAAACAAAAGGAGTAATATTAGAAAAATAACTTTTAATAAAACAAAAAATGAAATTAAAAATCAATAAATGCGTTCACTTACCTTGCAACATCTATTTTTTTTTGGACCTCTGTTACGGCTAGATTTTTTGGATTCTCTGTTACGGCTAATTTTTGTGAGTGAATCACAAATCACAAAACTGTGCTTAAAGTTTAGACTGATTCTTTTTAGTTAAGATATACAGTGATTTCAGCTTATAAGAATCACGTTTCTTATTACTGTTTTTGATTCTTATAAGCGGTTGATTCTTATAGCCGAAATTTAGATTTTTGGACAGGCACACACACACACCTATATATACATATACAGATAATTTACCATAAAATACTCTTTAATTTACGCTAATTATCTTTTATTAAAATTATTTTTTATAATTTTAAAAATACAATTTAATTTCTAGACCTATAAGTAGATACACATGATTATAGTAAAAGAAGAAAAAAATCCAATATTTGTTACAACATACCTGCTTAACAGTTTAACGTTTCAACTACAGGAAGGGAGCAAGAAACAGTTTTCGATGATAGTTTGACGTAATGAAGTTTTCAGGAGGCTGCTTATACCTCTTTCAATACCAATAGTCTCAGACCAAGATTCACCTTCTAGCTTACGTTTCACGGTTTGATAACGTGCTGAATGTAATAACGTCACGTTTGCCTAAGTAACAGTGGACACTTCGTCGAAGATTTATGTGTTTCATGGTCCAGGAAGCCTCAACCAGGATGTGGGAGGTGGGAAAAAAAGAGTCCCTGTCTCTGTTTGTCAGTGGAGAAAAGTGAAATCGGATTGGGAGGGATAGGATGCCCCTGGGTCAAGCTAATAGGACAGTGTTTAGCTAAAGCGTTTAAGGGGAAACTATTATGTTATGTCTAATGCTGCAGTCACACACATCTAGACACGCAGTCCCCCGACACTTGTTGACACATTTGGGGGTCGATTAGTCACGGTTATCCCCCAAGATCCCTCGAATCTCTTTGATCATCTGTGAAAAACCGACTGAGGACAGGATCGCTGCAGAGAGGCTCTGCAGACAGCACCCCATAAATCACCCGTTTCTCCCCTGAATACAGAGCAGTGCAGATGTGTGTGACCGCCTTATAAGAAAGAAAGGGATGCATTTTACGACTGTATTTCATCCCATCTTATCACTCTTTCTCTAAAAAAGAATAAACAAAGAACTTCGAGCCTTTTGAGGGTTTAAGTGGTTTTTTTGAAAATGAAAGGAAAGCGAGGAGTGTAAACTGATTCTTAAAACCGGTGGATTGATTCTTTAATGAGAAACTTTTAACATGGAAATAATACATTTGTTTTTGTTTTCGCGATATTGATTCTTATAAACGGTTGATACTTATAACCACTGATCACTATAAGCGGTGGCTACTGTACTAATTTTTATGCCTTTAAAATTACATCGTGAATTATAAAATTAAGAACAATATAAATTACAGTATACTAAGCATTCTGAAGTACAAACACAATATGTAATACAGAGGCTGTTCGCACATTTTTTAGACGATTTTGGTAAGCGGTAATAAAAAATCGTTTGCTGCAAAAGAAATAATTGCAATTGTACTATGTTTTTAAAAGTCAAAATTATCGTCTGCGGCTTGAAAGTTTTGTTTTTATTCAAAACTAGCTGAAGTACCCGACGATGCCCGGGATTTTAAGAATGTTTGTTGTTAACCAAAATCAATTTAAAAATTAACACAGTATAAATAACATAAAAAATATATGTGAAATGTTATACACGTCTCAGAATTTCAGCCTTTCATCATTTTAATACTAAAATCTGAAAAGTAAAAATGTCAAATTCTCTAATGTTTGTTAACCAAAATTAATTTAAAACTAAGCACAGTATAAATAACATAGAAAAAAAACCTTGTGAAATCTATAAATATATAAATTTATAATAAACTCCTCAGAATTCAGCTAGAATTAGCCTTTCATCATTGGGGTAAAAAAAAGCTGCAATTACAGGTTCAGCAGAAATTTCCAATAGAACAATGATATGACTGCAGCGTTGCCTCTTAAAAAAATGAAGTGTTTGATTGAGGGCTGCAAACCATTCAACTCCTCTCCACATTTAACTCCTATAAACATCCTCTACATATTAAATTCCTTTTCTCTCCATAATAAACTCCTCAGAATTTTGGTATATTCAGCCTTTCATCATAGTACCACTAAAATCTGAAACATCCTCTCCAGAAATATAAATTTATTAATTTCAATAATTAAACACACACAAATATATAAATTACGCAAAAGTTTTTTAACCAACATTTGAATAATTCGTAAATGAAAAAGCATATGAAAATAAAGATAAGAACTTCCGGAATCGAAATTAATTACCCTTAATTTTTAATTAATAAAAAACCAACATAATATGAATAAAAACGATAGTTGCTTAAAACCATATGAAAATAAAGCTATTATAAAAGATGATAATAATAAAAAAAGCATAAGAAAATAATGCTCGCGCATGAAGTTAACGTTGCGATATAAAGATAGTAATAATAATATAAACCGCGTGCATAAAATATTTAGCTTTTCAAGCGAAATAAATTGATTTTTAGAAAAAAACTACTTTTAATCGAGAAATTAAAATACATTGCACAAAATTTTAATTTTACCAACTTTCCACCCTACAATTTACACCCTACTTCTTTTAAATAGGATGTAAATATAAAGTTTTAACAGCCAATTGAATGCCAGTTAAAAATAATGTGTGCGCATGAAGTTAACGTTACGATATAGAGATAGTAATAAAAATCTATATATATATAAAACAGTTCCGTAACTGACTAACTGACTGATTGACTGACTGACATACAAAGTACAGACCAAACCGTTGAACCTAAAGGACTGAAATTTTGCATGGCGATTCTTCTTATAATGTAGGGGTGCACTAAGAAAAATTTTTGAAAAATTCTTCTTAGATTTTTTTAAATTAAATTTTTAATCTGTTTTGTAACTTTTTTCAAGTTTGCATTTAAAATAATAATTTGAGGGTTGTAAAATTTATATCACGAAAAAGATCATAAAAATTCCTTTAAAATGAAATTCTTTTCGCATCTTTACCTCCATTTTCTAATTTTTGGTGAATTTTTAAAGATTAATTTTTACAATTTAATTTATTAAACGCTGATCATGTGATTTCTTTATCTGGTACTTTAAATAAATTTATCGTCACATAACAACGAAATAGACACAAAAAAAATTAAAATAGTGGCGCCATCTACTGTACGCTTGTGAATCGAGAGTTGTTGGTTATTTATTAATTAAAAATATTGGAAAGTTATTGTGGATCTGTAAATATACATGTGGTAGCAGTTTTAAAATTTATAAATTATCAACCTACACAGGTGATAATTTATCCGGCGTTGCCCAGGATTTTAAGAATGTTTGTTAACCAAAATCAATTAAAAAACTAAACACAGTATAAATATCATAGAATAAAAAGCATGTGAAATGTTATACACATGAATAAAAAGAA
Organism: Dolomedes plantarius; assembly: GCA_907164885.2. NCBI lineage: Eukaryota > Metazoa > Arthropoda > Arachnida > Araneae > Dolomedidae > Dolomedes > Dolomedes plantarius. Next base: position 11,296,244 of record OU015499.1, read on the forward strand.
AACCCAACATAAAAAACCATAAATTTACAATAATTTCTTCAGAATTCAGCTAGATTTAGCGTTTCATCATTGGAGCAAAAAAATCCTGAAAAGTAAAGCATAAAATATATACATTTATAATAAACCACTAAAAGCTGAAAAGGAAAAATGTCAAATTGTCTTTAGGAAAGTAAAGCTGAAAAGTAAAAATGTCAAATTGTCGAATGTTTGTTAACCAAAATCAATTTAAAAACTAAATACAGTATAAATAACATAGAAAAGATTTAGCCTTTATCATTGGAGCAAAAATTCCTGAAAAGTAAAACATAAAATACATAAATTTATAATAAACCTACCAAAATCCATTAAAAAAATAAACACAGTATAAATAACATAGAAAAAAAAGTATACGAAATGTTATACACATTAATAATATGAAAAATAAAATAAAATAAAAATAATAATTTTTAAAAATAATAAAATAAAATAAAAATAATTTAAAAAAATAATAAATAAAAATAATAATAATAATAATTTAAAAAATAATAAAATAAAAGCTGAAAATACAGGTTTAGCAAAATCTGTACGATCCGTATTCGAACCCGCTTCGTGTAGTGTAGTAAACGAACGCTCTTACCGAATGCGCCACAATAACATGCTGGTGTAATGTGTAAATAGGAGAATATTTGTACTAAAATTAATGGAAAGTTGCTATGGGTTGTTGAATATACATGTATTTATGGAGTAAGAGGAGTTTTAAGTTAGAAATAAGTTAGCAGGATAGAAGCTTAGTCTTTAACTCTTCAATAGACACAAAGACATAAGCGAGGGGGGTTGCAGTAGCGATTAAAAATGATCTTGTGACACTTAGCGTGGTTGATTCGAATTTTCCATCGCGTGTGATAGTGTCAATATGCCGTTGGATCCGATTTATTTTAGAGTATAAAATCTGACTTGAAAGATTATTATTTTCATTTATTATTCTGGCTTAATATGTAACTTGAAACTTTTTGATTTTATTTATTTTTATCTTTTCGCTCGCTGTTCGCTTCAGCTAACCCTAACGTGGACGCCATATTCAGAGGGGTGATTCCACAAAGTGTAACATCTTACATTTAGTTTCAAAATTTTTGGTTTTTTATTAATTAAAAATCAACGGTAATTAATTTAGATTTTTGAAGTTCTTCAGACCCTCGGCTGTTTTTAAAGACGCCTGTATGTAAAATTTCACGATCGTTGCTCCTAAACTGTGGATTTCTATACAATTACAGAGATACAAACATTCATTTTTATATATTAGATGACGTTTTTACAAAGCAGTGGTTCGAAGGCTACATTTATGCTCTTTCCGAAGAGAAATATGAATACTCCGTTATCCAAAAAACGATGTGAGAGTCATGGTTTTGTGATATCTAAAGCGTCGATACGTAATATCGCCAACAAGAAAGGAAAAAAACGTCAAATTGGAGCCTCAAGTGGGACAAAAATTCCAAACAAGTATCCAAGGAAAAAACGGACATCTTCGACTATTGCAAAGGTACGTTGTTTAATGTTAAAAGAAAATCCCCCTAGTCAAAGGACAGTTGCAAAATCATTAAAATGCTTGGTGTCCACTGTAAACAAAATGATAAACGTTGATTTAAATCTTAAGAAAGCGAAAAAACGCAATATGCATCGTCGTCTTCCAAATCATATCGCTGAACGCAGGACACGGTGCAGAATTCTATAATGAGAAACACTTATTCAAAGAAAAATGGAAAACAATTGTCACAATAGATGAATCATGGGTGTATTTAAATGATTGCAACAAAAAAAAAAGAGCCATTTATTATCATAAAAGGGGAGAGAAAAAATTTAAGTACATGGTTCAAAGAATCGAAAGAAATTTTTTCTAAGGGATTCATGATTGTTGCTGGTTTTTCTTATAATGGCAAGTTAAAAATAAAGAGAGTGTGAAAAAATGTCAAGATTAACTCCAAATACTATCAGGAACATATTTTATCGCTAATTTTTCTGAATGAAATACCATCGCTTTATCCACAGTGCCATCAATTTGTGAGACTCCATCAGGACAAATCTAGCAGTCACACATCAAAATCCACTGTAAATTTCCTAAAAGAAATGGAACAAAAAACTGGTATCAAGGCCATACCCTTCACTGATATCCCTACTAAATCTCCCGATGTATCACCTATGGATTTTTGTGCTTTCGGACTTTTAAAATCTGCATTATCCAAACGTCGTCCCAAAACCCTTACAGGACTCTGGAAAGCTGTTCAGGAGGAATGGGATAGAATACCTCTTCTGACACTTCAAAAGGCATTATTATCCTGGAAATTGCGGTGTCGAAAGATAGTTCAGAATAAGGGATGTCAAATAGAACATTTAAAACACAAGAATTTTATGTAATTTAGTTTTGTGAATACAATATACATCGTCTAAACAATGTGTGAACAGCCTCTGTATACCGAATTACCAAATTTCAGAAAGTAAACAATCGCAAGTTAGCGAGACACATAGGGGTGATTCCCGGAAATGTAACAGATTCCATTTACTGTTGTCACCCTTTAAAATTTTTGGTTTTTTATTAATTAAAAATTATTATAATTATTTTAAAGCTTCCAAACTTATCTTAGAATTATTCTAAGGCTTCAAAACATAAGTATACGAAGTTTCAAGCAGATTCGTCAAGAAATATAGAGTTGTATACGAAATATACATACATACATACATAGAGACACTTTGCTTTATTTATATAGATAACCATATCCCCAGTATTATCTTACATACCATTGGAAACACAATTGTTAAAATTTGGATAAACTCTAGTACTACTCTCTCCCTTGTTTCCATTTACTATAGAATTATAAATGGTAGACCCGTAACTAATGAACTTTCTCAACTTTTTAATTTTGACCATAAAGTTAAACTTTTTGGTGACTTTAACGCATTCAACCCCCACTCTAGTGTTTTTTGCCCAACTACTATTGATGAAGTCTGTGACATCCTCCAAAACTTTCAGTCCAGTAATCACAATAGTGAGATCGAAATAAACACTGTTAGCGAAGTCTTAAATGCAATTTACTCCCTTCCTAATAGAAAAGCCCCTGGTCAAGACGGTATCACCAATAATGCCATTAAAAATCTCCTCCTTCATTATGCCAACTATTTAGATGATTTAATTAATAACATCTTTAAATTTTAATACTACCCGCAAACCTGGAAATGACCATTATTTTACCAATTCGTAAACCTGGTGAGGATCCTTCCCTTCCGAAAAACTACAGACCCATTAGTCTCATATCTTCTCTTTCTAAAGTGGTTGAACCCATTTTTTGTAGCCGTATTCATAATTTTATCGATAGCAATAATATTCTCTCTAATGCCCAATTTGGTTTCTACTACACTTCAGCTGCTTCGTGTTACTGAGTACATCCATGATGGACTACAGAACAGAATGCAGACTGGTGCTGTCTTTGATATTCTTAAAGCTTTTGACACTGACTGGCACAGTGGCCTTATCTATAAACTCATTAAATTTAAAATGCCAGCTTCCTTAATTAAACTTATACAATCCTATCTTTTGGACAGAACTTTTGCTGTAAGCTATTCTGGTACCACTTCCACCCTACGCCCTGTTAATGGGGGAGTTCCTCAAGGTTCAAAACTCGGACCGGTCTTATTTAACTTATTTATAAATGATATCCCCACCACTCCGAACACTTCGCTTGCCCTCTACGCTGATGACGCAGCCATTCTCGCTAAAAACCATAGTGTCAGATACATGCATACTTACCTCCAACGTCACATTAAAATTCTTGAGCGGTGGTTTGATAAATGGCATATTAAATTAAATCCCAGTAAAACAAAAGCTATATTCTTTTCATACAAAAGGATTCCCCCACTCGCAGTTAACATTTATGGTCAGCTCAACCTCTTTGAAAGGGAAGTAAAATATTTGGATATCTTCATGTATAGTAAGCTTACTTGTAAGAAAAATATTAATAATAATATCTGGAAATTTTTTAAAGCTTGAAAAGATATTGTCCACCTCCTGTACCAGAAGGAGATGAGTATAGAAAATAAACTTCTGCTTTACAAAACAGTACTTCGACCTATACTTCTTTATGCAGTACCTGTATGGGGGTCAGCGACTAACAGTCATGTCCAGAAATTGCAATGCACACAAAATAAAACCTTACGTCTAATCACTAAAGCCAATAGATATAAAACTAACTACTCCCTCCACAAAGATCTAAATATTGAACCCATTCGTTTGGCTATAATTAATCTCGCCACTAAATTTTATTATAGTCTTTACTCCACCCCTAATGAAGAAATTGCCAATCTTCCTCATTATGACAATAGAGAATTTAATCGCAGACCTACAGCGATTCTAGTACTTGACACTGGAATAACTCTGAACTTTTCTTTCCCGTAAATTTAAATTTTTTTCCATATGTCATTCCGTTTTCCTTAAATTCATTCTAAACCTCTTAATTTTTCACCCCCCCCCTTTGTTTTTTCCTAATTATATGCAGTCACATCCTCTTACTTTTTTTAGACACAGGAAGTGTGTCGTCTCGTTGGTTTAATATGCCTCTGCGAATCCCCATGGTCAATTCGTGAGCTGTCCTCCCTGTTAATATCTTCTGCTAAGATCCTGGACCCTGTTTCGTCAGCCAATCAGGTTGCGGGACTCATTTTGCTCTCGACCAGTAATTAAGCTTGATCTTTTTTAGCCTCTGTAATACAAATTCATCATCTTGCTCCCTTTTTCGGCCTGTTTTGAAGCACGGATTGCTTGATAGTTCTTTCCCATCCTGGGTTTGATCCCAGCGTTTAACATCTTTGCCGCTCGGGGTCCTCTGTGGCTCGTCTTCAACTTTCGAGAATTTAATCTTTATATTTTGCTTTTTATTTTATCTTATATCGAAAGATTTTATTTTGACAAGTCTTGCTAATTTAATTTTTGTGTGTTAACTTTAACTTACTAAATTCTAATGTTTTCATTTTTATTTTTGTAACTTCTTTAATCAGTTTTGTAACTTTACCTTTCAAAAAAAAAAAAAAAAAAAAAAAAAAAAAAAAAAAAAAAAAAAAAAAAAAAAAAAAAAAAAAAACTTTCGAAGAACTTAATTCATTTCTTCTTGGACCATGCGTGAAAAGCTTCAGTGCTTCCCATACCCATACCGAGGGTAAAGGGCTTTCTGAGCCCTATTTGGAGCCTCACGAAAACTTTATGCCCATGTCCATGTATGACGTACCGTATAGCAGAGTGCAGAAGATCCTGGGAAAAATAGCGAAATTTTTTCCGTATAAGATCAGCTACAACCAGCAACTGCTTCTTACCGACAATGACCGTCGTTTATCTTTTGCCCTGACTTTTCTTGCCCGAATGGAAATCGATGACTCCTGGCCGTGGAACATTCTCTGGAGTGATGAGGCTCATTTTTATCTGAGTGGAACAGTGAACACCCAGAATTGTCGAATTTGGGCCTTGAAAAATCCCCGTGCCTTCTACACAATTCCACAACACTCGCCTAAAGTTACCGTCAGGTGTGGATTCACTTCCCAATTTATCCTTGGACCATTCCTTTTCGAAGAACTTAAAGATAATGGCCCTGTCACATTTCTGTAACAACCCTCAGATATAGTGACATGCTCAGCAGTTTCGTTTTACCTCAACTCCAGCAACGACAATACCTTGAGTCTATTACTTTTATTACTAGCGGACATTTTTTAACTAATTTTTTTGTGTGTGGAATCTTTCAGCGCATCCTTTGAATTGTCTATCTGCAAAATTTCAGCTCAATCCGCCTTTTAGTCACAGCTACAGAGGGCTCTAAATAAGCTAAGTTAAATTACGATCACCTGGTGTATTTCAATGCTTCAACGCTTCCTCTACCGGAATCCTATGTGAACAGGCCCTAGTTATAACTAGGGTTACGCAATTTTCGTATTTACGAAATAGGTGCAAATAAATTCGAAATTTGTCGATATGAGCGAATAAATGCGAAAATTATTTTTTTACTATTTTTCGGCGAAAACTCGGTGATAAAGGGCTTTTTAGACGAAATTCGGTAATAATAGTAATAATTTATTAACATAAATGCTTAATTAAGACCATCCACGGTCTTTAACTGAGAGATCTCACTCTCCTTCGTATTTTCTCCAAATTTCACCCGAACAGTTTGTCCGTACCGGAGTCGAATATAAAAATCAACCGAGCAGCTTGCTCTAGGTTCAAAGCTGCCATTTTTTTAAGTGAATATTTGGAGCATATTGTTGCGTTTCTTAAAGAATATGATGTCGATAATTCAAGTACCAGCCTCCTAAAAGAAGAGTTAGAAAATGAAATTCAAGCTCGTAAATTACGAGTTCAATTGACGTTTCTTTCCGATTTCTGTCCTAAAATTATGAAATTAATAGATAATTTAGAAGGATCTAAATATCCATTCGCCCACGTTTTGTGGAACAATTTAGTAGATTTAAGAGCGTCTCTTGAGAGCCAAAGTCAAGGGTATTTTGGTGGAGAAACAGAAATCATTTTGATTAATGAGAATGGTGAAATCGACCAAGAGCTCAATATTATACTGAAATCAGCAGCAGAGAACAGTTTAAACAAATTGACTCCACACAAGACAACACCCAACGCAACAAACGAAGTCTACCAGGACATTGGCAAATCGTTTTATCCATCTGTAGCTGCGACCATTCCCACATCATCTTTGTGCACAAATTTATTATTGGAAAGCTTCTCTACACTATCATTTTCTAAAGAAGTACCATGGGATGAGCTCATCGATGGGTATGACCATTTTGACAGACAGCTACTGACAGTAGTCAACCAAGAGACTCCTGTTGATGTTATGCAGATTTTAATTGCAACGGAATTCTGGTACCTCAACTTTGAAAAGGCAGCAGCAAAGTTGCCTCTATAGCCGTACAGAGCCTCTATAGTCCCGTTAACAGCGTAGCTACTGAGAGATATTTTAGTATGTACAACATGGTAATTGATGACAGAAGGTAAAAACTTCAGGAACAGAATGGGGAGACTAGTACAATGTTAGCTTTTAAATAAGAATTTTTGTACTTACCTATCCAAGTAAGTAAAATTCTAATTTTTTTAATAAAGGCGAAATTTTTGAATTTATCTTTTTCATTTATTTTGGGGGGGGGGGCGAAATTTCGATATTTTTTATGCAAAATTTACGTATCTCTAATTATAACCCCTGTGTCCTCGGATGTAACGCCCCCATAAATAACGTTATATAATTTAATCTCGTCTTCAATTCGGTCGAAGAGTGTTATGAGGGGTACCAGAGATAGCCCGTTGCATCGTGTGCTAAAATGGGAGATATACTCCAACAAGATACTAACCAATCGACATGAAACTACAAATAATAAATAAACAATTTATTTACATAAAAGTGCAGTAATTAACACAAAATTATCGTTCCATGAACAAATTATTGGCTATATGTACAGGGTGGTCATAAAAAAAACTTGTCGCCGATATATGGACCTCTATAGTGACCGTTCCGTTCAACCTATCAAAATGAGATTTCAGATATAGTTATTCAGAGGTATGAGCTCGGGATTCTGAGAGCGGCAACACAGTGACGCTCACGGTTACGGTTATAGGTATAGAAACTCGAAATTTCCAATGGCAACGCCCACTTTTTCCGTCTCAAAATGTTCAGCGCATGCGAAAACCCTAAAAAGCGTTGGAACGGTACGTGTATCACAAAAAACGGACGCGTTATGCACGCACAGAAAGCAGATCTGCGAACGGCCAACAAGCACACGATCGGGGCGCACGGGGGAAATTTGCTTATATGACAGAAGCTAGAAACCAATCACAGAACGCCATCCGCCAGATATTCAGCGTAGAAAACCTATAAAAAGCTCTCTGATCGTGTTTTTGTTAGCCATTCGCAGAGCTGTTTTTTTGTGCGTGCATAACTCGTCCGTTTTTTGCGATACACGTACCATTCCAACGCTTTTTAGGGTTTTCGCATGCGCTGAGCATTTTGAGAAAATGGGCGTTGCCATTTGAAAATTTCGAGTTTCTGTACCAATAACCGTAACCGTGAGCGCCCCTGTGTTGCCGTTCTCAGAATCCCGAGCTCATACCTCTGAATAACTATATCTGAAATCTCATCTCGATAGGTTAACGGCCGCTAGAGGTCCATATATTAGCAAAGTTTTTTTACGACCACCCTGTATATAATACATAAAAAGAGACCATTAAAATGAACTACCAGTTTGTTTATGCGAGCACTATTTTAGGGGGTATTGACCAACCTGGGTTATTGTTGTTGCAGAAGCTCTCGGCGCAGGGGTCTTTGGGTTGCGGTAGCAAGCGAGTTATGGCATGTCGGGGGTGCTTCCATTGCTGACGGGCTTTATCCGGGACACATCAGGTCTCTCCTGGTCATGGCTCAGCAATCAGGGATCTTTCCACCGCTCCCGAACCTCGAATCCCCGTCCTAGTCCCTCAGGTCTCGTCGTCGCTTCTCTCGAAAAAAACTTGAGGCTCTTTTTTTCCCTTTTAGTCCTGGCTCCTCCCCAGGTTGGTCTTCCCCGTAAATTTATTGCTGTTTCTTACGTTTAATTCGTGGGCAGGATGATTCAACAGTTCCCACGGTTGACCACGTGGTATTATATTTTCGGGAAATTGAATGCCCCTTGTCTTTTGGTGGAATGCTCTTCCTCCTTTCCTAAAGAATTTGGGGTGCGACGTTTCTCAGAACTCGGTGCAGGTGCAGACCTCCCCTTTCTCCAATAAGGCCGTTTTACGACCCCTTACATGCGTTGCCGGAAAAAATGGCGATACTGTTGGAAGGAGTCAAAATGTTTCAATTGCGAGTCCTTCACAACAAAGAGTATAATCCCGCCCTGAGGCTACACGAGCGTTTTTCCCCGCAGAAACGCAACGTGAAAACAAGCCCCAAAATATAGATAAGCTTCTGTAACATAGGGGTGGCCAAACGTAGCTGTTTTTCTCGCTAACGGGCGAGTTATCTGTCGCGTTCCCAAGGTCGCCCGCTGGAGGATAGAACCAGACCTATTTTTCTAGCGGCTTGTGTAGATTTTCAAGCTGCGGGAAAAAACGCTCGTGTGGCCGTAGCCTACGGAGCTACGAACATCTAGAGAAGATGGACCCTCCATCAGTACGCATGATAAACTTCCTTCATGACTGGGCCCATTTTCATATAAAGTGCAAAGGCATTTAATAAGATCAGGCATGTTAGCTGAATTTAAAAAATAATTACTAAATTCCCACTCTCCTATGTTAAAATTATTCATAATTATGGTGTTTTCGATTGAAGTTTTTTTGCTAAACTCAATAATCAGATATCAGTACCCAAGGGGATCTTTAGCGAGGTTCACCGTGGCTCTCATCTTTGTCTAAACTGCTCGACATGTATATCTGTGATATTACTCGGTTACTTAACTTCAAAATTCGATAAGCATGGCAGCAGCAGATAAAAAGAAATAATCCCAAAGACTACTGCAACCAGATACTTCCTTTTTTTTCCTCCACTAAATCAAAGCTCTGGTCTGTCTTTATGAAACTAACTGTTGCTATACATCTTTTTAAGACCATTTCTTAATTACGCACCTTCCACTAGGGTTCTGCAAACGAAACTCATCTTAAGAAACTTAATGAGACTTTGCACAATTTTTCTTCAATACAGTAAAGCCCCGATTATCCGCGAGGGATGATCCGCGGTGAGGATTATCCGCGAGTGCCGCAAAAATTTTTTAAAATTACGAACCTCAAAAAAAGGGGAGAATGTTAAGGAAAGTACAATTTAGAATAAAGAAAAGGTGTTTCCAAAGCAAGAAGCAAAAACGAGTGACTGATTCTTTTAAAAAGGTGTAACTGAGCACTTTTTGTACATACAATATGTATGTATTGTTTATTATTTACTGTTCTTTATTTTAGTGATTTAGCCGTAGATCAAAGGTTTCGGCTGTACTGTACACATGTATGTATTTTAAAAGTTTTATTATATTTTGTACAATAAAGCATAGTTTTTATTTTGAAATATTTTTTTCATGTTTGCACCTCATTTTTAGTTTTTTTTTTCGGGTTATCCGCGATTTCTGCTATCCGCGGTGCCCTTGCCACCCAATTCCGCGGATAATCGGGGCTTTACTGTACCTCTTTACTACGAATCCCAAGAGCTTCATGAAGATTTAAATATTAAGTCACTCCTCAAGTGGATTCAAAAACATGCTTCTCGTTTTCAGTAAGATCTAATCATGGTTTTCGATACATTAGGCAATATTCTTGAAAGCAACTACGGATGCTATTATATATATTTCACAATATAGGTAACATTTAAGTGCTACTTGAGCATAAATTACACAAATAGATTGCAGAAATTGCCAAATTTTTTAACTTGGCCACCTTTTGATTGTCTCGGAGTTTCCGCGACTTTGTTTCTGGTTGTAATATGATTATTCACGTTATTTCTTTTCTGGATTCGTTATTTAGCTTTTGGATTGAGATTCCTATCTGCTCTAGAGGTTTTTCTTCATTTATCGGTATTTATGGCACATCCTTTATAGAGGATTGATTTTATTTAAAAAAATTTAATTTTTTAAGGCATGAGATCTCATGTTAAAAAAAAAAATGAGAGCATTACAGAATGTTTAAGTAACTGCAATTGCTCTTATTGGTTAAAAATTAGTTTTAGTGAATTTTTTTCCATTTCTTTACATCAGTGATTTAAAAGTGGAAATGAACTCTGTCTTGCCCTTAATTTTTTATCTTTCCTTTGGGTCTCTTGCCCCAGAGAGCATTATAGACTTATTTTAAAGTTTGTTTTCTGGCCATTCGCAGTATATATCCTTCTCATTATAAATCCTTTCACTGTCACTAAAGCGTTTGAAATTATTTACTTTCCATAGGTAACCTAAGTATTTTGTTTCCTTAATATTAAAATGGGCTTAGAACCCTTTGGTTCATTAACTTATATGTCCTACTAATCCTACTTGGTTATTTTCCATTCTACCATCTATCTCTTTCCATTCTACATCTTCCTTTCCTACATGTCTATGAAGAGTTACTATAATTCTGAGATACTACAGACTCTTTGGCTATGCTTGATGTTAGTGGTATAAGTGCACAAACTTGCAGTGCCAACCATGTTGTCGATGTAATAGTGCTCAAGAAGGTCAAGGTAGTAGGGTTTACGGAGTTCCTAGCAATGCTTTCACCTCTAAACGGATAAATAATAAGCAAGAAATGATTTTTCTATTTATACTGCTTGTAAAAGATGCGCTCTTTTTTTTATAGTAGTATTGTAGTGGGTGTGCTACAAAACAGTTTTTTCTAGGAAGGGGAGGAAATACGTACTATGTAATTACATTAAAAATCTAAGGCATTATTTAAGATTTATTAACATTTAAGTAGAAACCAAAAGTATGTGTATAAAATTTTTAGAAGAGGCTTTTCCATGGTGAGTTGCTGCCGAGGAGTGGGAGGGTCTCCTCCTACTTCCCAGATGCTACATACTATGATTCCCACCTTATAATCGATTTTTTTTTTAGAAAATTTAAACTATTTAATATATTGGATATGGAAATCTCTAAATCCAGATTAGAAAGGAAAATAGCGTAATTGTCTTTATAACTATTGTCTTATGGTATTAAGAATATGACCAACATTTATTTCACTCGATCCTAACACAATGCAAATCACATAACCTTCTACCAGAACTTGGTGTTGAATTTTTAAAGCTCTTTACTTTAACTGTGATGCTGCCATCTATTGACGAAAATTCGAAGTTCAAATCTGCATTAATTTTACAATAGTTTACCTTCGGTTTTTATTAGTTTTTAAACATTTCTTTACACAAACCATTAAGATTTTAATTTAAATTACCTGCAATTTAATTTTTGCCAAAGAATTCTGATATGTATTTTACTATTTCATATTCAGAGCACGTATTTATTCCCCAACATATTCATTAAGACACAAAGTCTAACAAGTTATCTGCTATCGATAATCTCCGTACCTAATGAAAAATTAATTCTAAGTTTAAAATTATTTATCTAAATAAGTCAACATAATGTGTAATACTGTTGCTTGGTTAACATTTTTAAATCGGGAGGGGCAAATAATAAGACTGATAAACAGAAATGTCTAAAAAATAAAATTTTATTTACATAATAAATTGTTTTCAAAACGACAAATAAAGAGGATTAGTTTTAACGAGAACACAAATAATGTAAATAATTTAACACGAAATAATACATATAAAGAAGGCATTAGACAGCCGAACAAATTAATAGAAAACCTACCCTAGCGTTAAATTTTTACCCTAGCGAAAAATTTTAACTTTTCAATAAAAGAACAATCTTAACTTTTCGAAACAAATCCTCATACTGAAAACGGACAGATAGAACTAAAAAGTAAATAATTCAACTGAGAAAGATAATTACTAACAGGAAGAATGCAGACAAAATAAACCAAAATCATGCACTTAGGGCTCAACGCACCTTTTTGCAAGATTTTGTAGCAGTAAAAGAACTAAACCATATACTGAGGCAACTGACTGGTCTCTTCATCAGGAGGCCTAACCAAATCTCAGGAGATAACCTCAGGAGGCCTAACCTCAAGGGGGAACTTTCTGAATAGGATACAGGTCTAGCCAAAAGGCATCCCAAGGCCCCGAGATCCCCATTGGAACAGATGTCAAAGCAAATGAAAGTAAACAAAAATCCTGCACTTAAAGCTCAACGCACCATAAATGCAAGTAAACATACAATCCTAAAAGAACACAAATGAAAAGACAGAAATGCGAAAGGTACACTCACCCTACTCCAATGAGTTTTGCAGTAACAGTTATAGCTAAATAGCAGGCATTTATAACCCTAAGAGTTAAGCCACTGTAGCAAGACTACAGTGCCACACCCCATTGAAGTTATTTAACCCCAAAAATTTAAAGAAAGTGTGAAACCGGAAAACCCTATCTTAATTGTCCTTAAAATACACCCGAGTCTAAATGCCATTTTTTTAATACTTTTAAATTACCAAAATTATTAGGGAAATTGTTCTTACGTTCTTCATAATACGTTCAACAACTTTAAAAAAAATGTTGTGTTTAAAAAATTCAAAATAATTTATCCGCAAATTATGCATTTTTAAACTGAAAATTTACGGCACAGTTCAGTTTTTTTTAAATGTAAAATCTAGTCTTCCAAAAATATTAATAACATCTATGAAATGAGCAGTAAGGCAAGTATTAAAAAAAAAACTTTATTATTGTCACTCAAAATATTGTTAAATAAATTTCCGATGACTGCAGTATGCTTCATAACTGAAATATTCATGACAGTACATGGTCCTGAAAATGCATATGCATACATTCTAATCTTAAAATGGATATAAAATGAATTAATATGATTTCAGGGAATTTTCAGGTCATATTTTGAGCTCTATTAGAATGGGACAACAATAGAGAATTACAAAACAGACAAGCAGTCATATATAATTTAGGTGATTTTTAATCCTCTAACAATTTCTAAGTCCTCAGATGTATATTTTTTAATAATAATAATAATAAAAACTTGAAATATCCAAATCTAGACAAAATTTTGCCAAAATGTTTTATACATTTTTCATAGCCAGTTACGTTTGATAAGAGATTACTTTTCTTAAATGTTCACATCATGATAAATACTTGCTCATTTATGTAAAAACAAGGGACTAAAAATAACTATAAAAAATTGACTTTTGGAATCAGCTAATGCCACAGATACAAATTTTGAAGACACATTATGAATTTATAGTCAGTGGCGGACCAGGGGGGGGGGCGGTCCGTCCCGGGCCCCACTTACTAAGGGGGCCCCACGACAGGGGCCTTTTTAAAAATTGAATGATAACTTTACTACAAAAAATTACATTTTTAATTTTTTTTAAAAAGTCAGATAAGAACGTTATTGTTTTTACAAAATATTACACTTGCATATTTTAGCGACTTCCAACATTTCACGTGCCCCCCCCCCCCCCCCAACTTAACTTGAAATAAATTAAAACGTTAATAGAAGTTCAGTTAAAACCATAAAATTGTAGAAAACTTTTAAGAAAGCTGGGTTTTTTGCCGATTTTTCAAACTGTGAAACTGAAGATTCCGATTATGTCTTTAGCCTTAACATAGATTTTAACAATGTTATGATCCATAGCATAAATTCGATGCTATATTTTTTTCTGATTTTATTAATATTATATTTATTTTTCTCATTGTATAACTAACTACTCAAACATCAATTCTATTTTTATTCAAATTCAAAAAATCCCAATATTTCATATTTTAAGGACTGTCTGGTAGTTAAAGCGCTGAGGAGGGCCCTAACTGAATTCAATTCGTGCCCCCCCCCCCCAAAAAAAAAAAAAAGAAAAAAAGTTAGAAGCACGCTACGCCTATGGTGCTGAGAGATGCCATAGAGCTGACGCTGAGTTGCTGAGAATCGTCCAACATTCTTCGTCAGATTCCAGAACCCACGAACTTTTCTTGATGTATTTTAAAATTTTGTACGTAACCGTATTTATCCTAGAAGTGCAATAAACGCATGAAAATCATTAAATAGGCTGATAGTCTTTATTTTAGGCAAAGTCCTTATAGACCAGGCCCTGATTTTCCACTAGGCCCGGCAGGTCCAGGCCTAGGGGCCCCCGAATGTTGGGGGCCCCCAAAAACTTTTATTTTAAAAGAAGAAAAAAAAGGAAAATTTCCAATTCAGTTTTTTTTTTATTTTACCTTTTTCAATATCAATTTTTTTTATATATCCTTTCAAATTTTATTGATTGGTTCATCATATGTATAGTTATATATATAGTTCATATGTATGTTATAGTGTATGTAAGGGATTACTAAGTTTTTCTGGTTGCATTTTATTGGTGTTTTAATTTAATGAAGAAGTTAATATGTTGTATTGCTTTTTGTTATTTGATAATGCTCTAGGCTTCTACGCTTCAAATAGCCAATTCTCGGTAAAATGATACTTTCACAATGATTCATGATTATTTTTTCTGTGTGTCAATTTTGGAAATTTTACGCCCACATCACTGTTAGGGGGCCCCCATCGCCCCATCCCGAGTTGTGCCTAAAGTCAAGAATTTTCTAAATCGGGCCCTGTTATAGACAGGTTAGTTTTCTGATGTCAGAAGTCCTGATTTAAGCATTAGGTTGAGGAAAGACTGACGGATGACGACGATGAACCTGGAAATTACAGGTAAGCCGATTCTTTGTGTCAAATTCTGGCTTTGGCGTAAAAATTTGAATAATGTTGTGTGTTTTGGAAAATTTCGAAAATTGATCGATGCAGTGGAGAAGCTGTGCGACGAGTCTGAAAACCTAGATACAAGAGGATCAGCTTAGATTATAATGGCAAATGTTTGCGATTTTAAGTTTATAGCGTTTCTACGCCTGTGATCAGACATTTTGGAGGAAATTAACCACACTCAACACTACCTGCAAATTCAGGGGATTTCCTTGGACAAGGCTTTAAATAAACTAAGAGCATTGGAACTTTTTATTAAGGAAAGCAGAGAATCTTTAGTTAGTGATGCTTTGGACTTCGCTTCCCAGAAATGTGAAGAAATGGGAATTGCTATTGAAAAGAGAGGCCGAAAAAGATGATGCCGGGTGAAAAAGCTAAAGATGAGGGTTTATCTTTACAAGAAGAACTAAGGAGGTCCATGTTCCAATGTGTAGATAGGTTGTATTTGGAACTCCAAACAAGAACAAAATCCATGGAGAACATTCATAGCAAATTTGAAGTCTTGCAGTCGGTTAATTTGATCAAAGCTCCAGATGAGAAATTGCCAGAACTTATTTCTCGTCTAACTGAAAGTTACGACGAATTTTCTAAGGACGAGGTTTTGCCAGAAATAAAAAGACTAAGACGTAATTGGTCAGATAGCCCTTAAGTCTAAGGACCTCCATCAATCGTTTCTGCATAGATTGAACCAGTTTGAATGTTTCATTAGGAGATATATTATTCCATTCCATAATGATAACCTTTAAATATTAATACAGAGGAAGTCAAAAAGTGGTCAGCTCTTCAAGTTTTGCAGTTCATTGTTGGTATGGAATTTCAAGAGTCAGTGCCAAACTTGTGTTTAGCACTAAAGTTGTTTTTGACGATTTGAATTTCAGTCGCAACTTGTGAAAGAAGTTTTTCGAAATTGAAAGTCATCAAAAACTATTTGTGCTCAACAATGAGCCAAATTAGACAAAATGGCCTAGCAATGTTATCCATCGAGAACAAGTTGGCTATGAAAATAAACTTTCATGAGACAATTAGACAATTTTCTGATGCAAAAGTTAAAAAAAGACAATTTTAAAAGGAGTCTTTTACCTATTTGAAATTAATACAGAATTCTTAATTTAACTTGCTTATATGGAATTTTTAAAAAATGCTTGTTTTTAATAAGTTTTCAGAACGCACCCCCCCCCCCCCTTTTGGAAATGTCCCTGGGTCTCACATAACATGGTTTCACACAACACGGCATTTTCTAGGTGATGTATTCCCATTCTATTTTTTCATACTGATACTGTGAATGTGTATTGCCTTGTGAAAAGTAAAAAGTTTTAAAGTTGAATTACCAATAAAGTTAACGTAGATCAAAGTGAGGTATTTCTTTGATTTTCCTTGAAGCTACCTGAATATTATAAGTAAGTATTGGCGCCAAAATGGCTCTTTTTCTTTGTAGTATGAATTTTGTCTTTAACTATTATCGCTTTTATTAGTCAAACGGCCAAGCCTTTTACCATTCACCTTGGTCTGACGAAAAATTCATACAACGAAAACCAGCGCCGTACAATTGATTTTAACCTTGTACCGAACAGTAAGTTAGCGAGCTCATCGCTCAGGCGGTTAGAACGTTGGCCTCGGAGCTGTGCCGCGCGGTACGTCATTGGTTCGATTGCTCGAACCCAGGCCTTGACATAAGACTTTTTTTTATCAATTTAACGCTTAAAAAGTAATGATCATTGCTCACCTCGTACTGCACGAGTTTGCTCCCTTATTCTGTCAATTTTTTCTCTGCACACAGGGGTGTGCCGACGGGGGGGGGGGGAAGCGGGACAGGACCCCCACCACAGAGGTAAAATAAATTTTTAAAATTTACAAAATAATGCAAAAATATTTCTTATAGGCCTAATAGTAATTGTGTTATTTATTCTTTACCATTACGATCTTTATTGCACTTACATTTTTAGCGATCTTTATTACAATTTTAGCGCTATACAGTGCCAGAAACAGTATTTCTAAAGCCAAGTGCCGAGCTCTGTTATACACTTCTACAGTACTATCCGTGAACCGCGAGAGTGAACCGAACCCTTGCCTATCAAAGTATTGAAGGAGTCTTTTTTCAACAGGGCACGCACGCACTGTTTCGTCGCGTATCTGTTTTAAAAAGCACTTCTTGTTAGATTTCATTCCAATAATGATGGGGACGTCGCTTTAAATATTTTATCCGAATTCATAGATATATGATTTTTAAGAAGTGGCATCCTGTACTCTAGATAGCCTAAAATGGCACTATTTAACACCTAATTTTCACATTTTTCCGAGGGAGGACCCCCGGACCCCCCCCCCCTTCGGCTGGGGGGTATTCCATACTCCCCAGACCCCCCGAAAGACATCCCCTTCTAGTCCACCCTGATAATAAGGCGTAAGGGAAATGGATGACCCCCCCCCCCCCCCAGAACAAAATCCTGAGCACGCCACTGTCTGCACAGGTCAATAGCCTGAGGAGACTGTCTGATTAAGGCAAAGAAAGGCTAGCTGTCATTAGAAAAAGTTAAAAATTACCATTTTTTTGGGGGGGGGGGGGCGCCCAAAAATAAATCCACCCCGGGCCCCAAATGGTCTAGGTACGCCACTGTTTATAGTTAATAATTATTGGCACATATGAAAAATGAATTACAAATTTTCCTGATTCATACAACTAGGCAAGTGTATAATTCTTTTTGCAGATCCGGAAAGAAAAATATCACGATAAATAACTTGATTATTAAAAAACAATTACATGAGATAAGGTTGTTTGAGAAGTAGAGACCCTTGGGGCTAATTTAACTTAGGGGAAAGCATTGGCGGCTCCAGGGGGGGGGCAATAGGGGCAACCCCCCCCCCCCCCCAAAAAAAAAGCTCGGCGTATTTTTTTTTCCATAGCCTAAAATTCTATAATGGTAGACCTAATACTAAATGAGTATAAATTTAAAATGAGACGATATTTATTTCTTATATATATATATATTACTAAAGATCAAAATTTAATAAAGAAAAAATGAGGAGCTACACATTTTTTCTTTATTAAATTTTGATCTTTAGTAATATTATAGCAGTCTCCTGGTTATGTTGTTCGCGCAAACTGGGTGGATTTTGTTTAGTATATGTTTACAGTGAATTATTTTCTGACTTTTGTAATCTCTCTCTCTCTCTATATATATATATATAACCCTAAGAGCCGACGTTGCCCCCCCCCCCCCAAAAAAAAAAAAATAAATAAATAAAAATAAATAAATAAATAAAACAATGGACTGGAGCCGCTCCTAGGGGAAAGGTACCAAAATCAAAGTGTTTTTACTACCCCAAAATGACAAAAAATGTGAATATGTTTTTAGTGTAAAAATACACATTTCTACCATTGCCTTGCAACTACGCATGAAGGTTTTATCATTACTATAGGCTGCAAAATATTGCAGAGTTATCAAAGAGCTGAAGGCAACAAAATTCCAAAATCAGAATTTTTCTAACTTTTAACTGGTGACTGACAAACTCCTGTCAATCCAGTCTACATCAGAAAAACCAAACATCTACTATTAAGGGTATAGAATTTAGATAGCTAGAAGATGAGAAAATTCAATGCAGCACATTTGCGCAGGAAGGATGACTTAAAAAATGTATAAGTTATTCATAAAGACATAGACCACATAATTTTTTTTAAAAATAATAATAATAATAATAATAATAATAATAATAATAATAAAAAGATTTGGATTTTGAGGTACGTGCCTCTTTTAGACTTGCAGCAGTCAAGCCTCTATTGATCTATAGAATATTTTTTGTTATAAAGATCAAAGAATACTGTTAGATAATTATTGAGCAACTATGGTTTCATATTCTTAATTTTGCAAACTTGTGGACAGAAAATACAGGAGAGAGATATTAACATAATTTATTTTCGTTACACAGCAACTTTAAATGAGTAAGTGGCAAATGAAGATAATTTACTCACAAGCACTGTTATGTACAAGAAGATACTAAATGCATAAATTACATCTCCAGTGCATTCAAGACCTAGGTTTTGGTAAAACAAATTTTAGATTCAACCATCTGCAAAGAGTTTCTTAACATAAAACTCCTGTTCACAATATAAAATATACAGATACTACTACATCAACAATTGACATCAGAACAAAGATTTTGTTTTTAAAAAATATGAAATTTTTTAAATGTCATTATACATGACTTACAGAGACAAGTAATATTTAAACCCCAAACATCAACATTCTGTACAAAAATCTTTTCCTAGGATTTTGTAGCCCTTGTGTGCATCTTAAATTTTTAAGAGTTTATAACACTAAATCCTTAGTACCTTTTAATTGATGGTATGTAACACTTCAGCATAATAACAAAGATTTATCAATCTAATTTCATACTTTTTGAAATAGATATTTAACAACAAAGGGAGGGGGAGGAAGGAAGATCCATAAGTTCCCCAGCAGAACAAAGGGGACAGTCAGGAGAGGATGCAATACTGATACAATGCAGGTGTCCACATAAAAAGTCATGAGATGTCACTATTCTAAAAGCTACAACAGCAATGTGTCTTGGGAAGTCCTGAGGGATAGGGCAAGACAGCAGTTCAGACCAAGTTTTACCCACAGCCTGCAAATACAAAATTGTTGGTTTCTTGTAATGGGAACACTATATAGGCAAACCAACATCAATCCCCTGTTGAAGCCTCAATTTAGACCAAGCAACCCCGGAGGACAGAGAAAGAGATTGTTGATGAATATGATTTTTAATAAATAATTGGAACTAGCAGGTAATAAAGATAGTGACATTTTAAAAAATGTAGTAGGTATATATTTTCAAGTATTGACACGAGGTTTTTTATATTTAAATTTGTCTTTTTTTTGAGGGAAGTGTCATTTCAAACTGCTTGCCCCCAAGGGACATTTAGGCATGAAGCAAGAAAAATTGCATTTGTAAATATACCAGGAGTCCCAGCACAACTTCTACATCTGTATACACATATATAATATAGAACATCCATTTTCATTTCGCATCATCTATAAAAAGTCCTTTTATTATATGATTTATTTAAAACACTAGAAATACCATAGCCTCTCATTTAAAAATATAAGTAACATATTTCACGATTAGGAGTAACAACTTTTCCATAATTTCAGCAATCATAAAGTATCATAAGTCATGACAACTATTAATTTTAAGATAATTACACTTATTTAACATTAATTTAACTGTAAGAGAATATTAAAATAAGTGGTGATATCATAAATATACATAAAATGATAATATTCAGTTATAATTATTATAACTAAATTTAGTTTAATTATAATACTCAATTATTTTAGCAATAATCAAGCATTTAGTTTTTATTTATAGAAGCAAACAAAGGGTAAGTTCAGAGAAAGTGACAGTCAGTTAGTTGATAATGAAACTATCAAATATAAGACTTTGAAACCAGCATTCAGAGAATAATGAAAATTATTAATATTTCAATGGACTGCACAAAAAAATTAAAACTTACTTAAATCATGTTTGTTTGAAAAAAAAAAAGGATCCTAGGAAAAGATTTTTGTACAGAATGTTGATGTTTGGGGTTTAAATAGTACTTGTCTGATCTGTAAGTCATGTATAATGATATTTAAAAAAATTCATATTTTTTAAAAACAAAATCTTTGTTCTTATGTCAATTGTTGATGTAGTAGTATCTGTATATTTTATACTGTGAACAGGAGTTTTATGTTAAGAATCTCTTTGCAGCTGGTTGAATCTAAAATTTGTTTTACCAAAACCTAGGTCCAAGACATGTTGAATGCACTGGAGATGTAATTTATGCATTTAGTATCTTCTTGTACATAACAGTTGTAGGGTTCGCGTGTTGCTCAGATGCAAGTTTCTGGTAGCTGCGCAATGCAGGCCAGTCGAAGTGAGTTCGGAGCAGGTGTCTGGTCTATTTAAGTGACACACGCTGAGTTGGCAAGAGCCCAAGAATGGAGTGAAGATTTGTACGGTAGTACGTTACGCTATTAGTAGAGATACGAAAGAGTCGAGAAAAGTTAGATTAAAGGTGATAGCGGTATTTAACTGATAGAGCCCGTATTAGTATTTAGCCTAGGTGGCTGCACGATTTCCATAGTTAGTTCAGAGTCCGATGGTTACGGGTATTGCTAGTGAACGTATATTCTGCCTGAAAGGGTTCATTACGACTTTAAAGTTCAGTTTCTTAGTACCGCAAGTTGCGGTACTGTTGTGTTATTATTTGAAACCCCAAGTCGGTCTATGTCGGTCTATGTCGGTCTACCTCTACGTAGAAAAATAAAGGAATTATTTATATTTATGCCTATTACTTTATAGTGTGCCTGGACCGTTAGAGGATTCACAGGGTACATAAGAAACAGAACCATATACAGTACTTGTGAGTAAATGATCTTCATTTGCCACTTACTCATTTAAAGTTGGTGTGTAACGAAAATAAATGGTGCTAATATCTCTCTCTCCTGTATTTTCACTAAGTATTAAGTCAAGAATTAAAAAACGAAGTAGTTTAATTACAACATAACTGCTATCATTATTTGAAAATCTAACATTACTTTCCAAAAACTATAGTTAAATTTTTCAAAAGACATATGTCCATTTAATAAATATTTTACAAAATCCTATAGTTTGCTTAAGCACTGTTGCAACTCTTCTGCTGTTAAAAAAAGACACAAAACTGCCCTTTTTTCTGATTTCAAGATAAAATGCCACAATTTAATGACATTCCTTGCCTATTTGATAAAAAGAATCTATAGAATTTTTTAAAAAAATTGATTACCAAGTATCAGAAATAGATATAAATAATAAAAAGGAGTATATGAAGATCACAAACTTTATTTAAAGCGAAAGTAATTTTGGCATTAATAATTAAAAACATTTATTGTAATACTATTTTCGAAATTAAAGGTAAATGTCAGGTATATTAATAACCACTAAAATATTTACACAAATATAAAACAATTGAAAAAGAAATTTATGCATTTCTTAAAACATATATTTTTCATGAGAAATATATACTATAAAAAATGAAAATATATCCCTATTAATACAATATATTTACAACTTGAAATTTATAAAACAAAAATTTTTTTCTTGATACATTTATTTAAACATTATTGAGAAAAAAGAAACAAACAATAGATTTCATTATATTATCACTATGGAAGTTTTATGAATGTTAATATTTTATGAACATACACAAAACAGCTACATATCTAAATATGTAAAAATTATAAAAATAAAACATAATATTCATCTTTAAAATGATTTTAAAAAAGAATTATGTATCTAAAACTGAAATATAATTTACACATAACTATTAAGTAATGAATATAAAAATATTTATTCCTGATGGTACAAAAGTAGAAAATTCCTGATATTCAAACAATTTCATATTATTTTGATTTATATATCTTGCATCTCTCTTGCATTCACATTCATGAAATAATTTACTCATCTCTGCCATTTTCTCTAAGTCCCAGCAATTTTTTTCCACATCATTAATATTCCATAAAATTATAGATGGTACAAACAGTAATGTTTTCATTATTTTTACAAGAATATTATTCTTTCTCACCAATCAATGAATATAAATATTTTTGACCTAATTTCTCATCCCTAGTGAACCAGTATGTATGTATATGTGAAGAAATTTGCATCTCCCTCACCAGGAGTTTAAAAAGTTAGTTGAAAAAAGATGATTATTATCAATATAAATTTCTACCCTACTCTGGAAATAAATATTCTTCCCAAAGTAATGCCTTATCCCATCTACATAGGGACTAGTTATACTCTGTATAGAAAGAACTAAGTGAGATATTGTACAGGAGAGCTCTCTTTGTAATTTTACTTTTGAAACATCATTATTAAAATATGTTTTTCCTTCATCAGTTTAAACAATTATTAAACCCATCCCGTATTACTGCTCATTATACACTCTGTCACAAAAAAAATATGCACCCAGAAGGAAACGAACTACTATCACGAAACTTAACATGTATGTAGTGTATGAGGAGATAAGCAAATGATTACAAATTCAGAAGAAGATACCGCTTTATGAAGAAGATATGGCATGAAAAAGGTTACAAAACAGTAAGTAGTAAATCCACCTCTGGCAGCTATACAAGCCGAAACACGGCGTGGCATCGAATCAATGAGGTCACCTACGACCTCCTGCGGAAGATCATGCCATAATCTTTGCAACTGGGCAGTTAATTCACCAGTATTCCAGGACGGCTGCAGTTGCCTTCCAAGCACGTCCCAGACGTGCTCTATTGGCGAGAGGTCTGGTTACCTAGCAGGCCATGGGAGTACGTCATATCCTTGAAGACATTGTTTGGAAAGTCGCGCAGTATGTGGACGAGCGTCGCCTTGCTAATTAATGGCACCTGGGTGACTTGATAGCATAGGCAGTACAACTGGCGTTAAAATCTCGTCCACGTAACTGGGTGCCGTCAAGGTGCGTTGAAGGACGACTAGAGGTGATCGTGTCCCCCAACAAATCGCTCCCCACACTGTCACACCTTGTGTAATCGACGTATGCCTCTCGACAACAAATGCCGGATCGGACCGGTGGCCTGGCCGCCTCCACACGCGTATGCTCTGGTCATCAGCATTGAGACTGAATCGGGATTCATCGCTGAAGATCACACGCCTCCAGTCGGTCACACTCCAGCTTGCCCGAGGTCGGCAAAAATCCAATCGACACTGTCTATGGCTACGGCCACACAAGCGGTTTTCACCGCAGAAACGCAGCATGAAAACAAGCACCAAAATATAGATACGCTTCTGTAACATAGGGGTGGCCAAACGCAGCTGTTTTTCTCGCTAGCGGGGGAGTTATCTGTAGCGTTCTCAAGGTCGCCCACTGGACGATAGAACCAGACCTATTTTTCTAGCGGCTTGTGTAGATTTTCAAGCTGCGGGAAAAGACGTAGCGGGAAAAAACGCTCGTGTGGCCGTAGCCTTAGATGTGGGGTCGGTGGTAGGCGTCTTAATGAACGTCGGCTCCTTATACCTGCGTCGGCCAGTCGTCTCCGAATGGTTTCCCTTGATACCACCGCATGTCTGGAAGGTGGTAAATGGCGTCGAACCGATTTTAGCGACGTTGTTGGTGCGGACGTGGTCGCTCTTATGGTTGCGCGATCCTCGAGCACATTTATGTTCCTGGGACACCCTGACCCTCCGCGACGGAAGATTATCCCTTCCGTGATCCATTGTTGCCAACACCGAGCAACTACCCTATTGCTCCGACCGAGGTGGCGGCCGATACGCCTGTTCGACCAACCTGCTTTTCTGAGGCCTACTGTACGCCCCCTCTCAAAGTCTGACAATTGTTCGTACTGTCGCCGGTTAAGTCTCAGAGGCATCTCTAGTCACAATACCGTCCATCCAAATCTACAGATTTGTTTGAATAACCCTATGGCACGAGCAATCATGCTTTTAAATTCTCCTAGCTGCGCATCTCATATGCGCATGGCGCGCTTACCCTTGTCTCACTGGTGTCGAAATTTTAATCATTTGCATGTCTCTTACCAGACTATATTCCTGCCAAGTTTCGTGATAGTAGCTCGATTTCTTCTGGGTGCATATATTTTTTTGTGACAGAGTGTATTTATGCAAACAGTTCATTAAGAATATCAAGTATATACAATCATCACCACCAACATATTTATAAATAAAAGCTAATAAATTTTGATTTTTTGGATTTTTTGCATATATATATTCATTAGATAGAGAGAAATTAAAAATTAAATTCAAAATAAAAACAGATCCATGGTATTTTTTACTTTCATATTTGTTGTGAGGTGCAAATAAAATTACTTAGTAGGGAGGTTTTCCTCATTTTAAAAGGAGGTTTTGATGAAAATTTACTTTAGAATGACCTTTTTTTAATATTTTTTTGGTTTCTGGAAGGAGGGAAGGATTGATATAATCATTACTTTCCCCAATTGTTAAGATTATTTTAAGAGTAGAGTTGAGAATTTTTATATAAATGAAAACAGTAACATATAATATTAAAGACTTTCTTTATGAAACTTAACAATAGATTAAGCTTAACAATAGACTAAAATTTATATTTTAAAATTAAGTAATTGTGTTTTTAATTTTGCTGCCACTAACTTGAATTTTCCATAAATCTGAGGTTTCCCCAATGGCTCAGCTATTCTAAGAATGTAATTTTGATGTTCATCATTTTATCTTTTTCAACTAATTGGCTTAATATTCTTTCTCTCATAATTTAAAATCCTCTGCTTAATTTTTAATAATTCATATGCAGAAGTTTTTGACTTTTTGAATAATTTAAGCACCATTTTATCTATTTTCATGTCAAAAAATGTATTCTACATAATGATCAACTTAATTATTGGGAGCATTTTACATTTATTGATAACATTATAGCCTGTAGGCAAAGAAATTGAACAGATGTCTAAAATGCCTCTGTTAATTTCAGGGAAGTTCACCTATGTAAGTCAATGTACTATTGAGGCTTTACCCTCTTACAAAATGAACATCATCAGAAATTGTATTCACATGAAGAAAAAAATTTTCTCAAACCCGAGTCATGGAAACCTAGCATGACTTATAACTACACCATAATTGTTCAAATTTTTACATCAATTTTTGAAACGCACATCTTCACCTCATACTTGAAGAATGGCTGAAATGAATATATTAAGACAAATTTAAAGTTAAAAAATTCCAAATGGCATTCGTTATTTTGTAAATGACATCCATAGGAATATAATAATAATTTAATGAATAAAAAAGTTTTCCCATTTATTGAGATTCAAGAAAGAAAGACCATGAATGACTATTTTTGGCACATATAAATGCAAGCAAATCCCCATGACAGTAATTTATGTACAAAAGGATGATTGAAAAATCGTCATATTTCAGATACATGTATTCATGTTTTTTATTTCAAATTTACAAATAATGATTTACAAGATTCAAGTTAAATAATTTAGATTTATTAACAAAATAAAGAATAAATAAATGATTATATATCTTTCCAAGTCAGAACAGCAGGGCTAGACTAAGACGGTCAGATAGAGCTTTCTGCAATGTTCAGTTTATGCAATCACGCTCATAACAGAAAACGGACAAGAAGAAACGGAAAACACGAGGGATGATTTCGTTATGTGAACCAATGAAATCACCCCCTCAGTTGCATGGAAACTGTTGTGGCCGACTGTTGTGTGTGTGTTAATCAATGCTCTTTATCATATTTATCATACATTTAATTAAATTCTATGGTACATCTATATACAACACGACACTGACAAGAAACATAGTTACAGAGTGAAAACGAAACTTTTCCGCGCTCCCTATTCCGCGTACTCTCTCGGTCACAGTTAAACTGTCCATGGACGTTAGCAGTTAGAGTTAATACACTACATCTCCTCCCCCTTTATTAAAGATCAAGTCTCTGGGGTGGTCTTCAGATTCTTCCAGAGCGTCTAGGCACATGGCTTGGGATGTCGTGCACTGGTGGTGTACTAGACTGGCTTGAAGGTGTACTGGTTTGAGTCGATGACGGTTTTGAGTGCACTGGTGATGAGTCCTGAACAGGGATATCAACTGATGACACTGCTGGTGAAGCTGGAACTTCAGCCTTTTTATTTGGGCCCTGATGAGAGGTAGGACTATCACTGTGCTGGACTTCTGAGGCATTCTCAGTAAAATTTCCAGTAGGGAACCTACGAAATACATTTCGTACGGAATCACTTTCTTGCACTTTATTCCCCACTGAACGAATTTGATCAACATGCCTTCTCACTAGTATGCCCTGAACATGAATGGTATAGTGGAGAGCACCGTCTTGATTTACAACTTGTCCAAACTTCCATTTTGAATTAGTTGCTCGGTAATCTCTGACTGCCACAGAATCACCAATATTGAATTTTCTATCTTGAAATTCAAATACACCCTTTCTTACCCTTTCCTGGATTCTTGATTTTAAGTCAGGTAAAAGTAAATCAAGCCTTGTTCTAATATCTCGTTTTAAGAATAGCATGGATGGACTGTGCATTGTCGTAACGTTTGGAGCTTTCCTGTATTGCAATAAAAATGTACTTAGTTTCTGTTCTATACTACCATCATAATTTTGCATTGCTCTCAGTGATT
This sequence comes from Dolomedes plantarius, assembly GCA_907164885.2. Taxonomy (NCBI): domain Eukaryota; kingdom Metazoa; phylum Arthropoda; class Arachnida; order Araneae; family Dolomedidae; genus Dolomedes; species Dolomedes plantarius. Next base: position 11,323,676 of record OU015499.1, read on the forward strand.
GCTTCAGTGTATACACATAGCGTTCGGCTTGACCATTGCTCGACGGCTTGAATGGTGCGCTAGTTTTGTGTTTTATGCCATTATTCAGCATAAATCTCTGAAATTCGTAAGACGAAAACTGTGGTCCGTTGTCACTTACTAGTACAACTGGCAACCCAAATCTCGCAAAGCAGTCTCTGAGACACTCGATGGTTTTGTTTGTTGTGGTTTTCTTCATCGGATAAACTTCCAACCATTTGGAATGTGCATCCACTATTAACAGGAACATATATTCAAATATAGGACCAGCAAAATCCACATGCACACGCTCCCAGGGCGTACTCGGGTATTCCCAATGATGGACTTTCACTTTCGCAGGATCAGCTTTATGTCTGGCACAGTCAACACAATTTCTTGCAGCTTCTTCGATGTCTTTATCGATGTTTTTCCAATAAACGAACGACCTGACAATCGCCTTCATCTTAACCATACCCAGATGCCCTTGGTGCAACTCTTCCAAGACATTTTTCTGGTATCTCTTTGGAATACAAACTCTCTGCCCGTACATAATACATCCATCTTCTATGGTATATTGGGCTTCTCTCCCTTCTAAATTTTGGCCCTTCCTCAAGGCTTCCAAAAGTAGACCCAATTCCTCATCCTTCCCTGTTGCTTCCCGCAAATCCTTTGAAGTGATAGGTAGGGTTTCAATTTGCGACATCTGGAACATCGTAATGTCGTCTTTAACTTCTAATTCTTCTGAAGTTTTGGGAAATCGAGAGAGAAAATCTGCATTCCCGTGGTCTTGAGTATTCCGATAAACTATGTCAAACTGGAAAGACTGCAAGGTTAGTGCATAATGTAAAAGTCTGGTAGCTGTTAGTATTGGGAGTCCTCGCTTTGATCCAAATATTGCAACTAACGGTTTATGATCGGTTATCAAGGTGAATCTTCTGCCTTTTAAATACAAATAAAATTTCTTTACTGCCCATACTATTGCAAGAGCTTCTTTGTCAATTTGGGAGTATTTCTGTTCTGTTTTCGTTAAAGTCTTTGATGCAAAGGCTATTGGTCTTTCTGTTCCATCTGGCAGTAGGTGAGATAACACACAACCTACACCAACTGGTGAAGCATCAGTTGCCAGCAATAGAGGTAAGTTTGGTACATAATGAACCAGCACTCTAGGTGAACAGATTTCTTTTTTTATTTGATCAAAAGCATCCTGACAACCCCTAGACCAATTAAATTTGATTCCCTTTTTAGTTAAGTTATTTAGAGGATTTGCTATAGTAGCCAAATTTGGACAGAATTTCCCATAGAAATTTACCAATCCCAAAAAACTCTTTACTTCCTGTACATCCTTAGGTACTGGGGCTTTCACAATAGCAGAAATTTTTTCATCAGTTTTGTGTAATCCATTAGAATCAATTTTATGTCCCAGAAAATTAATCTCATTTTGAAAAAACTGACTTTTACTTAAATTGAGTTTTAGGCCATGTTCTTTACACTTTTTGAAAAAAATTTCTAAAGCTTTAAAATGTGAACTTTCGTCAACTCCGGTGATTCTCGCATCATCCATAAATACCTTAACACCGTCTATGCCATGAAACAACCCATCAACATAGCGCTGCCAAATGGCAGGTGCTCCATTTAACCCATACATCAGCCTTTTACAGATAAACAATCCTTTATGCGTGTTAATTGTTAACAATTTTTGACTTTCAGGATGAACTTGCATTTGCAAATATGCATGTTTGAAGTCTATTTTTGAAAATTGTTTTCCCCCATTCAAGCTTGTGAATATTTCTTCGAGTCTTGGTAAGGGGTGCTGAGGTACAATTAAATTTGGATTTAGGGTAACTGAATAATCCGCACATAGACGTATGCTACCATCTGGCTTAACAATTGGTACCACAGGCGTAGCCCATTCCGAACTTTCTACCTTTTCTATGATGCCCTCTTTTTCTAGTCTTTCGATTTCGTTTTCGACTCGACTTTTTAGAGCAAAGGGTACCGTTCTAAACCTACAAAATTTTGGTTTGACATTTGGTTTCAATTCCAACTGAACTTCATGGTTGTTTATTTCCCCAAGTTTGTTATCAAAAATTTCTTTATATTCCTCCAAAAGTTTATTTAAGTTCACTTTCGTTTCCACTTTTAATGTTTTTATGGCATTCCAATCAAGATTTATCTTATAAAGCCATTCGCGACCTAGAATCGTATCCAAGTTTTCCTTTACAATGTACAAGTTCAAATTCAAAGTTTGATTTTTATATTCTACTTTCACAGTGACATACCCCATGGGTACCAATGAGTCACCTTTATAAGTTCGAAAAACTAAGTTAGTAGGTTGAATTTTCTTATTTGAAATTTCCCTGAAATTTCTTATACTCATTACGCTTACCGTTCCCCCCGTATCTAATTCCATTACACAGTTTTTATTCTCAATTTTTAAACTGATCATTATTGGAGGTCGTTTCGGTTTTTCCTCACGTAATGTACCTTCATCAGAATTCAATTTATACAACGGAACTTGGTTTTGGTTTTGATTAACCTCATTTAAATTTACCTGTTTTTGTTTCACAGAAGTGGCATTAGCTTTCTTTGCAAAAAAACATGCCTTTTGGATATGCCCGATCTTCGAACAAAAATTGCATTTACTAGAAATAAATTTACAATTTTGTTTATTATGGTTTGTACCTGTGCACCGCGTACAAAAGTCACCTTTCTTCTGCTTTTCCACAAAATTTTGTTTCTTGTTTGATTTCATGTAAGGTTTATTTTTTTTCCCTACATTTATTACATTGATTCCAGAAGAACGACCCATAACATCATTTGCCCCTCTAAATGCCTTTTCCATAGCTAACGCAATTTGCAAAGTTTTCTCTAGATCAATATTATCCTCTTCAAATAATCTATCTAAAATTGCCTTATCTTTTAAGCCGCTAACAAACACATCGCGTAACATAATATTCAACATATTATTATCATAGTCACAATTTATTGCAAGTGCTCTGAGTTCCGCTATGTAGTTATTTATACTTTCCCCCTCATTCTGTTTACGATTAAGAAATTTATGGCGGGAAGGGATAATTAAAGGTTTAGGAGTCAAATGTTTTTTAAGAACATCTTTTAATTTCTCTAAACTTTGGTCAGAAGGGATGTCAGGAGCCAGCAGATTTTTTAGCAATTGATATAACTTCGGACTAAGTGATGAAATAAAAACTTTAGCCCTTTTATCAACCGTTACTTGTTGCACATCAAGGTATGTTTCAAAACGTTCAATAAAACTATCGAAGTTTTCATATTCTTCATTGAACTTCTCAAACTGTACGGTAACTTTATTATGAGAACCGTTTTCTTTATTTTGCAAAGCTCGAATCAGTTCCTGATTCTGACGCAATAATTCAGCAATTTGCTGCTCCATTTTCTCCTCTGATCAAAAAGATAAACAACTTTTACCTTGAGCCGTCTTCGGGTTTTTTACCCTATCCTTTGGAAGAACACTGTTTCGATTTTACCGAATCAACAGGCTTCGAATCCCGTGCTCGTCGCCAGTCTGTTGTGGGCGACTGTTGTGTGTGTGTTAATCAATGCTCTTTATCATATTTATCATACATTTAATTAAATTCTATGGTACATCTATATACAACACGACACTGACAAGAAACATAGTTACAGAGTGAAAACGAAACTTTTCCGCGCTCCCTATTCCGCGTACTCTCTCGGTCACAGTTAAACTGTCCATGGACGTTAGCAGTTAGAGTTAATACACTACAGAAACGTTTCCCTGAGGTGTACACACGATACGGTTTCGGTTTTATGATCGTTTCGGTGTCAACCGAAAGGGGTTCGTACACACGATACGGTTTCGGTTTTATCATCGTCTCGGTTTTGTCGTTTCGTTTACAGTAAACTAAATGTATTTTGTTTTGTACGTTCACACGTTGCGGTCGAAAACTGCAAACGAGGAAACAACCGAATCGGTAGCAAGTGTCATTCGAATTTGTCTACCGAAACCGGATAGAGGGTACGGCGGGGGCCCGTTTCGGTTGCCAGTGGCGTATAGAATTATTGCGAACTTTAATTTCTGTGGTGCATAAAAGTACTTTATTTCTATTGCCAATAACTTTCGCTCCAAAGTGCTGACTCTGACAGTTGTTTACGAATACAGTAAACGAAACTTCCTGTGTCGTTGGCGTCTCGCCCTTCTCTTGCGATCTGGGTATAAACTCTGGTGCTTTTGTGGAAAGGGAATTACGCTCTGTTTTGTGTTTCATATTTTCAATGTGCAAAATACTATAGTGTTGCTTAGAACAGTGCTTGCAGGTATTCACACTCTTACAATTTTTTTTATTAAATGGATATTAGAAAGACAATTAAAACATAAATGATTAGCTTTTACGAAGTCTGTTCTGTGCTGAAAAGATAAATTTAAGAATTTAGATCACTTCGATAGATAATGATCATCTTTGCAATAAACACACGCAGAAGTAGCACTTAAAGAACTGACCTTTTGATGCACTGGTTTATGCACTTTACTAAATGTGGGATTACTGTTTTGTAGAGCGCGCGCATGATTCTTTAAGAATTCTATTAAATCCTTAAGCGTTGGAATTTCACTATTTTTTAATTGGCGTTCCCACCACAGTTTAGTTGAACTGTCTAGTTTTTGCAAAATCATGTACACCATTAAAGTATCACTGAAATTTTCAACGGCTGGATGAGGTGAGGGAAAAAAGGATTTTGAGGGAGAATTTTTTCCCTCAGATACTTGCCATGCGCTAATTGGAGGAAACTTTTGTCACGTTTGAGAATTAGATACTTGGCATGATGATAAATAAAATAAATGTTTGATGAATGGTTTCACCGGTGTACTTAAACACGTGCGTTTAATAATCTTACTACAGCTAAATTACATCCCAAATAACTTTGTTTCTAGTAGAAGCATGAGTGTGTTTACTGTTAAAGTGAATCCTTTGATTGGCAAAAAGGAATGGGTTGCTAAACCAGAGCACTATGATTATTATCAAGAAGTTGCTCGGTATGAAAACTTTTAAGACAGCTTACCAAATTTTGTCAAATAATTTTGCATAATTCGTATAAATACTGTCGATATTGGAGAGTAATTATTATCTGTATTCTTTTATATTTTTTGTATCTATTTTCGTCTTTTGTCATAATAGCTGATTTGTAACCGTGTAAACTTTTTTAAATCTCTTAATTAAAGAGCTTAAAATGCGGGTTTTATATCACCGTTGTGTGCTCTCAATTAGTTGGTGAATGCTAACCCTTAAATGGTAATATCTGTCTCTCGGGCAGGTAGAGTTGATACATTTCCCTCTAAGGTGCGCAATTATCGATTTGAAACCTTCTTGCTCGAGCTATGCTTTAGTTATTCCATCACCTTGGTTGTATTTGTTTATCTTTGAATTTTGTTTACTTTATCGCCGTACATCTACCATTCCATAAAAAACTCACTCCGCTTTAGGGACGGATATTACTTCAAAGGTACGTATTTGGTCCGTCTATAAGACGACAAAAAAAAAAAAAAATTATAACGGAAATTGTTCGTTCAAAGGGTGACCGGGAAGCAAGTGTAAGTAAACAATACTTAAAAAGTGACAAGTTGGAGAAGAGGAAAATCTGTAGTTATTGTCCTTACTCAAAAAATAGTATGAAAACTACAAGTGTGTGAAGTGTGATACACCTAATTGCTTGGAGTGTTCAAATAAGATATGTAATATTTGTGTACAAAATTTGTAAAACTTTTATGATGAAATCTTATTTTAATCATGTTTATATTTGTCACTAGTTTACTTTTTTATTCTAATCTATTTCTAATAATTTAATTTCCTGTAGATCTTATTGAGATTCTAAAAAAAATTAGATTGACTTTTACTGAATAAAAGTATATTAAAATTAAAACCAAGTATAAATATAGTTTATAAATCAATAATACAGAGCTAATATTAAATGAAGATTGGTAAATGACATAAGCAATGAGCTACGAAATCCAACTTAGTCTTATGGACAGATGTTACTATACTCGGGGAAAGGCTAACCTATGAGACTAGCACTTCTTTCCCAACGGGGCACCCTATGCGTGGAACAGTTCATTTGAATTTAGAGGTGGGATAGGTTAGGTTGAAGGGTGGCGCCATCTATTCGCTATTCTACGATTCACTTGCCTGTTACAAGTTGTTCGCTTCTCTTGTGTGTATCAAGTTAGGTTCGCTTTTCTTGTCTGTTTCAAGTTAGTCCTGTGACAAAATATCTGAAATTCTTTCAACAAAACGGCCCTTATCAGGGCCAAACAATTCTTCTGAAATTGTTTTAAAAAAGCGGCACAACAACTCTTCTGAAATTGTTTGTAACAAATGTGATATAAAATTCAGTCAATTGAAGAGTTTATACCGTCACAATCAAAAATTTCATGATGAAGAAATGGCCACGACAGGTAATCAACTATGTGGAATGTGTAACCAAAAGTGATCATAACACAAGAAATAAAAATGTTGAATACAGAACTTTAACGTTATGTTTCAAAATGCTCTAAATCTTTAAACAACAAAATAAAAACCCATTAAATTAATTTCTACTCTTAATGAGCAGTATAATAAATAAATAAAAAGTGTTCAAACATTAATAGCTGCAACAGCATACCTATTTAAATAATATAAATAGATAAAAAAAATTAGTAATTCAAGGTGTCAGTAGATGGCGCCACCCTTCAACCTAACCTATCCCACCTCTAAATTCAAATGGACTGTTCCACGCATAGGGTGCCCCGTTGGGGCCTGTATTCAGGTTAGATTTGGCCCGAGTATAGTAGAGTGAGTCAGACAGATGTTACCATTTACGGGTTAATATATTAATAATTAATTTCATGAATCAAATCTAATTTTATTATTGTATTATTAGGTATGAAATGTGTACTACTTGATATATGTGGAAGAGATGCACATTGGTTGATATACAAAACTGTAGTCCATCAAATACTTTAATATTCCTTTTACGGCACAGAAATGTATACAGACTGTAAGGCTTTAATTAGTAATGTAAGTTGTGAATATAAAGCCTAATATGTACTTGCTCTAGTATTCTTCTTGAAGAATATACAGCAATTTAATTTGAAACACAGGATATTTGTCACACATGTATAACATTGTTTCAGTTTCTTGATTTTTAATTAACCTAATTTAATATTTCTGACCCATTTGAGGATACTTTTTGGAACTAAGTTCTTTTATGCGGCTTACAGTAGAGTGAACTGGCAGAAATTGTCACGTAAGGAAAAAGCGTTATGCCCCCTCCATCTAATCTCGGTGCGAATGTATTCAACTAATCACTTCAACTTGCTGTGCTATGGCTGGCACAGTGGTAGTGCTCACTGCTCCTGTACTTTGGTCCTCGGTTCGATCCCGGTGGATGCTTTTTATGTAGATAATTCTAAATATTTGAATTTTATTCTTTTAATTCTTATTATAATTTAAATTTTACTTATTTGAAGAGGGCTTGGTTTTTATATTTTTATTTACTGCTGTGCACATATTTTCTGATGCACATATCGTGCTACTGGAGGTAAAGTCATTCGATCATGGCACTCTAAGAATCTTTATATACCTGGCTACCATGCCCCCTCCAGGCGACCTTTCCCCCTCTTTCTCTCTGTCTCTTTCTATTATATACAGTTGTATGTGTGTGTGTTCATGCAAGTATCGAGATTTGAGCAGCAAGCATTATGCGCGGTAAGCTGTATAACCTCAATTCTAAACACGTGTAAATATTATTTAAACTTATTTATCCATTGATCATTGTTAGAATATACTGAGGGAGGTTCTAAATTACTTAACCAAAATTTTCATAAACTTCCACTCATATTGGCTGGAGACTTCAGTGTTAACTTTAATGATTTAAATGAAAAATTTGAAAAGCTCTCATCTTTTTTAATCAGGTACATTTGATTTAAGTATTAATAATGACACAGTGCAGTTCAAAACTAAATACTGTACAACCATTGATGCTGTTTTCTCGAGATACTTGGATAAAATTGAATCTCAAACATATGCATCTTATTATAGTTACCATAAGCCAATAATTACCATGATACAATATAATGATAAAATTTAAAAAGAATTTTTTCTTACTTGGAATTTTTGGTACTTTTCCGTTAGCTGGGCGCATTTGGCGTCCGCCCTATTAAGTATCGCCATTGGCGAGAATGAAAAGTCTCTAACATAACAACCCTAGAAAAACAGTTTCATAGGTAATACATGGACTAAATTTTGAAGTAGCATTGTCACACTCAAACGAAGAAGATACAGATCAATGGGTATGAATCATGTGAGAGAACAGGATTAAGTTCAGAGACCCGAAATTAACATGAATAAAAATGGGAAACAAATTAACCACAAACTTTAGTAGCTTTCTTCACACACACATAAATAAACACTTTTAATAGTAACACATTTAATAAAGCGATTTATTGGCGACTTTTAGTCAACAAAGTACTCACATGAATAAACACACTTTTAATGGTAACACATTTAATAGTAAAATAAACACACAAAAAAAAAACTTCAGTCACTTCATTACGGGGGGAGGCCAGAATTTTTTGAAATGGATCATTTGTTAATCTTCTCCTCATAAATTCAGCAAGGCATGATTCCGAATACTGCCACGCTGTTCCCCGATGTTTTTTGTTTCTCCATTTTGCGCTTCCCCACAGACTCTCAATCTTTTGGATATTTGGTATGGCAGTTTCTGGGTCAACAAAATTGTACTTGTGGTTCACTTTAAAATGGTGGAAACATACTTTCATCTATTTCGACTATCAAATGGGGCCTTCCAATATTTTTTCGATCACGTTCCACTACAGAATTAACGCAGACTTCTCGCATATAATTGTTTCAGTCAACAACTGTATTATGATTCATTTCCAATTGTTTCTCGCACCATTTTACTGAAGTTAACTCTTCGCTCCAAATGTAAATAAATCTCAAAGCTGTCAAAAAATTCAAACGCGTTGATTGGAACCATGTCTCTTAATGAATGCTCTTTTTGTTGCGGCAGGTAGAAGCATTTAATTGCCATCGAATGTCATTCTCAAAATTCATTTCATGATTCCTAGCACACGTCTTACGTTCGGACAAAATACCTTTTTCTTGGAAAAAAGTACTGCTTCTTCTTCCATTACAGATAAGTCCCAAATTTTCGTCATGATTGTAATCTCGGTAAAAAACTGCACGATTTTGTAGGTTAAAAATATTGTACAATTTAAATGCCAGTCTTTTAATTTCTGGAAAAATATGTTTACCGCGTAGATCACGATGAATCACGTCATTTCTGATAAAAAATAGGAACTTAATGAATAATTAATATCACGTGAATTACAATTAATTAAACAAAACAGCTGAAAATGTGACTTACCATATTTGGCGATTTATCACTTGTGCCCGGCTAATGGAAAAGTACCGATTTTTTATATATAATTTATAATTCACTATTTTATATTTAATTTTTAATAAATGACTATTTTTCCTAAAATATTAAATGAAATTTATTGATTTAAATCCTTACTTTACATTTTTGCTTTGAAAAAATGATAAATAAAATGTACAAAGAGAGAGAAATAGATAGTTTGTTGAATAGAAGGCGGCTCCGCTTTTTGGCGTGACAAAAATACGCTAATATAATCAATAGAAATCTACATATTAAATCACGTTTAGAGTTGAAAAAATAACGTAAGGAATTTCGTTCCTGACGGGGGTCCCCCGACCGCACAATTTTTTTTTTCTGTATCTTTAGCCTATCTGTGATTACAGAAAAAAAAATGCAATTTCTCAAAGTCAAGTTCTTTCACCAACACAATTTTTTAAAATTGTTTCTTCAAATATTAGATAGAGGTATTACTTGCCAAATTTGGGTTACATTTCTTTAATTTTTGCAATTTTAATTTATCTTTAAGTTATAGGTGTTAAATTTTTAAAAATATTTTATTGCTTGGTTTTTCTTTTTGTGTAGAAGCATGTATGTTTATTTTTCAAATTACAAGTGAATGATTTATAGGTTTTTTGAGGAAGTTTTTATTAAGTATAAACTAACTTATCAACTTTTAAATCTTATATTCATAGCATTCTCTTTACAATGTGTATAATGTGACACTCACATTAGACTGGACTAGAACAAGTGAAAAACATAAGGAATTTTGTAACTCATTTTTTTCCCATCTTTTTGGCCATATTTTTTGTTCTTTTCATACTGAAATTTTATATAAAGGCTTCAAAATTTATTAAATAAAAAATAATAAAATAATTTTCTTTAAAATATGAGTTGTGATGGCAAAAAGTTGGGAATGACCACCCTTTTGTAATATTTAACTGAAAATTGATGGTATCCTAAATGTTTAAATTATGTATCTATAATATATATCGCTCAAATATTATAATCCACTGATAAATATTATTAAATAATTTCTGTGCATACAATTTAACTTATATTCGCTGAGCTAAGTTTCATTTTTAATAAGTACAGTTGGCTCTCTGTTTAAAGACTTTCAAGGGACCATGAAAAATCGTCCTTAAGTAGAGATCGCCCTTAAACAAAATTTGTGAAAAAGTAACATTTCCCATAATGTCGGAGGGGCCGGGACTGGGAAATATCGTCTTTAAATAGAGATCGTCGTTAAGTAGAGCGTCGTTAAACAGAGAGCAAACTGTATTTGAAATAGCATAAAAAATTGTAATTTTTTTTACTTTAATTTTGACATTATCAATAAGCTACATTCTTTTGAACTTCTTCAAAACTATTTTTCACTTCCTTTTTTTTTTTAGTTTCTGAGACTCAGATATCTCTTTTATGTTTTATTAAAGATTTAGTTTAAACCTTTAATTTTCATAAATATTTGTAATAAGTATTTATATTAAATACTTATTAAGTTTAAATATAAGTATATAAGTATTTATACAAGCATTATACTTATAGAAGTATTATACTTTTATAAGTATTTATACATTTCTCTCTCTATCATCTGTCAAAATTAGAAATTACAATTGTGGTAAAATTCTATAAATTTTTATTAAGCAGACTCATATTAATAGAAATAAAATCATACATATACATATTGGTATATTAAGATATCGACTGTACAATGAAAGAAATTTTAGAAGGCATCAATGTAATAAAGTAGAATGGTCAGTTTTTTATTTCTTATTTTCTGTGAGGATTTTTTTCTCTTTATAGCAGAATATGTGTAATTGTATTAAGTCGTAAATATTATACTTTGTTCGTTTAACAAAAATTTATTTGTTAACTAATTACATAATTTGGTATGTTTACTTTTCAGGTCATCTTATGCAGATATGTTACATGACAAAGAAAGAGTAAGTCTATTATATATATTATACATTTGGATAAATATATTTCTATATGTTTTAGGGCTATATATATATATATATAAACAGAATTGTTAGGTCTTGGCTTGCAAAAGTTTCAAGTGAATTAAGAGAAATAAAGATTTATCTTGTGTACTATTTTTAAGGTACAAAATGCTAGTTTTTCTAAATTTTTATATCTTTAAAAATACCATATTTTTTTTTTAATTTTGTAATTTTTGTCTGTTTATTATCTTCTGTTTTACACTATTGATAACAGGAAATTTATTAAATATCATTTAGGTTATTTAATTTCAGATAAAAAGAGTCTATCCTGTTTTAGTCGTACTTTAAAAAGCAATCAAAAGTCTGTTATTTCTTAACATCTCCTACATTGGTGTTAAAAATTTACTTAAGCTTGTAATGATTATTGCTTTATTTTTTTTTTTGTGGTTATTTTATAATAATAAACTTCTTCCTTGATAGAATGAAAAGTACTATATAGCTATTAAAAAAGGAGTGCAGGCCATGAAAGAGAAGGGTCGTCTTGCTAAGGTTTTAGACATAGGTACAGGAACAGGATTACTTTCCATGATGGCTGTTCGTTGTGGAGCTGATTCTGTTGTTGCTTGTGAAGTAAGAATACAATTATATTTTCTCATTTTGTTTAGAATACTCATACCTTTTGTATGTTTGATATATTTTAGAATAAGTAATATATAATTTTAAAATTTTATAATATGTAATACTGTAATTAAATTTTCACCTCATCATGAATCTAATAGCATTGGAAGGTGTTGATCTCTGAATGAATGAAAAAAGAATCGATGGTTTATGTACTGAATGACATTCAGTCTTTAAATGTCCTGTATAAAAATAATGTTCATTTTGAAATATGTACTTGTAGGTCCTATAACTTTTCCATGATTTTTACAGATTTCTTTAAGATAGTCTTCCAGTTTAATAACTTCAACTTAAAATTTTCCATTTTTCATTTTCTCTCATGATCTTGCACTGAGATCTTACCTGTTTGCTTTAAAGTAAAATATAAACAATAGAAATAAACAAAAAATAAAAAAACAAGCATAGACTGCTAAATCACTTTAACATAAAACATATCCTGCAAAGAAAACATTTTCAATAGAGGATAGCGCAGAAGCTTCATATCCCCATAATGAAAAAACAAATAAATAATCCAACAGAGATAGATAAAAAATACAAATATAGACAAGAAACAAACAGAAATCAAGCACTTTGGGCATCCACGCACCAACGGCAAGATTCTGTATAAGTGCCGGAACTGAACCATAAAACAACAGAGGTAACCGACAGGTCTCTTCTTCAGGGGGCCTAACCATGTCAGTTACCTCAAGGGGAACTTTCTGAATAGGATGCAGGTAAGCCCAAAAGACATCCCAAGGCCCCGAGTCCCCCAAGTAAGCAATAAGTCAAAAAGAAAATGAAGAGACAAACACAACTTACAGTATGGGCTCAACGCACCTTACATGCAAGCACACAAATCCTAATGCAAAATAAAAGATGCATACATACCCCAATTCAGAATTGGCTAGTGAAGGGCTTGCACACTAGCCTTTGGAACCTGAGTGTTCAGATTTGAATTCTCTGCTCTGTATGGATATTTGTGACTGTTCATCATCAACTCTAAACTGTTTGTGCCATTCAGTTTAACTCTTGTGTTACAAAAGATGATTGTACTGCTCTAATCCTATCAACCAGCCATCTAATTAATGTTGTAAAAGAATTAGTGCCTTTGATTTTGTAAAGTTGCTGGGGTTTATTTTTGTGTTGGTCTAAAAATAAAAAATTAGAAGTGTTAATGATGCAAACATTTCTCTATAGGACCAAACTAGAACATTTTAGAGCACTTTCACTCTGTCATGTATATGAAATTATATTTAGTATTGTATAAATAAATATCCTGTTGAATTCTGATTGCTAGAAATAAATATTTTAAAAGATATTCTATCAAAATGTTTATATTTAAAATACTTATTGTAGAAAGAATACCAATTTTTAAAATTGTTGGGTTTTCTTTGTTTCTACAGTTTAACAAATATGCCTTTAACTTTCTTTGAATCATATTGTTCCTGTAGTTTAAAGATAAATGCTTCTAAAAGTGCAGTAGTTAAACTTAAATATATTCTAGTCCTGATAATGAACATATAGCTCCTGCGTAGAAAGTTTACTTAGCTAAATTGTTGATAACTCCTCTTGGTGCCAAATGATAACTTGCCAAGTTTGGCAGCCTTCTTTTCTGGTAAGCTCAGTGGATGGTGTAGTGTCAATATGACATGTTAAAAATACCCTTAAAAAAAAGAAGTTTGTATCTGTTTGATATTTGATAAATGGTAACTAAGTAGTTAGATTAGGAAAATTTTTATAATTTTGTTTTCTTTATCACTTGTTAAAAGAATACAAGTTTTCCTTTTTTTGTGTTAAAAGAAAATTCTATATATTTTGTTTTTCACTTAGTAATCCCTTAAAACTTTGGAAATAGGGCTGTAATGTACAGTCCTGCTGTTTATTCAACATTGTTTTTATGTTATATTTAAAATGATTTTGATATTTGTGATAATTATTTTTCTTTGTTGTTAATTAGAAAATCAATATATTGTCAAAACAGACCTCTGTATTTCTTGTTATCTACAATGGTAAATACATAGGTTGCTGAAAAAATCAACTTTTATTGATATTACTACAGAAAAATGATATATTTTTGATACCTTATAATTACTCAGGAAAAAGGTATTAAATCAAGTATGAACATATTAAAATTATAGATTAGCTAAGTAAAAATACTTAAAATACTGAAAAAATCATGGAATAAATGTAAGTATACTTTTTTAAACAGGTAAACACATTTTAAAAATTGAACATCTTATTCAGTAAAACAAGGTTGTTTTATCTGTTTCTGTTCTCTGTCTTGTGGTTTAATCACAGTAGATTATTAGTGAAGTCTTTGCTTTGTCAATGTATCATGTTCATAAAAACCATATAAAGATGTACATTTTGTGATACAATGAATAGCTTTTAAATAGGGTTCTTCTTATGAATGGTAATGAATACTTAATACTAATTTATTATGAAAATAAATGGTATTGCTGCATGTTAAAATTAATTTGTTGAAATAAATTATGTTGAAATTAATAGGTAATTTTTGAAGATTTTATTAGGGTATGCCTTTAAATTATTACATAGAACTCAGATTTTATTTTAAAAAGTTGAAAATAGATAGTAATTATATGTTTGTGTTCATACATTGCTATTATATTTATATTTGAGAAATAGATTGTGATATATTATTATTCCGTAGGTTTTTCGACCTGTTGCTAAATGTGCTGCAGAAGTAATAAAGGAGAATGAATGTGAAGATAAAATAACTGTTGTTTTAAAGCATTCTACTGAGTTAACTGTTGGTCCAGGTATTGAGAGATTTTTAAAGTAATTAAAAGTCTATTCCCAAAGTATTATGAATTTAGCCATTCTAAACTTATTGGCTGTGACTAAAATGTATATTACCTTTTTATTTACTGTTTGATATGACTTAAAGTTTGATCTTTTGACATATCGTCGGCACCACGGTAAACTAATGAATGTGAAAAATCACATTTTTCAAATTCATTTGTTTACCATAGTACTCAAAGGCCCACCTTGTGGTAAAGTGTCGAATCTCTACGGCGCTTGGGAAGCTGAAATCAGCTATGTCATTTTGATGAATATCAAGGTTTTGTAGATTTATATATGTTAAATTAATAAATATTCTTATTTGAAAGTTTACACTATTGATTTTTCACATTCGTTAGTTTACTGTTGTGTTGATATGATTTGACCAATTGTTAATTTCTTGTTGTGTATGAAATATATTAATTTTAGTTTACTGAAGTATGTAAAATTAAGATTTTTCTGTTTAATAAGTATTTAATTTTTGCCATTTTTAATATTTATAACATACATTGCTTGTAATCACATGTTTAATGTAAAACATATTGTTGCTGACTCTTATTAAATTTCAGAGATAACTTTTATGACACTCTATTTTTTAAACATTTTTAAGTGTGCAAAGAAGATTCTAATAATTTAAATTTTATTGCAGAGGGTGATCTGAAAGAAAAGGCAAATATTTTAGTTGCTGAAGTATTTGATACAGAGCTTATTGGTGAAGGTGCACTTAGAACTTTCAAACATGCTGTTAACAATTTACTTGAGGTATGTTTAAAATTGCATAGCTGTTGTTCATTTTTCATATCTATAACTCTACAAGGATGTTATTTGAATGATGTGAAGAGTCAAGTATTGTGGTCTGGAGATCACAATAATTAAATTCTATTGGCAGAAAAAATGATCAGAGAAATTATCTTAAGTTGTGAAAAAGTGCTTCATCAATTGTGGGGTATGAAAGCATTCATTACTAAGGTTCAGTTTAATTGAGGTATGTTTAGAATTGTATCACTGTCTTTGTTCATTTTTTGTATCTATAACTCTACCAGGATGTTATGTTATTTGAATGATATGAAGAGTCAAGTATTGTGGTCTGGAGATCACAATGATTGAATACTATTGGCAGGAAAAATGATCAGAGGAATTATCTTAAGTTGTGAAAAAGTGCTTCATCAATTGTGGGGTATGAAAGCATTCAGTTCTAGTGTTCAAATTGTAATAATTTATACTTTTCAAAGAACAATATCAGATCCCAGTGGCATACCAAAAACTGCTTGTAAATCTTGAAGGATTTTGTTACATAGATTTATTTTAGGTTTCTTATTCCATCAATATTGTTCGGAACAGATGTGCTAGATGCACCTCCCTTGGCGACAAGTTGGCGACAAAAAACTTTTGGTGCCAACTAGTCACCAAAAATTTTTTTGTCTCCAACTTGTCGCCAAAACAAGTCTACGCGGACATTTTACGCTTAAAATAACAGATATACACAAAATATCAATAACAACTCAAATCTAAAAATAAATTCAAAACAAACTTACCAATGGCAATAATAAACTTTCAAAAACATGATACAAATCCACAACAACTACTTTAAAACATACACGAATATATCTAAAAACGGCTGCATTAAACTTCAAAACCTTAACAGAAATGCTCAACCGCTACTTTAAAACATACGCAGATATATCTAAAGGAAAAGCTATTGAACTTCCAAAAACATTACAGATATCCGCAACATCTACTTTAAAACATATGCAGATATATCTAAAAATGAAGGCATTAAACTTCCAAAAACATTACAGATATCCTCAACATCTACTTTAAAACATACGCAGATATATCTAAAAACAAAGGCATTAAACTTCCAAAAACATTACAGAAATCCTCAACCGCTACTATGAAACACCCACAAAAATATCGAATGCCAGTATATTAAACTTCCAAAAACACTACAGAAAAACACAACAGATGTTCAATGACAGAAAAGAGGGAAGAAATTGATCAATCTAGTTAAGGGAAAAGGAAATATCATTAACTTACTCAAACGTATAACTCCTGCATTCCAAAACGCAACATTTTAAATCAACCACCATGTAAGTCCATCAAAACACATCTAAATTAACCAATGAAATTAACATTAATTTCAAATAAACCGCTAACTGAACCGAAGATAGCAAATTAACGCATGCGCTAAAACAAAAACCCTAGAAAATACCAGAAATAACAAAAAAAAAAGGAAAAACACTACTCAACAGTTTTAACACAAATTTTGCAATCCTCCCACTTAATATCCCTAACAATCTCAATAAATTTATTGAATGGATCTTCCCCGGTTTCTGCGCATTGGTGATAGAACATATATAAACTTAAATAGAACTGAAAATCCGCCTGTGTATTATGAGTAGGTAAAGTAGCTTTGACATGCCTCCAAGTACTTTCTATCATATTCGTATGGCATCCCGAAGCCGGATCAACAAAATGTATAGAATGATTAACTGATAAATGTTTGACCCCCCCCCCCCCCCTATATCCTTATACGACGCCCACCCATCAGAATAAATAGTAGTACCTGGTAAAATCCACTCACTAATACATTTCATTAAAGTTTCTTTTCCCCTATTCCCAACAGCAACTAAAAAAAGATGCCCCGACCCCCTTTCCACCCCTCCAAAAACCCACTGCCCCTCCACTGCATGCCCTTGGTGATATTTCCTTTTCCCGAACTTCGATTCATCAATTTCAACCACCTTCCCTTCCCCACCTATTGGTTCCGAAGAACGACAAACATAATCTAACACACACTCATTAACAAATTGCCTCCAGTCAGCTAACGTGTGACTGTTAAAGCTCCATGCCCTCTCAATATCTGATGTTTTCCTCTTATTTATAATCTCATGTCAAAACGAAAACCTCTTCTAATGCTAATTTACTAGAAGTAAACCACGAACCGTAACGTAAACTTCGTTTAGAACTGCACTCTTTAACATCAATTTTATTCCGACACACCCAAACACAGCCATCGGAAACATTTTTTTTTTCAACTTCATTTTCGATTCACACTTAACACAAAAAAAAAAGATGATTTTAAAAACCCTACATCCCACAAAAACTAAAAAAAACCCATTCTATCCCCATGCACAAGTCTATGAACTAAAGACTCATTCACAACCCCTTCTACATGCCTAATACGAGAAAACTTCGACCGAATGCAATCCAAAACACGTCCCTGGTACTTAGCAACCACATCGGAAACACTCAACATAGCCACCAAGATTGAATAAACTAACAAATACTATCAAAAATCGCAATATAATTACTGCCAGGAGCACACCCAATTAAATAGCCGTACAAACAGGGTTGCAACAAAAAACAAACATCATGCCAAATCGCATGGCTGCCACACCAAACACAAAATCGCCAAAATTCACAAAAATCGCCAAACTTCAAAAAATCGCCAACTTGGCAAAGAGGTGCGTCTAACACATCTGTACCTATTGTTCAATTAGTAATTCGTAATCATTCATTAATTTATCAAATTGAGTAATTAATCTTTAGTTAGTTTGTGATTGATATTTTTTTGTGTTGTAATATTATTTTAGAGGAGTAAAAGTTCAATGCTTAGAAAAAAATTGCACCATTCATTGACTACCTGTATTTAGTTCTAATGTGAGACATATGCACATGAAAAATAGACAAACAACCAAAAAGAAAACAAAACAGAGCAGTATAATTAGGGTTGTGCTAGTTTTCCTGCCCTCTTTATGTTATGAGGTAGGATTATGAGGAAATTCATTCTCAAAAATCAAGTTGGAAATTCATTAAAATGTTGTAGGATATATTAATTGTGGTTAAATATGTTTCAAGAATTTAAGTGCATAGAAAAATAAATATCATTCACTGGGTTTGCACTTCTACTTTTTATAAATCTTTAGCAACTAAGAGAATATAGGCAAGATGAAAGCTTTGTGGATATGAGATTTTTTTTTTCCTACAAAAAATTTGCTGTGTTATCAGCTAGCATTTATCATTTTTTATACTTATATCTGTTTTTCTTTAATTTATATAATTGTTATTTGCTGTTGTAAAGAGAAATAGTTTTATTTTAAAAAATAGTTTAAAGATTTTACTAAAATATGATCAGTAAGCAAATATTTTTCAGAAGTGTGCTTTGCTTTAATTGCATTATTCTTTAATTTAATTTATAGAATTGCTTGTTCGAATATTTGACCATAAAGGACTGATTTTCAAGTATGCATTCATATATAAGTTTCATTCAGTATAAATTCAAGGTTTACGTCTATGCAGTGCTTTAACTTTTCTATGATTTCATTAAACTTCATATTAAAAAAAATTTGAATTTTATTTCTCAAATGCAAAGGCACTTGTCGTTAGACATTTGCTGAAATGTGAATTAGCGGGCAGACAATGCCTTGCAGACACCAGACCAGTAGTGGTCAACATCGAATGCTGATGGCCGCCCTAACTCATACTGCAAGACTGCTGGCCATTCATTTTAGGAGGCACCATATAGGTGGCCAGCACTACCCCCTACAGGCCGGTCTGATAATTTAGAACTGAGTCATATGATGAGACCAGTACACTTGACCCCACACATCCAGAGGTAAATTTTAGAACTTGGAGGACATTGCAGTCACGACAGATTTTACATTCACCAGCCACCATTAGTGTACTTGGCGGTGGATTTGTCAGTGACCAGTATCGAACCAGCAACGTTCAGATCACTTGCTCGATGCCTTTGCCAAATATAAGTCATCAAATTTCATCCTGTAGTAGATGTATGTCTGCACTGCTTTATTTATTTTTGCATTGGATAAAGCTAATGAGCAATGCTAATTTTCAAAGGTTGTTTGCTGACAGTATCAGTCATAAATTATTCTACAGTAATGAATGTATATTATTGAGATATGAATGCAGTTTTATAAACTGTAATGATGACTACTAATTTTTAATAATTTTCATTTGATTTAGAGAATTTTCCCCTTGCAAACATTTATTTCTGTGCTCCATCCAAGTCAATGACTGATATTTAAATGCCTTTTAATTTATTTTAGGAGGATTCTATTGTAATACCATCAGCTGCATCTGTGTATGTCCAAATTATTGATTCTCCTTTAATTTCTTCTTGGAATAAACTCTTATTGATTGACTTGGATTGCAACAAAGTCATTAATCCCCCAAAGAATGTTGCTTCATGTCCAGGTTCAGCTGCTGTTCATGATCTTCAGATGTCTCAGATACCAAAAGATCAGTTCTGTGCTGTGACGGACCCAGTTTGTGTTTTCCAGTAAGAAATTATTTTATTCATATATCATGAAAATCACATGCATTGGAATCTAGCTTAAATGGTATAGAAAGTTATGAGATTGTCATCTTGTGTGTGATTACTTCACTAAGTATAGTATTGAAAGGACAACAGATTTTCTTTTTAAAAGAGATTCATTGGAATCTAGCTTAAATGGCATAGAACGTTATGGGATTGTCCTCTTGTGTGTGATTACTTCACTAAGTATAATATTGAAAGGATAACAGATTTTCTTTTTAAAAGAGAGTCAGTTCTTTCATTTGAATATATTTTTTCCCCATTTGTAAAAAGGTAATTAAAACAATGTAATAAAAAGATCAGTCATATTTCTGTGTTTGCAGTGTACAAAGTCCAAATTTGTAGCTTTGAGAAAAACACGATTGAAAAATAAAAACAGCTTTTGTAAAGTCAGTTTTTTTTTAACTTTAATTTTTAATATTTTTTTAAAGTAAATTTTCTAATTTTATTTTTGTTGAGTAAAGAGAGTTAAGTCCTTGATTGGGACATAACCTCTTTAACACTAACATGTCTGTGTTTTGTTTCACATACCCCAAATTTTCCTTGATGAATAAAAATATTTAGGAGTGGAATTGAACTTCGCATTCTGTACCTTGCAGTAGCCCTTGATTTTTTTAAACATGCCTGGTTTGATAACGCATTTTAGCCTATTTTGGACTTAACACCCTTTGCACCGCAAACACAGATTTCATCTTTTGACTTTTTTAGGAATAAAATATTTTTTTGATTTTAGAGTATGCAGAATGGCTTTTAGTGACTGAGTTTCTTTTCTCTTTGGAAACTTTAATAAAACAGGGAATTTAAAATGGAAATGAGGGTTTTTCAGAAATTTTGGGAAGTGCCTTCATTGAAAGGGAATTAACCACCTCTCGCAATACTGCAGGGAAAGTTTAATTACCTCCCCTTAAGTGTGAGAAGTATAAGAATTTTTAAAATTAAATTTAAAAAGAAGCAGTCAGATCATGTGCAACCTTTTGTTTTACCTGGGTCACATATATGTAATATAGTCAATGTACCAAATCTTCCTGTATTTATTTTTAAGTTTTATTACAACATTAAAATGTAGATGGCAACATAGACAAAAAACTTGAAGGGTATTTGGCCTTGACTTGGGAAACTATTGCATCAATGTTTCGTTTAATGTAAATGGTTGCAATTCTCAGTGAATTTTTAAGGGGATCATCAGGAATTTTCTAACTAGTTTTGGTCTTTGTTTTAAAAATAATTGCTTAAAAATGCACATAGGCCAAATAGAGATGACAGGAGTGAAGAAGGATTGTGAAACGATTGATATTTGTCTCTGGGAACATAGGTCTTCTAAAGTTTACGTTCTTGTGGGGTCACATGAGTATGCAGATTGGACATTCCTGATTTAGATATATGGATAGTTGACCATTGCAATTCTCAAATGCAAAGGTGTAAAAAATAAAATCACAAATATAAACTTTCTTCAACAAAGGGGCTTAATATATAGAAATTCGGAGAATACAGCCGAGTGTTTAATTTGTTCTGTGTATTCTGGATACAAATATTAAATTTTCAGATTTGGCTTCAAGCAGTTTGGAATGCTTTGCCAAACTCTGCTTCCCTGGAACAGCAACTTACCTATTATGGAAATATAAGGTTAGTACCTGTATTGATGATGCCTTGGTGAAACTTAAAGCAAGTTTTTAAAATTCAGATAAAAAGGGCTTAATCCTCAGGGCTTTATAGAAGATATCATTTTATCAGAAGTTACATACTAAGTAGTAAAGAAAAACAATACCTTTAAGGGTATCCATTTAAATCAGTGGTTCCCAACATATAGAAGTCTGCGGACCACTAAGCCAGAAATAGAACCATGTGCGGACCACCACCACCCATCGACTTGAGGGGGGGGGGATAGAATATACCTCAGAAAAATGGGATAGAGGATTAACATACTCACATTCTAATGTATCATATCCTAATCATAAAATAATTATGTTAAACTTTTAAGAAATTTTAACTCAACACCTGATAGTCTTCAGATATATTTGGTCCATCTAGTTCAGCGAACATTGCTTTCAAAATCCTCATTTATTTAGCAACTTTTTGTATATGTGGTGCCGGACCACTCCGGAGGCTCTCATGGACCACTGGTTAGAAACCACTGATTTAAATAAACTTAACCACTTGTACTTGAATGATATGTTATGTATCAGTGGTTGATTGCCTTAAATATGTAAATGATATGCATAACAGATCATCTGAATATGCCTTTATTTTCTTTTAAAGGATTATTGATATAAGCAATTAAATAATTTTTTAATTAATCACTTTGATAAGGGGAACCTTCTTTATATTTATTTTACTCATTATATGCTCCATGACTAATTATTTGTTGCAGTAATTTCAAATTGATAACCCTGAAGCCTTTATGGGTCTGATTAAAGATTTGTATAGATGCAAATAACTGTACTGAAGAAACATGTGCAAATTCTGATTCTCCTATTACCATTTTACACAGTGACTGTTATTTTACTTTTTTAATTTTTGTTCATTGCTTCCTATTTTAAGGAAAGTACTAGCTGAGACTTAAAATATAAAAGTTTGTTGTTAATATATAATTTTGTTTTCTGTCGTGCCATGGAATGTATTAAATGTTTATTAAATATGTAAAACAATATATCCTGAAAATATTTCTTTGATAATAGAACTTGATCTTTATTCATACTAGGTTTGATTTCACTGGAAAAAAAACTATAGAGATGAATGAAACCTTTATCAGACAAGTGACAGCTATTACTAATGGGAACTGTGAAATTGTGTTCATGTGGTGGGATTTGAAAATGGACATGGCCGGCGATGTGATTCTAAATAATGGACCATCCTGGCATCAACCGGACCCAAATCAAGTTCAGGTAATAAAAATTGTTTTTGGAAAAATAAACTGAACCAAAATAAATTTGTTCTTGTCTTCGAGTATTTAAAATGCTTATTATTATTATTTTGTAAATAGTATTCACTGTTTAAAATATACCATCTTTGTTAGGAAACCTTCAAACTTTTTCTTTTTATAATGCAAATGCAGTTGTAACAGATTCACCTTTCTTATTCACTGCGAAGTGTGGCTAGCTACTTTATTGTGGGAACACCCTTTAGTTGATCCAGCATTGCTCCCTATGAGAGGACAACATGTTAAAGACCAAGCTTTACTCAGGATTTGAACCCAAGCCCACCGTGCGATGCTAACCAGTATACCATGTGGGTGGCATCCCTCAGACTAGTCTATGCTAAGTAATAATACTTATGTCAGTTTGTTGTCTGTGCTAACCCTGACTAGTGTTTTTGGCTTTTCTGCTGTAATGTCATAAATGTTGGTGTCTGAGTTCAACATTGTCGTACAGGAGGGATTAGGTTAATATGAAGAACATGATATGGTCACCAACCTTTGGCAATATGACACCAATGTGGCGTTAGAAATTGAAGAACCATGTAGTGAAAGTTAACAGTGGTCTTTCTAGCAAACTTTGAAATGCACCAAACCTTTGGAGTAAAAATTGGCTTGGTGGGGAAAACGTATCATGCTTTTCATATTTACCAAGGAATTAATTCCAAAGGATGATATGCATTTATTAGTGAAGAATTTGTGAAGTACATTAGAGTAAAAGTTGAAAACAATGATCTGTTCATGACCTTATAAATATTTCTTATAAAAGTTTTTTTAAACTGAAAACACACCTTGTAAACATTTCCAATTTTTAAAAGTTGTACAGTGGAGTTTTTAGTTGTCAAGTTCCAATATATGTGGAACAATATATGTTCCAATATGGTGGGACCTCGATGGATCATTCCTTGAATAATTGTTTTGCTGTATGTGTTGTTTACTTCATTCAGTTCCAATGATGATATTTCATTGTTATGTTTCTGTATCTATAGTTTTCCTGCATTTATTGTTCAGTGTAATATGGCCCTTTAACCCTTTCAGAAGCACCATTTACACAACACAAACGCCTAAACCTAGTCCTCTTTTCACTTGCATTCAATGTATTCCAGTTAAATGAGCAGAAGAATAGCTAGTGCCGCCATCTGTTATCAGTTTAAAGAAGTAAAAACATTTTGTAACCTTTAACTGGAAATTTTTCAAGAACATTTATGTTAAAAAAAATCGGGAAAAAAATCTGTAGCATGCAAAAGGTGGAGATTGTTGCCCCTGAAAGGGTTAAAAAGGATAGATCGAGGTTCCACTGTATATAAATATAGAACAAACAGCTCTTGTTTTATAATTTGACTTTATCTTTTTTTGTATAACTATTGGTTATTTTATTTTGAATGACAGGTTAATATATGATACATTTTTATTGCAGTGGAGGGATCACTGGATGCAAGCAGTATATTACTTACCTGAAACTGTGAAAGTATCAGAAGGTGATCGAATGACTCTTATTGCTTATCATGATGAATACAGCTTATGGTTTGCAATTCCTAAGTACTTTTACTTCTTTTCCTATCTTGATATTTTATTGAATGCTCTGTTACATGTAAAAAGATTTGTTTCTTTTAAAATGTCTGTTCCAAATATAAGAATCCATATATAAATCATTTCCTTGCAAAATTATTTTGCAGAATGTTTATATGAACCATTTTAAACTGTCATTGATTCAGTTGTACTATTTAAAATTTCAGTAATTTTATAGCAATACTTTTTAGTTCCTCTTAATAGTACAATGTGAGAAACTGTGATGTGTGAATTAATATATATTTCTCAAGAACAGTGGATTGGTTTACTGGTATACACCCTGTTATTTTTACTTATACTTTAATATCTGTAGTATTAATAAAAGGAATTGTGGCATATACAGTCGATTGCTGTTAATTGGACCACATCAGGACACAATCATTTTGATCCTAATAACCGGCTGGTTTGATTAATCGAACATGCCCTGTGTTACAAGACTGTATTTGGTCCGAATAAGTGGCTGGTTGGATTAACCGGTGGTCCAATTAACCAGAATTAACTGTATATATATCTGTCTATATAAATATATACAGTAGAGTCCTGATAATCCAAAATGATTGGGACCAAACCCTTTTCGGATTAACAAATTTTTCAGATTAGGCGAAATCATTCTTAAAATAAACTTAAATTACATAATAACGTGTGATTACATAAATATTACATATTGCGTGTGATTACACAGTTTATTTTATAAGGTCTGTTTAAACATAACCAAATCTCGGGACGAAATGGGTGATAAGAGAGTGGAACGTTGCTTAGTACAGTACAGTAGAGTGAAAGTTTTTCTAACAATAACGTCACAGTGCCCGACAGTTGGAGAGGTGCGTCGTTACTGTTAGTGTCAGTTTAGCATTAGCACAAGCACGTGATGTTTATTCTACGGTGTTCTACTTTATTATACTATTGTTGTGTAACTTTGAATTTTCCTGTAATTTTCAGAAATATACTTTAACTTAGATTACAATAAAACTACAGTGATACTAAGTTCTTTTTAACTTTGGTTTTGGATTAAACGGACTTTCGGATTACCGAAGTTCAGATTATTGGGACTCCACTGTATATATATAGTTAGTTCAGATTCTAAGAAATAAAAATAGAATGGTTAAAGAATGCTATCCATCGTCTCAAAATCTTTCGGACTAAATTTTACATGACAGTGTGAGGAAGATTTAGTAATTTTTTTCCTATCAGTGGTGTATTTTCAGAAATAAATTTGCACACATCTAGAAATCAGGAGTTAACTTATTAAATTGCTTTGTTTACAGTATATTTAGCTGCTGTGTTATTCTAAAATACCAAAATAAAGGCAAAAACCTTTAACTTGTGTCTACAGAATGCTCAAAAGCTATCGCAATTTAAAAAAAATATTTTTTTATGAAATTCCCTCTATCTAGATTAATTATATTTATGGTTGATTCAATATAGGAATACAAATTGTATGTAACTTTTTATTACAGAGCTAATAGTAAAAGAGCTGACAGCCCTACATGTAACTGTCTTGTACATGTGTCTGACTCTCATGCAAGGATTGGTATGAAGAATGACCAACTCAGGAATTCTAAATACATGGAAATGCTGAAAAAGGTTAGTCATTTGGAGGCAGAAATTACTTATTTTATCTTAAATGCCTCTGCAATGCAAAAATGGCTATTCTTTGTTATCTTTTTAGGTCTAAACAAACATCCCTTTCTAGTGTTAGGATTAAAGAAGTACTAGTTGGTACACATCAAAACATGACAGCTGGATAGGAAAGAAATGTACTAATACACAAATTATACATCATTTCTAAATGTTAAAAATCATAATATTAAGGATAGAAGAATGCACTTTAAAAAATTACTATTGAATCTAATAAAAAGAAATAGGGTTAACCTAACAGCACAAAATAAACAATTTCCAGGTTTAATTCTATATAACAATTAAATATAAAAATGGCAGAGAGAGAGCTAGAGAGATTCCTCAAAATAAACAAATTAACGTGCTTAGGTAGCCTCGTGCTTAGTAAGAATCTAAAGCCAGATTTAAACATGTCACTGAACATGTGCAGAAACATGTGCTAAAAAAAATCAAATTAGCAACTTAAATATAGTGGAATCTCGATCGATCGTTCTCCGAATCATCGTTTTCCCGTATGTGTCGTTTATTTCACCCAGCCCCGACGATCATATTGCTTTGTTATGATCTCGCATTTTTCATTCAGTTCAGTCGGTCTGTTGGTGAGGTCGAAACAATAAAATAAAACGGGGTAGGTTATCTCAAAACACCGCCGCTGAATGCAACAGTGGGCCGAAATAACAGTAAGCAAAAAAAGACAATCTTCACTTAAAAACAAAGAGCAAATTTATTCGGCAAACCATCACAAAAAACAAAATAATATCGAGCATTGTCAATAGCTCGCTGCCTACTACAATGCTCTGTCTGACCTGCCGCGAGCCAAGCAAAACCATCACATTATACACATTCGCCCACGTGGGCATCTGGCTGATTTGCATAAATTACAGAAAACAAAGTGTATGGCAAATAGATATCTATACAAAAAATACATTCACAATAAATAATGAATATTACAAAATTATATAAACATTAAAAATAAGAAGTATTACAAAATTATATAAACATCACAACCAGGGATGGCAATCGAACATCGAAACCTGCGATCGTTATAAAACATTACGTCATTCCCAACGCCGGCACCTTGCACGCTGTGCGGGAAAAACAACAAAGTTCAACTCCCAAAGTGGCAAGAAGAAAAGTGGGGAGTAACCCAATAAGTGCTCTTGCCAATTTGGACAAAGACACACAACAGCTGATACAAAATAACTAAATACTTGCCTATACTTCAGTTGAGTTACAGATGTTATTCAAAACATACTTAAATCATTTTGTTGGCATAAATTCTTTTCTGTATATGTTGCATTTCAATTTATCAGCTATTCTATACATTTAAAAGTTTTACACTGATTTCTTTCACAGTTTGTTTACATGCTACTAGGACAAGTTGTCGATAAGAGTTCTAGTTTAAATTTTCAATATCAGTATAACTATATATAAAAATTAGTGTAACTACATTTGCATTTACAATAAGTCAATGTGTTCTAAGCATCATTTAAAAATATTAATAGACCAAGGGAAAATATCACAGATCTGTAAACTGTATCATCATAGTATGTTTAAATTATTTCACTCATTATGATTCACCCCACCATCGTCATACATTAGTACAAAAACAACAAAGTTCATGAATATAAACAAGTATGAAAAATAAACATGATATGGAAAAACACAATATGATAATGTAAATGAACACATATGCATATGCCTATGACTACACTCATACAATATGAAAATGACAGAAGTACAAATATGCAATGGAGAGGAGAAGCATTCATTTGGAAAAAATATCTGTGAATTTACCAAGGTCATTTTTGGTTCATGGCTTCGTGAAGGGGTCGGCAAGGTTTAATTTTCTAGAAATGTAATTTAAGTGAAATATGCCCTGGGATAACCAATCCCTGATAAAATACATTTTGACAATATGTTTGGAACGGCTGTTTTCAATGATGAATTTGCAAAATTCAATTGCTGCTTGATTATCTGCCAAAAGGCTAGGAATTTCAGGTTGTTTATTAATAATGTGATAATCATAGCATTCTGTCATGATGTCACTGAACCATTTTTATTCTTTCACACAGTCACACATAGCTAAGAACTCAGCTTCCATGGTAGAAAGTGTAACACCTTTTTCTTTGAAGGTTCTCCATGAAATGGGGCTCTGGCCCAACATAACTATTTGGCCCCCAAAATAATCTTAGTCGTCCTGGTTTACAGCAAAATTAGAATTTGAATATGCAATTAAATGTGGGCTATCACATGTCAATTTCAGTTTGAGGTTTTTGTTATACTTTATATACCCTAAAAGACGAAGCAAACCTTCCCAATGGTTGATACCTGGGTTACTCTGAAACTGTGAAAAGATATTCGGGGCATATGCGATATCTGGGCGAGTACGGTTAGCCAAAAATGAAATGCAACCTAAAACATTGCGATATGGGAATTTTGAGGTCTCCTGTATATCATATTGGTTAATTGGACAGTCACTTTTTGAAAATTTAACACCCTTAACAATTGAAAGAGATGATACTGGCACATGAAAATTTTTAAATCTGTCACATATTTCATCAGTATATGGGCCCTGATGGATATGGACAATTGCACCACTCAAATTTTTCGAAGCCTAGATCAAGAACTTTATTCAGTTCAAAAAACCAAAGTATTCCAGACTGGTGTAAACCATAGAGTGCTCAGTCTAATTTACATACAAGGTTTTCTTTACCAGGGATTGAGAAACCTTTTGGTTGATCCATGTAGATTTCTTCCTGGATTGGTGCGTAAAGGTAGGCACTTTTCACATCACATTGCAAGTTTTTCCAGCCACTAAATGAAACGAGCAATGCAAAGAAAAACCTTATCACTGCAAAATTTACAACGGGGGAAAAAGTTTCTTCATAAGTATCCCCTTCAACCTGTCGATTAATCCTGAGCGACTAGTCTAGCTTTATATCTCATGATGTTACCATGCTCATATTGCTTAATATTGTATACCCAGCGTTTATCGAGTGATGTTTTACCGGTAGGTAGTTTGACTAGGTGCCAAACACCTCTCACCCTCATGTTTTCTATCTCTCCCTCCATCGCTTTTTGCCATTCGGGCAACTGCAGTGATTTCAGGGCTTGTTTATAAGTGCGAGGAATTACAACATCTAGTCAGCTAGTCTTAGCTATAGAGGCAGACACATTAGGATTTGGATTTACTATCCCGGTATACGAGTTCTTTCCTGAAAAGTCTAATTTCGATGCATCATACAGCGCACCCCTGTCTTGGCAGTTCTTCTCAACATCTTTAAAAGATCGTTAAGGTTGATGTTTTGCCTTCTCCGTCTGGGTAATAATATACATTAGTTTTATTTCCCTTCGGTCTTGACACAGCTTTACAGTACCAGGTTATATCACTTTGAGCTGGTTCAGATGAGGTTGGGGTAAGAGATAGCTGTGTATCCGGCAGAAGAACAGATCTTGACTGAACCCCCTTCGTCAGTCGACTCACCATATGTCGTTGGCTCCAGATTTGGCACATACATTTCATATGGTGTCGTTGCTAATTCGGGAAAAGGGTTGCCCATCACCGCTCCACTGCGCAGATTGGTTTCGTGCTCTCTAAAGACAACATTTTTAGTTTCAACCACCTTTTTTCATCTTCTAACCAAACTCTGTAACTCTTTGTTTGCAATGCATATCCCACAAGGATTCCCTTTTTAGATTTGGCCTCTAGCTTATTACGATGTTTCTGCCGAGGAGTACCAACGTATACTGTGATACCGAAGGGCCAGAGGTGTCTCATGGAGGGTTTATTGCTGCAATATAACTCAAATGGTGTCTTCACTTGGTCTTTGTGACAGAGACGATTCCACGTGTAAGATGTTAATTGGTGGATCATATATGTAGAATTCATCAGGCTAAAGAACTTGGATTACTTATAGCTTTATTTAAAATTTCAAACATAAAGAAATAAAGATACTGTCCAGCAGCATATTCAAACAAATAAACATAATCACCTTGCATACATAAAAACAAATATGGCATATATCCTGATGCTGAGTGCTTCAGCTTACTTGCTGCCTTTACACTGACCAAACTTGGGCTTTTGTATCATTATATTTAAAACAAATTTACATATCCTGAAAATATTGCATGTGATGCCATTTGATCAAAATAAATTTAAACCCAGAGTTGAGGTGCACTTCCCTTCCAAATACTCAATCACTATTTGATGACCTCATACCTGGGAACCAATGAGTAATTAACAGGCTATCAAATGACATCACATGCCTATCATACTTCAACTTCAACTCCAAATGAAAACGTTGGCTGAGGTAAACAAACAGTTCTTAACTTAAATATGCAACAGAAAGGTAATTATCAATTACAGCTTAAATAATTAATTTAAATAAATTCTCTTATTTATACATTATATTTTTGGACTGTATGTCAAGCCTGGGGGAAACCTATTGGGGATAAAAATATGCTTAATTTTTAACCCTTGGTGGTAACATAAGAGAAATAGATGCACGCTTCTGGCTAAAAGTCGGCGATCATCTTACTAGATGTTAACACCACTCGAATACAGTTTAAGATAGTCTGGTTGAATTGCTCACAAACACCATTTTCTTCAGGATTATATATATTCGTGAATTCATGTTTCACACTGGTATTAATACAATAGTTCTTAAAAGATTCGTTCTTAAACTCGGTGCCATTATTGGTACGTAGATATTTCAATTTGAGCCCTAAAAACTTTTTTCTTTTACAATATGGCATCTGAAAATTTCATAAATACTATTCTTATCTCTTAAAGGATAAACCGCCGATTTCTCCAAGAATTCATCTATTATCGTGACATAATATTTCTCGCCATTTTTGCCCCTAACAGGAATAGGACCCCATGTGTCTAAATATAACCTCTCCAAGGGACGTTTGGCCTAGGGGGTTTTCAACTCTTTAAATGAAATTCGCTTTTGTTTACTGTCTTGACATGGTTCGCAAAAACAGTCAGATTTTTTTTTAAGTCTGGTAATCCCTTAACGCTATTATTTTTACTGGTGATTAGATCAGGGCTTATGTGAGCAAACCTAGCATGCCACGTTTCAATTTTTCTTACATCAATAGTTGCTGGAAAAGCCATAGTATTTTGAATTAGCCCATGTCCCCCATTTTGTTTGAAATCCTGATCATCATTAGGTTTTAAAACTTTAGGAAAGGCATAATAAATGCCATCTTTCAAATGAGCATTAAACATAAACTTACCACTGAGAGCAACTACCTTCACTTGGCCACCTTGACCATGAAAAATTACCCCAGCCACATCAAAGCGAGGACCACTTATCAGGTTTTTTTCTTAAACTAGGTGCATGTAAAACATTGGCAAATGTATATTCAATATTATTACAAAGGACATCTTTATTACCTCTACCGGTAACTGGAAAGGTCACTCCATCCACAGTGACGTTCAGGTCCTCTCCTGAAACTGGCTCAAAGTCTCTAAAATAATTAATATTTTTACAAAAGTGAGGAGATGCTGCTCGAAGACCCAGCCATCATCACGATCTTTATTATTGCTAAAATTTGTCTGAGCTATTAAACTTGTTTTTTTCTCGGTAGAAGGGTTCGAGGGGAAATGACTCGTTCGTCGTGGTATGGGTTTACCTTTTTGTACATTCTTATTGGGACGAAACCACTTTTCATTCTGGTTGGACTTAAGATTTACTCGACAATCCTTTTGGAAATGTCCCTTTTTGCTCCATCTCTAACAAACCATCAATGCACGACTGGCTCTCGACTTTAATTTAATTGTATGCTGGACTTCTATATAATCTCCTTTATGTTTGTCCAGGTCTCGTTGTTGGAGGCGAGTTTCCTCAGCAACCAACTCCATGACAATGTCCTTGTAGAAAAACTGCTTTTCAGGCCACCTGAGAATGCTTTGTACAATCTGGTCAAACTGGTCTGGAAGGAATCTCAGTAACTGGAAGCAGACGTATTCCTCATCAATCCTTTTATTGATAGCTTTCAACTGCTCAGCTATCCTAGATAGACATGATGAGAATTGGCTTATAGATCAGCCTCAATATATGTTGTGTTGGGAATCATGCAAAAGATTCCATTGAAAAATTAAAAAAGAGTGAAATTGCGCAGGAGCACTCTATAGAAATGAAGCCAAAAATATTAAAAAAAACTACTTATTAAATCTAACTAAAAATGGTGAAGAATACTAAGGTATGTGCGTGGAGGTGAGGTAAAAAATCACTGAAACATTGTTAAACTTGAAACGGTTTAATTATCCGTTCATAAAAATAACAAAATAATAGTAACATATAAAATAGTTAAGTGAGTCCTGCTTAAAACAAAAACATAGCAGACTTTGAAACACGGCTGGCGTTTCCTCTTATCGGAACAGGCGCGGCATCTTCATTCTTCCATTGGCGGCCAGTCCGGCGTCGGCAGGGAACGGCACTTGAACGGGAGCGGCAGGCAGCTGGGCAGGCGGAATCAGATTGACGAAAGTCTTGAAAAACCTTCCTTATATTCACGGCGGCTGGCGCGAACGCCCAATTACAGATCGGGCGAAGTACGCATGTACTGATAATATTTGCATGTACGATATTTGCGTACATTTACATTTCGCATTTTACATAAAATTTAAATACTGATTTGATGCGATACAAATTTAATCTCATACGATTTGTATGACGCGTTACATGTTAAATTCCGTTATGGAAGGCAAATATTTTTAAAGTTAAAATAATAAGATTGTAAAGGAAAATGAAAGGGTGAGTGAATCGTGGCAACGATTCACGTAGGTGTTTAACCGATAAGAATTGTTTACAGTACGGCGCGGCGACGGAAAGCTTTAAGCACATGGGGTGAACAGGTAAGGAAATGATAAATTTTTCAAAAATATTGCTATCATGTTGAAAACAATTCGCTGAATAATGCCATATATCTGGCTCTGGAGTCGGGTTGGAAGTGCTTCTCCAGAAGCTTCCAGGTCTCATTTGGATCAGCACAGTCCTCTAGTATTGTCCGATACTCCGGGTCTGTGGTTAAGTAAATTGTTGTCATCGCTATCGTGGCCTGACTATCGTAATCACTGGCTTTAATGCCCTTGGCAGTATCTTCTCCCGGTGGAAGCTCTTTCCCAATAACAATATCCCATGCATTTCTTTCTAATAATAAAAACTTAATGTCCGACTTCCAAGTGCCATAATTATTTGCATTTAACTTATCGATGTGCAAATGGCTCGTCCAGTTCACTGCTATCTTAAATATATATATATTTTAAAACTGCAATTTAATATAAATATTTACTAAGTATAACAACTTTTAATTTACAGGCTCACTGTCTTAAAACAGGCTTACTTTCTTCGGCATTTAAATGCTCTGGGCCCATAACCCTTGTTGGGGAGGTCTAAACAATAAAATAAAATGTGGTAGGTTATTTCAAATCACCGCCGCAGAATGCAACAGTGGGCCGAAGTAACAGTAAGCAAAAAAAGACAATCTTCACTTTAAACAAAGAGCAAGTTTATTCGGAAAACCATCACAAAGAAAAACAAAATAATATCGAGCATTGTCAATAGCTTGCTGCCTACTACAATGCTCGAACTGACCTGCCGCGAGCCAAGCAAAACCATCACATTATATACATTCGCCCACGTGTGCAAAAAACCATCTGGCTGATTTGCTTAAATTACAGAGAACAAAGTGT
This sequence comes from Dolomedes plantarius, assembly GCA_907164885.2. NCBI lineage: Eukaryota > Metazoa > Arthropoda > Arachnida > Araneae > Dolomedidae > Dolomedes > Dolomedes plantarius. The sequence continues at coordinate 11,357,635 of OU015499.1, forward strand.
ATGGCAAATAAATATCTATACAAAAAATACATTCACAATAAATAATAAATACTATAAAATTATATAAACATTGAAAATAAGAAGTATTACAAAATTATATAAACATCGCAACTAGTGATGGCAATCGAACATCGCAACTTGCAATCGTAATAAAACATTACGTCATTCCCGACGCTGGCACCTTGCACGCTGTGCGGGAAAAACAACAAAGTTCAACTCCGAAATTGGCAAGAAGAAAAGTGGGGAGTATCCCAACACCGTCCCTTGAAAAACGATAGATTGAGATTCCACTGCATATAGGTTCCATTTGACAATATTTGCTGCTTTTTTAAAGCACTTCTAGATACTGCCTCGGCTGCCGTCACATGAGGGATCTCTCAGAAATAACAGAGTCTCGCAAATATAACTCTGCTTGAAAACTTTGGTAGTGGCTGTCTTCTTAGAAATTGTTTTCCAGAGCGGGGGCCGGCAGATTAGTGGGTGACAGTTCTTCTTATCGACGAAACTTTATTTCACTCCAGTGTCAAACTCACATGGAGCCATTGCCAAGAAAGACAGTTTTACAAGGCGATGAGGAGACATTTTGGTATTTCAAGACATATTCCCACATATTGCTTAGGAACCCAATATGCCTGGGATTAACTTTCAGGCTAAAAATTCTGGCAGCATTTGTTGGTATTGTGTTCTTAATCCGCTCAGAATCCACACACGTGTTCGTTCGATGGGAACTGGCAAAATATCTTGTTAAGCACGCAGCTGTGTGTTGTGCACTCTGTGAGGTCTTGGGAAAAACAACCCCATTCTTCCATTACTCTACAGTGTATTATATACTTAGTGGAAATGCAGATACCACCTTCCTATTAAGCGTCATTGCAACTCTTTCCTGTAAAATGAATCCACAATATTGTAATATGTAGTTACTCTTCTTGGGCTTTGTTATGTAAATGTGTAGTTGAAGTCTCCTATTTATAAACTTTTATGTAAAATTCTAACTAAACTTTCTGAGGAAGATTATTGATTTCTTGATCAAATATTAAGTCTAAAGTAATCAGTGCCGTTCCTGGGGTGGTGAACGCCTGCGTGCAAGAATAATTTTGTGCGCCCCTATATACTATGCTTAAATTTTGATAAGGCCAATTTTCATAATCATTTTAGTTTGAGGTTTAAACTGAATAGTTTCCTTATAGACTAAAGTCACTTTAGTGTAAGTGTTTGATTATGAAAAAGGGCGTAATAAAATAAAACAACGAAAAAATATGACAAAAAATTTATTTTCGACATCAAATAAAATAGACTATTAACGTACAATATAGGTCATAAATAAAACACGTCCATTCGGAAATTAACAAAAAATCTAATATAACTCAATTCACTCAACTGAGTGAATTGAGTTAAAACTCTCAAACGGCGCTCAACGCAAACAAATCCGTTAACTTGAAAATGTGCAAGATCTGTCTAATACCTAAGTACCTAATTATCAAATAACAAGGTAGTTTTAGAACATAACACGTCTTGCTTTTGCAGATGCAAGCTCATTGATCATTTCATTGTGATCGATGGCTTCACATATTTTATTTTCGATTGAAATAACAGCTAAATCTGAAAGCCTTTTCTGGCACATCGAAGTTCTCAAATAAGATTTTACAAGTTTTAGCTTTGAAAAACTCCTTTCGCCAGACGCAACAGAAATCGGCAGCGTCAAAAATATCCTTAATGCTATAGACAGGTTTGGAAACAAAGACTGCAAATTTTTCTTGGTTATATAATTCAGAATATCTATGGGTGAGTCTGAGGTATTGCGAGAGTCTTTGACAGGGTTAAGGATTTTGTATGATGAAATTTCATTGTACAAATCAAGACCATCAATATCCTTGCAAACATTTCCTTCATGGTGAATTTGCAAAGCCAAATCCAAATCTATGCACGATCGTTTAATCTCATCAGAATTTAGGTTTTGAAAATCACTCAAAAATCCAAATAAATCATTGCATTGCTTCAATCTCTCGAAACGACTTTGTAGGGATTGAACTGTTGTATCCAAAATTTGAAAATAAAAACTGATCTTAAATTTTCGCTTTGGATCTAGAACTGGATCGTCTGTACTTTCATATGAAAATTGACGCTTTCTCTTTCGTTCCCTAATTGAAAGAAATGTTTGCTCTACATCATTTTTTCCAGCTTCGGCTTTAGCCTCATTCACAAAAACATCAAAATTTTCATCTGACCTTTTTTCAGTGAAGTAGTTGATGAGACTTTTTATTTCTCTATGGCATTCATTAACAACTGTATTTGGATTCTGCATCATTTTACTCACTATATTGACCTTTGACAATACATCGTACCAAATAATGATGGAACAAATAAATTTAAACGTTTTAATTTTTTTTAAAAGTACCTTTGCTGAATGTTTGGTATCCATGTCTCTTGAATTATCTTCCATCAAATCAAGTAAACTCCTACAAATCTCGAGAAGTTGAAATCTAAGAGGTTGAACGGCTCTGACTCTGCTTTCCCATCGAGTTTTACTCACTGACTTTAAAGAGAGATTTTGTAAATTTTGCTTTAAAATATTCCACCTGTAGGGTGAAGCAGAAAAAAAATTGAACAGCTCCTGAATAATTGAAAAAAAACCTACAGTCTCGTCTGAGATTTTAGCTGCATCATTAACTGTCAAATTTAATGTATGAGCACAACAAGGCAAAAAAATAGCTCTCGGGTTAACTTTTTTAAATTGAGCTTGAATGCCCACATGCTTCCCAGACATATTTGCGCCATTGTCATAACCCTGACCTCTCATATTAAGAAAATCAATTTCAAAAGTTGGTAGTATCTCATCTCTCAACAGATTGAAAAGCCCTTCTCTTGTACTATCCAAAACTTTAAAAAACTCCAGAAAGTGTTCTCTTATTTCAACCTCATTTGAAGAAAAATGAACAAAGCGAATTATGCAAGTCAACTGCTCAACATGACTAGCATCTGGAGTTTCATCCAAAATTATTGAATAATATTTTGCTTTCTTGAGGCAGTTCAAAATTTCTATGCGAATATTTTTTGATAATAGATGGATTAATTCATTTTGAAAGTGATTGCCTAAATAATGGGGCATGTTTTTTTTCAACTCTTTAGACCTTTGAATATTGCTCAGGTGCTCCATCATAATCGGATCGAATTTGGCAATCGTTTCGACCAGTTTGAGAAAATTACCATTATTTGATTCGAAAAGATTAGAGCTGTCACCCCTGAATGCTAAATTCTGACTGGCCAATCTATTGCACAATACAAATCATTCTTTTGATAACTGCACGCCATCGTCTTTTTTCATTTTCGTAATGATGTTGTTGCTCTTTATCAATTGTGCAATCTTTGCTCAAACGCAATTTTAATTCGTGCCATTTTTGAGCCCCTTTCATATGTTCCATACTATTTTCATGTCGGGAAATATTAACTGAAAGGTGCCTCCAATTGGAGTACCCAGTGGTCAATTGATGAGACAAAGCGCTAAAAACTTTACAAAAAATGCAAAATACGCAGTTAATTTTTTTAGAATACACCAACCAATCCCTATTAACTATTTCGCTGTTTGGCAACTTCCTAAGATATTGCGTTGCTGAAAATTTCCTACCAGACTCATCAACAGGAAAATTTTCTTTAATTTGAACAGCTCCCTTTGTCACGATTGATTGGATTAGATGATGACTCAAATTATTTGGCCACGTAGATGGATCAGCAATATCAATATCAGCAATGTCACTGTGCTCAGATCTTTCTTCATTCTCGCTTACCGGATGACCCAGTTCAGGAGTTGGATCAGGTGAAACAGGCGTTCCAGAACTTCCAGATGTGGATGGCTGCTGATCTTCGATAATAATCATCGGTTCTGCAACAACTTGTTCTTCTCTTGACAGAAGTGGATTCGCCAAAGAACTGCTGAGTTGAAGGAATTTGTTCAGCGAACCGCTGAGTTTATCCCGCTCTGCCTCCAATTTCAATCGACGTTTTTTATTTTGGGCTCCAGACAATTTTTTTTTACTGCCATCACTCATTTCTGAAGAGATAAAAAAAATAATTAGGAAAAAAGCTGACCGGAGTCAAAATATAATCAGAAAACTCTCGAATCGAAATATTACTTGATTTAATAACACGTTTTCTTTCATCTTCTCTTACCTTAAGATTTAAAATCAGCAACACAACGGCAACACGTAATATTATATTCAAATGAAATTATTATTAATCGTCAAAATTCACCGACGAATACTCGATGACTGAACTGACTGACTGAAACAAGCCACATTCTCCTGTTTTATATCACCGCTAAAATCTGGTGGAAAAATCTGGAGCCGAAAAAAAGTTTTTTTTGGAGAACTTTTCAGAAAATAATATTTTTTGCACCTTCGACCTCTCTGAGGCACACGCCGCCGATAAATGCATAAAAAACAATAACATGTATATTATTTGTCGAGCGAGCCGCCAAAGGCGAGCGGCATCCTTTGAAGATATGCCGCCGCCCGTAAGCCGAGTGCCGACACGCCGACAACAGATTTTTTGCATGTAAATTCCAGTGTAGAAGCAAAGTGTAGAAGTTACTTCTTATATTAGTTTACTGTTTCTTCCTGTAATCAAAGTTTACAGCTTTGCTATAATTTGATTTTTAATACCTTTAATGCCGATTTTTCTTCCAATTAGAAGTGCGTTTTTGCAAGAGTAGCGAATAGTTGAATTTGGCGCCCCTTAAATTGGGCGCCTGCGTGCGGGGCATTCGCTGCATACCCGCCAGGAACGGCACTGAAAGTAATTTTTGAAAAGCATATTACTCTCTGTCTCCTCCTTTGAAATATTTAGGAGATATATGTATAATAATAAAGCATTTAGATATGCAATAATAAGGCATGACACAGACGTAGCAAAAGTAACCCAACTTTCATAGATTCATATAAAATTAGGCATTTACAGAGTTGGAAAAACATGCATCAGCATAACATGATATTAAAAAATTAGTTTGAATTTGTTAGTCCTGGGTGGTCTAGTACATTCTAATACTGTTAAGTTAGCAGAGTAAAGGTGCAACAGAGGATGTAGAATATGTATAGTAGTAGATAATTATAAAACATTGATGACAAGTTCATTTATAATAAAAGCAGATTTATTTATTAAAAGGCATTTCTGGTAGATTGGTAAACAATAATACAACGTTCAGCGCACGGTTTTACATGCTTCAAAAACAATGAAATACTATAGTCATTAAAACTTATAAAAAAAAATATAAAAGTTTCACACTCCTATTAATTATGCCATGTGCACCTAACCACAAACAAAACTACCATCATCCTAAAAACCTAGACGAATGAAAGAGAGACGAGCTGCCTAACTACTCGCTCGACTGCACACACGGCAGAAGTCCGACTACCCCTGCTCAACAGCCGATTCAGCTCTTTTTTATACCTCTCTCGGCGAAGATCTGCATATCCTGTTCTTCGGATAGTCGTTTGCTGATTGGTTTGGCTAACCTGTCACAGCTGCGTATTTGTATACGAACTATGCCAAAGACACCACCTTCCGGCAAAATATGTGAAACATCTATTCCGACCTACAGATGAAGCCTCGTGTTCGCTATGCCTTGCGGTCTGAGAAACTGATGCAAAAATGACTTTATGGTTAAGTGACAAAGGCGTCTATTTGACTAACAGAATTGAATGACTAAGGAATTTTGAGTCAGTAAAGATATATGAGTTAGATTTGTTATTTGTCTGGCTGTAAATATTTATACCTAAGAAGAAAGTCGAAATACTACAGCTTATGGATTGTCAGAAACTGACTACAGTGCTTCTAACATGAACTCTAGATGACAGATGTACGGAAAAACTCAACACAAAAGACGTGGCACGGAGTCTCACTTATCGCAGCATAAATCTCAGCAATTCTCCGAAGAAAATCTCATAGCGAACATCAGCACTTTTGACACACTCCAAGCACAATTCAAATCTGAACACTGAACTTTGAATCGAGGCTGTATTTATAGCTTCTGGAGAGTTTGGGGATTTCTACAATGTTCCAGAAAATAGCAGGCTTGGAAAAACCACCAAGTTTGATACTAAGTTACCAAATTTGGCGATATCTCGCCAAACTTAGTGCAAAAAATTAGTTGCCAACAAGCCAATATCTCACCAATTTGGCGAGATATCATAGACACCCTATGTTAATGCATGGTACAGCAGAAATTTAGCTAATACAACTATGTATATGGAACAAATGATAATAATGCATTATTTTACAAGCAGAATAACAATTTTAACAGTAATTTAAGCTAAAGATATACGTTAATTTACAAAATTCGTAACAATGTATCAGGTCTACAGTGATATCTTGTGGAATGATCTTTTGTAATAAGGTACCCTCTGTGTTTTTCATTCTGTCTGTTCCAGCTATCTTAATACAACATGCATACAGTTTATTAATTTTGTTTCTTTTTCCCTTTGCAGATAAATGTTTAAAAATATTTCATATTTTAGTTTGCATTTTTGGTTTAAAATGTTTTATTCTGATCACTGTAATTAATTTCTTTGCATATTAAAACAATTATTTATCAATAAAATATATCACATATATTGTTTGTTATTTTTAAATGCATTTTTCAAAACACTATTCTGTTGAAGTCTAATTATTTATTTCCACATTTAGGTCATTACGTCTTCATCTGTGTGTTTGTGCATTAGTGATGGTTCTCTTCTTCCTTTAATGGCTGCAAAATTAGGTGCAAAGAAGGTAAACCAACATTTTCATTAGCAGTTTTTGTCTGTTCAAACAGTTTCAAAATAATCCTTAAAGGATTATTCTATTTCAGAGCTAGCTTATCTTTTGACTCTTTTATTAAGTACCTTAAATGTAATTCTTAATAAAAATTAAAATTTACATTTAAGGTACGTTGAAAATGTCATTTTTTGACTATTTTGGTCAATTTCATTTTTTTGTAAGAATTGTGTAATTCAATCTTTTCTCTTTTCAAAACCATTTGATTTTCATTTTACATCAATTAGAAGCAGAGTTATAGTTATTTAAAGAAACATCGTTTGCTACAAAATTGAAGTGACAAACAACTTTAAATGTGTTTTTCTCAGAATTATGCTTTTTAGCACAAATCTCTACCGTTATCATGATATCTCACATAATAATGTATATAATTTGATAAAATTTTCAGGAAATGTTTTAGATGCTATTATTAATGAAATGACATACAATAATTGATGTATAATAAATAGTTTTTTATTTGGGGCTGTTTTTATAAGGAAAGGAATGACGAATCAGGAAAAATTTTCATATTGGAACATAAAATTGTGTGTATTATTTTTGCATTTTAAATTTCTCTTAGATTGTAGGTCATTTTGAAGATAACTATCATATGTATCATGTGTGAGAAGGAAATTAAAATAGTGGCATTAGAATTTTGTGAGTGATAGGCATTTTAGCTAAATTTCATTAAAAATTACTTCAAATTGACCAATTTATAAGAAAGTATGGTATTTTACAGGTAAGTTTTTGTTCCTTTTTTAATTTTTAAGTGTTATTTTACCATAAAAGACCAAAAAATCCTTTAAAAATTGATTTTAAAAAAATTGGTTCCAAACATAGGCAGTCACCTTAAATAGTTATAAAATTTAATAATATTTGCAATCTTTTAAAGTTTGAAATGTTTTTGTTTTTTGTTATAACTTTTAGTAGGAATTTCTTGCTAATTATCAGGAAAACCTTGAGATAAAAGGGATATAAAAAAAAAGCAGTTTTGAGAATTATCCCTAATTTGAAGAGACATAGATCTTTGTTTCAACTGGCCAGTCTAATGATTTGTACAAATTATCATGATCAGCCTTATAAAAAGCTGAAAGTTTTACCAATAAAAAGATGTCTTAAAAATATACCTGTGGGAATGGTCTAAAAATCCTATCAAGCTAGTTTTAGATTTAAAAAATGATTCTCTAATGTATGTAATGTCTTAATTATTTTGTTTTCAGGTTTACACTGTTGAGTCCAATCATTTTCACCAATCTATGATCAAGTCTTACATTGAAGCTAATGACGAAACTGAAGTTGTGACAGTTATTGAAAAAGATGCCACTGATTTAACCGCAGAGGATTTAGGGCAAGAAAAGGTATGATTGCTATTTTTTAAAAATTCTAATGAAAAGATCTATAAAAAGTTTCTCTTCCAAAAGAAAGTTCAATTAAGTTTGTAATTGTTTTAATTCCTTCATCAGGACCAGGGCTCCCAGTGAGAAAAATGCAATAAACCCAGATTGTAATTGAAAACCCCAGCTTTTAAAAAAATATATTTTTTGAATCCATCTTGTCATTTACCTCCCAATTAATTTGTTGAAAATATGTTTTTGTTGTTTTTTTAAAAATTATTATTTAAAAAATTAATCTTTTAAGTGCTTCTTATTGTGTTGAGCAGTGATCTCCAAACTTGTTTGACCACATTCACTTATGACAAAAATAATCATAAATTGTATCCCCTAATTATATATATATTGTGTGTGTATGTCAAAAATGATTTTTTTTTTCAGGAAATTAATGGAAAAAATGCAGAAAATAAAGTTTTTATTATTATTTTTTATTTATTTATTTATTTTAAATGAAACAATATATGTACATGCAATTGATAAATCACAAAGAAATTTTAAACTATAATTTAATGGGAACAATGTGATTGAATTTGTTGACTAATTTTGGAAAAATCTGGCTTGATTCCCTCTGTTCATGCAATTTGAAGATCTGGTACTAGTTCTAATTTATTTCTGTATATGGTTTTAATTATTGTCATTGCAGAAAATACTACTTCACACTGGTACATTGAACCTAATGGTAAGATGACCTAATGGCATTTGATGCTGTGCATACTAAATCAGGATATTCGATTTTCAAACCCATCCACCAATTATGAAGAGCATTTTGTTTAAATTCGGATTGTAACATTGTCCTTTCTCTTATGTTGATTAACTGTTCCTGGGCTGTAATCGGAAGATGATCTATTTTTTCATCTTCAGCAAACGGATTCATGACCCATTTAAACTCTGCCATTATATTAGGAAGATCTGCAAATTAACTACAAAATTCTGCCTGCAAATTTTTTAAATGTGTAATTATATGTCCTTTAATTTGTTCTGCATTTAGAGTTGCCAGGTTTCTATAATGAAGAGTAGCCAGTTTAAAAAAAAAAGAAAAAAAAAAAGCCCAAATTTTGTTTTTCTGTTATAGTTTTGTGCGCACGAGAGGACATAAAGTATTTTGAAGAAAAATGGGGTGTACCCCCTAGAATTTTATGCATACCCCTTGGGGTACGCGTACTCCACTTTGGAGACCACTGGTGTAGAACACGCTCCTTATATTATGACTTTTACCAGTTCTGTTTTAGGTATCCAGGAAAGACCATTTTGATGATTCTATCTATTTATTCTGCCATCTTACAATCGTTTTCAGTTTCAGTTTTAATAGAATGTGTGTGCTTTGTTGTGACTCTGTTAACTTATGAAAATGCTCTCTCTATGCACTCAGAAGAGTGAGGTAAAACAGTCTAATTGATCATGAAGTGTGATACGATTCTATACTTGGGATTATTGAATCCATCTTCCATATAACGTAACAGATAATGAATATCTTAGTTTATTTCATAAGAGAGAGATATATCATGATTCAATGAAAATGGTCTCCACTTGTATCATTTTAGATTTATTAATTTAGAGGATTACATAATTAAATCACATAATTACATTTACATAACTCATTAAACTTGCAATGATAAATAAATACAGTGGAATCTTGATCTATCGTTTTTCAAGGGACTGACTGAACTGAACGATAACTGTGAGAAAACGATATATGCGGGAACATAACAAAGCAATATGATCATCGGGATTGGGTGAAATAAATGACACATATAGGTAAACAATGATTTGGGGAACAATTGATTGAGATTCCACTGTATTAATTTTTTTTATATATTTCTAACTTACAAGGGAAAAACCCAGATTTTTAGATATTTTTGAGAAAAAGAAAAAAAAAAGGACAAACTCGTATGGTCACTAAAAAACTTAGATGTGGGTTAAAAAACCCAGGTCTTGGAACCCTGATTAGGTCAATTTGCCTAGAATTTAGATTGTTATCTGGAGGGGGTAGCTCCAGATTATTATCAAAATTCCTGAGAATAATCCAGAAACCCCAAGTGTTTTTATTCCCTTTCTTAAACTTGCGTAATTCTTGGCAAAAAAGACTTTAAACTTTCATATTTATTACCATAGTTTAATATGAAGAAGTGAAAATTATAGGAAACGAGAAAATACAGCTAAGAAGTCATGGAAAGTCTTTAAATCTTTGGTATTTGATATGCCTATTCCATAGTTTAACCCTTTTGGGTCATATTTAGTTTATACACAAAAACCATTCCTGTCAAAGTTAATTAATATACAATTAACCCCTTAATCATTGCATAATTTTTGGAAAATTCTTTCAAAAATCGTCAATTTTTTTAAATTGCTCCATTTTATTATTCATAAAATTCTGAGTTAATTAGTAAAAGAAACTGTTTTTTTTTTAAATTTAAAATGTTCAAGATGGATAAAATTTTTTAAAATCACAATTTTATTTACCTTATGTTTAGGCCTTTTTTCTGTACATACATGATGTGCAGGGAAGCTTCAATGCAACAAATCGTACAGCTCCAACTCGTACAAATTCTTATAATGAAGCATTCCAATCATAAAATCAAGTTTGTCAGTTCGGTATTGCCATCTATTGAGCACTTAAGCATTTAAAATAATCTCGAGCGCGACAAAAATCAAAGAAGAAGCCATAATATATTAGTAAAAATTATGCAGAGTTCAGCACAAGAGGGTCATGGGCGAGACAAAATTTGTTTACAATTGACTGCCCATGAAGGTATTGGGTATGATGATTAAGGAGTTAAAATGGTTCTTTGTCTTGGTGGTTGAAAGAAGACATACCCGGAATGATAAAAGTGGTTTGGTGGCTTAGAGCAGACATAAGACTACAAAAGGTGAATGTGCAGTAATAAAAAATACAGTGTGTGTAAATACAGCTGAGAACACATGAAAAATCTTTTAGCTATTATATTTGATATGCCTCATAGTTAAATGTAAATAAGTGAAAAATAATGAGTGTAAAAATGCAGCTGAGTAGAAATTAGAAGTGGTTTAACTCCAGAATACTGAAAAATTCTATATGCTGCGAAATCTCCTTGAATAAACTTAATTTTCAAAGCTGAGAATGTTAGCCAGAATAAAGTATTTTGATCAAGGACATAGTGAAAAGGTAAGGGGCTTGCCAAGAGTTATAAATTTATAGATTTTGTAAAGGTATATGTGTGTAAAAAATCCTGACATTTTATATGCTGACTCTGATAGACAACTCAGTTAACAAACTGGTTTTCTAAAAGGGTTTTGTTAGTAAATGAATCTACACAGCTTCTGTACAAAGTTATTGTTTCCCAAGGTTTTTGTAATGTATGATTTATTTTATTTTCAAGTGCTGGGTGTTTGACAATCAAATCTTCAGCTTTCTTGCTTCCCAGTATCTCTGAAATGTGAAACCTATTAAGTGCAGTGCATGTGTCTAAATGTTCACCATTCATTGATCGTTCAGTATTACATAAAGTGCAATTAGGTGAGTCCTATTCTAAAAAGGTGGGCATTGAGGCAAACATGTCCTGTAATAAGTTGAAACAGGGCAACAACAAAACTGCGAGGAAAACCCGGACTTGGAAATCTTTAACACTAGAAAGATGGCTGCCGTTATTTTGATGGTTTCGGACATACTATTGAGCACTATGTCTGTATTAATGTCCTCGAGCTTCTGAAATTTTATGAATTTTTCTAATTTTGCACGAAATATGCACACTCATTTACAAAATTATATTTGATAGAAAAGAAGGATAGAAAATGTATTGTATACCTACTATGACTGAAAGCCGTCAATTTGACGGCAATATAGAAAACAGGCAGAAATTTTTAAAATAATACCGGAAAATGTTAGTTACCTTTTGCCTCTTTTCCCTTTTATAAATAACAAAAATATTGGCTCTTTGGAAATGTTGGTGTTGAAAAATAAGGACTGCACAAACCATGCATATATTTTTATGGATAAACCATACCGGGTTGTCAGCTCGGCATACCTACATAAAAAGTATGTAAATATATACTAATTTATTATATATTGGTATGAAATTGTTCAAAATTTAAATATATAGCCATTTTAAAAAAAATTAAATATTTTAAATTCTCGATTTTATTTTTAATTGTCAAAATGATGTCGTTCAGTCTTTTTAGTAAGAAAAAAATTCCTGTCTTTCTAGTGTTAAACAACAAGGCACTCCCAAGCCTTTCTCTAGTGGCATAGCGAGAGGGGGGCAAGGGGGTCTATCATGCCCCGGGCGCCACTCACTGAGGGGTGCCAAATGGTCCTTTTCACTTATTCTATATATAATATTACTATATGTTTTTCAGGGAGGGGGCGCCAGTTATACTTGCTACGTCACTGCCTTTCCCCTAGTTTTATTAGTCATCTCAAGTTTATATCTTTTTCAAAGTCTCAATTTAATGAGAAGTTTGGCGGAATGGAAGGTCATTAATGAGTTTGGTTTTAGTATAATGGTGGTACCTTTCTTCGCGAAGAGGTCCACCTTTTCATTCCCTTCCACACCACAGTGAGCATGGATCTATTGCAGCACTATGGAATCAGCTAAAGGGTTTAGTGTTGATCTACATTCATATATTTGTTTTGAGCCACTCTCTATTATTAGTCATAACTTGTAGAGTGGCTCTAGAATCGGACAAAAAAGACAACCCAGGTGAGGTGCTGCTTACAAGATAGTATCTGTTCTAAAGCTACAAACATAGTCTCCTCTTCACTAGTTGTGTCTTTACCAACTGCTTTATAAGATGCAAAATAATGTGTAATGTATAGTAAATTCAATGAATGACATTAACCACATTTTCAAAGACAATTTTCATTCCTATCTATATTTTAGGTGGATGTTTTAATCGCAGAACCTTACTTTTCGAGCAGTGTGCAACCTTGGGAACTAATAAGTTTCTGGCATTTGACACATGTTTTAAATCCGTTATTAGCGCAAAATGTGAGTGTCATACCACAGTGTGGGACCTTAAAAGCTGTAGCAGTGAATTTTGACGATTTGTGGAAAATAAGAGCCCCTGTCGTCAATGCGGAAGGATTCAATCTCTCAAAGTTTGATGATATGATTCAGGTACTTTATTAATGTTAACTTTATTATTATTAATTACTTCAATTGAATTTTAAAATAACTTGTAGTAAAATTTGTGTAGGTATTAATATGTATATAAGAAGTTTCTTCCCTCATTGTTTGCTGCATTCATCATGTGGATGAAAAGACATTAAAGAATGCCCCTTAAGAAGATGTTTAACAATATTTAATCAGCACAAATTATATACAGACATATGAACAGCAAATGCAAGGATATTTCTTATAAAAAAATCACGCCATGACAAAAGATTAAGAAGGTAATTATCTTCAATTTGGTGATATGGTACCAAATGGTCGCCAACTTGCCGTCTAGACCTTTCTGGAAGCTTCTAGAGATATCTAGCTGACTGACCTATAGGGGGTGCTTTTGAAGTCTATAAATATACCTGACATGGGCATTGGAACTTAGTTCTTTTCTACTGAGAATTGAATGTGTTGAAAGTGCGTTAGGCGTGTATTGTATTGAAGACACTGTTATCCTGACTTGTGATTTTAGAGTTTTCTGCTGTACAGAAGACTGTTGTTACATGTTTTCTGTTTGAATTTGTGTATACGCCTAAAGAATTTACAAAATAATAAATTTTATTTTGTGTGCAGTTTTTGAAGAGATTTTATTCAATCCTAACGAACCTAGGAAAAATGGAACAGTATTTAATCAGTACAAACTATATACAGACATATGAACAGCAAACGCAAGGGTAATTTGTATAAAAAACCACAACCTTGACATTTTTAGAAATTTGCTGAACATCATTCAAAAATGCAGTTAGAACATTTCCACCTGTTCTAACAGTGTGTCAGCATTGGCCTTGACCTTGACAACACAGCATCATTGACTGAAATAGAAGTAGTCACTTTTGTTCATTCGTACGGTTACAAGTAACTGGGGATATTTTTTGCACCTATATTAATAGACTACCTCTTTTAAAGTGATTATTTTTATTTGGCACTGAATTTGTACTTTGTAAATTTGTTTAAACATGGGTTTTAAGCTGACTGATTCTTAACTTATTAATTTTCTTAGATAGTATTATCTGAGGTAGTATATAATTCTTAAAGTAACTGGATGATAGTATTTAACATATTTTAAATAAAATATTTTTTGCATTCTATATATATTTTTCATTACAACAAAAATAATCTCTCTATTCTAAAAAAAAGTAACTCCCGCTGCCGCTGTCAAAAGTTTCTCACATTATCTCCTCGGAAACCGCTGGGGGTATGGGGTCGAAAGCGATACCAATGGATGCAGAAAAATGGGGGCACCAAAGTAAGACATGTCTAATCTTCGTCGAACTTTTAAGTGTTTTTTAAATTTTGTGTTTTGTGAGAAAAAAATGACTTTTTCATCTTCAGATTACGATAACTCGCCAAAAAATGGTCGCTGAATTTTGATCTTTTTACAGTCTAAGACTACAGACATTTCTCTTTCAAACTAGACCTCATTTGTTTAAAAATATTTTAAAACAGATTAATATTTTCATCAAAAAATGAAACACAGTTTTTCAAGAAATATCGTCCCCTATGTGGATGTAATATCAATGCTCCTCGAGATTTTATCTTTCAAAGAAAATATTTACATCATCTGGAAGCTGAAAGCTTTCTTATTCATATAAACCTCATTTCAAGTCTATATCTTAAATTTTCGATTTTTAATTGAATTTTAAAGCTGATAATTCAGCAGTAATGAAATGCCTTTCGCATTAAGGGTGACAACAGTAAATGGATGGAAGCTGTTACATTGCCCAAGAATCACCCCTATGTATCTCGCTATTAGCCCTAACAGAGGAGCGAGCCTAGCAAGCCTAGGAGCAAACCCCCTAGTTAAAAACAAAATTCTTGAATGAGGTTATAGAGTACACCCATACCTCGCTTTACGGCCTAGATACGTTCTGGAAAAGTTGGCCATAAAGTGAAAAGCCGTATAACGAATCAATTATTTTGATATTAACCCATATAAATTTAATTGGATCGGTTCTAATTTTTTTGTAAATAATATAGTTTTTAGTTCATAAAGAATTTTATTCTTTTATTTCCCATAAAACTGCTTACATAAAAATAAAAGTACAAAATAATGTAATAATAAGCAGAAATTCAAAAAATAAACATAAAAAAATAAAAGAAATCATATGCACATATGTATACATATAATAAAAAACATAAAATGTTTAAAAACTGTTTTAATGTGATGACAAACATTAACATGAAGAATCACTAAGCTATATTATGCTGCCATCATCACTTTCCACTGTTGTGGCTGTATAATGAAACATTGTGGGCCATAAAACTAAAAAGTGCCATAATTAAAAAAGGCTGTTATAGCAAAATGCTGTATAAAGAGTGGCCGTATACCGAAGTATAAGTGTATTGATTTGTGTATTGTTTGTTATTTTATAATTTACTAGGAACTCTACCTACTAAAAGAAAAATACCTAAAGAAAAAAAGGAAAAATAATTCTGTTTTTCATATTTCTTTAATGTTCTTTCACATCATATGTAAGACATCTATTCAGGGCTTATCCATAAGTTTGTAAATAATGTTGCACATTACTGTTTTTCATTAAACCCAAATTTCGATACAAAATGACCGATTCAGTGTTTTTTAACAGAGATTTAAATTATTTTAGGATTTCTGGAAAATGCTTAAAGATTATGAATTAAGTTTCACTGTAAAACCAAATTGATGAACGTTAGCCAACAGGCAAAAAATTCTGTACTAATTTTTGGCAGATTTTTATCGTGACATTTGTCATAGAATAATCATTTATCTTTCACATTTATTTCTATTTCAGAAATTAAGAAATAATTTTCTGACTGCTAAAATTTAAAATTTTCTGACTAAATATTTTAAATTAAAAAAGTTTTTCTGGTTATTTTATTGAAAAAGTGCCACAGCTAAGATAAAAAATTCTGAAAATATTATTTTCAATGCTTAACGAAAACCACATTTAGCATTATTTTCTTTCTTTAAAAATTAATTGCTGTATACAAACTATGAGATTGTGTTATATGGTGCAATGTTTAACTTTTTATAATATTCTCTAGCGAGCCATTTCTGTTGCTGATTCTGTTGTTGAACCTCATCCATTATGGGAATATCCTTGTAAACCTGTGACAGAAGCATTTAGTTTAGTGCAATTTTATTTCAATGAAGATGACTTCAGAAGTACCGTAAACATATCTGGAAAGCAGAATATTATAAGGTAAAATTGTTTATCTCCTTTAGCGATTTGCTCAGACTTTAAAATATGTAAATTTATGTATGCCCAGACTTTAAAATTTATGTTTGATATCTACTTTATTACAATGAAAGCATATGCAATGAAATATTTGCTATAGAAATCAATCACCATGTTTAATTTCTGTTTTTTTACAGTGAAAGTATATGTATTGAAATATTTGCTATAGAAATCAATCACCGTATTTGATTTCTGTTTTATTACAATGAAAGCATATGCAGTGAAATATTTGCTTAGAAATCAATCACCCTGTTTAATTTCTGTTTTATTATACTGATAGCATATGCAATGAAATATTTCCTATAGAAATCAATTTCCATGTTTGATATCTGCCTCCTTAGAAAGATAGCATGTGTAATGAAATATTTGTTATAGAAATCAATCACCGTATTTAATTTCTGCTTTATTACAGTGACAGCATATGCAATGGTGTTGTTCTGTGGACTGATTATTCTTTTGAAGGCACGGAAATCAGCACTGGACCTACTGACATTATTGATCCTCAGAATTACATAAAATGGTACATGAACACACAACAGGGTGTGTACTTTATTCACCCACCTATCGAAGCGAAGAAAGAATCTCATGTGCTCCATTACAATATCTCTTTTAACTTAAAAACTGCGGATACTACATTCTCATTTACTGTGCAAAAAATGTAGTCAGCTTGTGCATCAATTCTATGTAAAAAATTTCAGTCAGTGTATGAATGTTAATTTTGTACATATTGAATTTAAATGCAGGTATTTTTTTATGAAATCACTTAAAAGTTCAAAGGTTCATTCATATGTACATAATCCCAGTGTCGCCATGAATCATTCCATTTAGTTATTTTTATAGTTCATTTTCATTTACTGTAAATTGTGACTGTGTTTCAAGAGTGTATTTTGTTTAAGCGAAGAGATAAGCTAAACTGGTGTTGTGATGTAAAGATAAATATTATAGGATGGACCATAGGAATATATCCACCTTGATGTTAAAATATCTTTGTAATTGCAAGATGTGAACCTTTTGTAACAGTTGTTAACTATCAAAATGATTCTATATTACATAAATTTGAGCCTCAACTTTCTAAAAAAAGAATTGTGTGCCATGCAGATTTACAATGCAAATTTTCAATCTAATTTGTAATTGCAACACATAACCTTTTGTAACAGTTTTTAACTACCAAAATGATTCTATATAAATTTGAACCTCAGTTTTCTAATAAAGAATTGTGTGCCATGCAGATTTGCAGATTTACACTCTAAAATTTCAATCTAATTTGCAACTGCAAAATGTGAATGTTTTGTAACCGTTGTTAACTACCAAAATTATTCTATATTACATAAATTTAAGCCTCAGTTTTCTAAAAAAGAATTGTGTGCCATGCAGATTTACAATGTAAAATTATGATCTAATTTGTAACTGCAAGACGTGAATGTTTTGTAACAGTTGTTAACTACCAAAATTATTCTATATTATATAAATTTGAACCTCAGTTTACTAATAAAGAATTGTGTGCCATGCAGATTTACAATCCAAAATAATTATTTTATCTTTCCTTATTAATTCATATAATACTGTGTCACTGCTTCTATAGAATAAAATGCTTTTTAATTTAGATATTCAATTAAGGAAAATGAAAAATAGTTTTTATGTTATACACATACATGCGCACACACACACACATATATATATATATAGTAATATGTACATTATATGTATTTATAATATGTTCATATTACTGTGATCGAAATATATATATAATATGCATACAATTTTATTATAAATATATATGCGCAATAAAATTATCCATTTGAGATTATCTATACGTAATCAGAGAATTTCCTTAAGTGACTGAAAATACTGTGGTATTTATTTATATAAAAAAAAAGGTGAATGCACTTTTCAAAGCACCGTATAGGTGTCCATGTGATCTTAGAAATTAGTCTGTTGATGTCATTTAAAATACTACTGTTTCTGAAGATAAATTTGTGATGCTTTATAGCAGTAAAAAGCCTTTTGTTTATTGGATACCAAATGTTGTGGTATTATTTTGGTTGCTTTTTTATGCTGCAATGTCAAATAAAATTATTTTACTGTATGTTTATATTTTTGTGTTTGAACTTCTTTATAATAAGTTGAAACAGTTTAGAATACTCTGCAATCCCCCGTCGCCCTTTTGTTGAAATAGTCATCATACATTTTAAAGAACTTAAGCTAATTTTAATGCTGCGTTGAAATTAAATTTATTTTAATATAAGGGGGCTTGGGGTGCCTTGTGTGGATTGCAGATCTGTACTGTATATCCGGTATCCTTGAGCCCCACAGCAATGAAAAATGTCACCGAACCTGGGAAATTAACCCTTGACTGCGTATTCAGGTATTGATACGTAGCGGCTGGTCTTCAGTTATTCATGGGCTGATACGCGAAAGCGGGGGAGCCGAGGTGTCAATCGAGATTATATTAATATAATTAAATATTTCGATACTTTTCCTCTAGCCGGGCCCAAGCAATAAATTGCCAAATATGGTTCACATAAAATGCATTAGACTAAACACGAATTTTGTTCATTATTAAGTAAATAATTAGCTAGGAGGCCAAAAATCTTTAATGTATTTCAAATTGTCTTCAAACGGAACCTCTTTTTGTTGACGCTATAGAAATTCAGCTAGGTATGATTGCACATTAGGGCGGAGCGTAAAAAAAAAGTTTTCGATTTTGTTTTTGCCCTAGTGCGGAAAAGTTGTACTGGTGGGTAGGTCACGTATGCAAAGTTTTGGGAAAAACAAAAAATGTCTTCCATCTCCATTTCGGCCGTGATTTTTAGCAGAATTTTACCATACAGTTAAAAATGTGTATTTCCATTGTTTTGCATGCAGCTTTTCGCTTTTTCTGAAATAAAATTCAGAAAAAAACCCAGAACTCACCACGGGGAGGTAGCTGCATTGCAAGTTCCACCCGTACCCACCTATCCACCCAACCATACCTTTGCCCTTGCAGTTATTCCGGTTTTACTCGGTACTCGCATTTGGTTTCAAATGGTGGCATAGCTTTTCACGACTCTGTTCGGGTTCTAACTAAACCGTCACGCTTATTTTCTCCACACACAGCCGCAGAAACCTCTGTTACTAGTTTCATGATACGTTCAACACTTTTGGTGTGGCAAGAAAATTTTAGGCTTCCCAGGTGTTGAGCTACAGACACTCCACTGGAAATCAAATTTCTCAAATCATCTTCTGTCAATTGGGAGTTCCGTCAAATTACATTTCTGCCAATCAATGAGGTCTATATATGAAACTGCCTCGAAGTTGAGTGACGGAATGTTGTTGTGTCTGAATCTTTCCTTTTTTCCTTTCTTGCTCGTAAAATCCTACGTAGTCCAAGTTCTGCAATGAACTGTCTGTCGTCTGTGATCATTCACAAGATTATTGCTTCCGGGTGGCCGAAATAGCCATTTCTCTGGATAATGGGATCGACCACAGTCTTTTAATCGTTTTTAAGATAGCGTGAGACGTTTGTCTGCCACAAATTTCGTGG
Organism: Dolomedes plantarius; assembly: GCA_907164885.2. NCBI lineage: Eukaryota > Metazoa > Arthropoda > Arachnida > Araneae > Dolomedidae > Dolomedes > Dolomedes plantarius. The sequence goes on from OU015499.1 coordinate 11,377,682, forward strand.
ACTATACGTGCAATATGGATTTAATTTGACTGTAAACCACATAGGTGGGCACACTTTCTTGATGAACTCTGCCAGAGTTTGAAGTTGGTTTGAAGGCTCTGACGAGCTAATGTATAAACACTTTATTCGATTTGCAGTTGTTAGCCAACGTCCATGAGTCATTTTTCCAGGGTGCTTTTGTGACAAACTTGATGAGCAGTTTCTATTTGTGACAGCTTGACAAATATCCCAAAGCTATCGCTTGTGTGTGCTAAGATCATTTATGTCGATTTTCGGAAATTCGCTCGAAATGTCTACAAATTTCACAACTGGGAGGTTTTTACAATTTGCCAATGCTTTCCCAGTAGGACCAGAAAATGCATTAGGGTCACTCGTTCCACCATCCAAATGCTGCACTAAATGTCGGAGTGGCAACTCATTTGCGTGTAACTGGCAGATAAACCAGTGCAAGGGTTTCCCAATGGCTTCCCCAGAAAGGCGAATCACGCCGATTTTATAGCCAGTATTAACGATTGTTCCATCGCACCCTATTGCTACTAGTTGATGAATGTCAATATTCTTATTCTCCATGAATTGCAGCATCATTTGAGAATACTCAAAGCTGATGATGAAGTTAGTGCTATGTCTCCAAGGTACTTGCTTCCAGGTTCCTTAATCATTGTAACGTGTTCTTCCAGGACTGTTTTTTGGGTACATCTTTCCCCCTACGCTCTCTTGCATTAGTTTTGTCCTTCCTTCCGTCAAAATAAATTCCCTTCAGTGGTTCCAGCTGTCTTTTATTTCCTTGCTGATATTCTTTCCGAATGTTTTTCCTCTCTCTTCTTATTTTATGTCTATCAATTACATTTAAAGTGTCTTTTTTGGTAATCATCCCCAAATCTTCCAAAACAGCGCTTGCAGTGATGGCTCCAGCCCGATCTGAAACTCCGGTTCTGTCACAAGCTGTAGCTAATGCTGGGTATCGGCTTGATCTTAACGTCTTTTTCCCTTCAGATTGAGTCATACTGGATGTGGATGGGGAAGGCTTCAAGTGATCTGTGTCACTATCGAAGTTATGTGGACCCACGTTAGAATCTGGATCAGGAAATGTGAGCCCAGATGGCGAAACGTTTATTTTAAGACTTACTGCTTCTGTCTCTTTCTGCTTCCTATCCGCTCGTTTCCTCAGCTTTCAGTTTCTTTTAAGTCAACTGCGCCTATGGACATTTGCCTAAATGCCCGTTGGTCTATAAGAAAAGTTCTTTCCATTTTAGGGATCTTTTTATGCTTTGGGAAAGAACATTTGTTAAAAGAAACAAACATATGAAAAAATGTCGAACAATTTTCGTGAGTCTTTCACGAAGGTTTTAAGCTTCGTTTCTAAAGTTGTTGACAATGTTTACATGCCAAAATATTTCTTTACCTTTCTGCACGCAGTGTGTCCGCTGCTGTCTTTCTGTATTAAGTTTCGAATTACCTCTGTATTTTATTTAAGAACAAAATGACGAGTTGCATACAAAACAATGGAAATGCACATTTTTAACTGTATGGTAAAAATCTGCTAAAAATTACGGCCGAAATGGAGACGGAAGACATTTTTTGTTTTTCCCAAAACTCTGCATACGTGACCTACCCACCAGTACCCAACTTTTCCGCACTAGGGCAAAAACGAAATCGAAAACTTTTTTTTACGCTCCGCCCTATTGCACATGGTGGCTTGCGTTCATTGATGTTTCTTATTTCTCCATTTGGCACTTCGCCACAGTTGCTCAATCTTTAGTGAGTGGTTATTTATTACTTCATTTTCAAAATAAGTTTTGTTGCCACTCAACCTAAGTTCAACTGGTAGAACTGCAGTTTAGGGTGCCCCCTTTTTTTTGGTGCCAATTGTTCCCCAGAATATGGTGGCCAAGTGTGCGAGTTTTCTCACTCGTGTGCCAATACTGTTACTCTTGCAAATTTCCAACGTGTTTGTCATGTGATTATTTTGTGACGCATATATCACGATGGATGTTTATCACTGCAGTCTTAAATGACATGTTGGCACTATTGACGCAAAAAAAAAAAAAAAAAAAAAAAAAAAAAAAAAAAAACAAGGGACACCCCGAAGTGCATTTTTACAAAATTCTACCAATCTATGAATGGAAAGCTTCTAATTTGTCTCTTCTAATTTATTTCATTTTTGCTTCTTCTAATTTATTGACTTCATGCATTGTGTTAAAGATTTATTTATACTGCTGTCTTCGGACAAAGCTAGTTCTGCTTTAAATAAGTATCCATATTTTCCGTCTCAAGTTTCAGAGTTTTTCTGATAATTTAAAAAATTGTACTCCACATGTTTGTAAATGTAAAAATTTGGTACAATGCAATTGTGTATAAAATTTTTCTATAGTGTGTTTTTTACTATTTTGATACTCATAGTTTATGCTTTTTATTGCATTTCCATTGCGGCATAGCTTTGTCAGATGCACCTCCCTTTTGTCGATGCACCTCCCTTTTGTCCACCAATTTTGTCGATTTTGTGTATGGCGTGGTAACCATGCGATTTTGGTGGGATTTTTATTAGTAATTAGATTGAGAGTTTATATTTAATAATAAATAATAAGATTTATAATTTTGATTGTTTTCTTAATTTTTTAACATTAGCGCAGGGTTGAGTATGTTTTGTGTTTTGTTTGTTTATTTTTGCTATTCCTGCTGTGGTTTTTTTCATGCATGCATTATTGCTATTTTGTAATGTAGGAAATTTATTTGCTAACTGAGGTTAGCTGGAGATTTCTGTAATGTTTTTGGAAGTTTAATACAGCCAGCGGTAATTTCCTTTTCCCAAAATTAGATTCATGAATTTTCACCCTTTCAAGTGAAATGTTGTTTTGTGTCTTCTAGAGTGTAGTTTGTGGCAAAATGAGTGACATGATTGAATTGAGGTTGTTTAATTTGTATTTTATGGGAAACAGGTGTGTAATATGTTTGTGTACGGAGAGTTTGAGTTTACGGCTACAAAGAACCAGTTGGGGATTTCTGTAATGTTTTTGAAAGTTTAATACAGCCAGCAGTAAGTTTGTTTTCAATTTATTTGTTATTTCTTGGTCGCTATTGATTTTTTTTGCTTACATTTAGCACTTTAAGACTAACAGGTGTGCGGAATTCGGAAAAGTTGGCGCCACGAAGGTGTATTGGTTCAAAAAATTTTTTATGCCAACTTTTCGCCAACGAAGGTGCGTCTGACAAAGCTGTTCCTTTGGTTCTTTCTCTGTCTCAACAAACGCCAAGTGTGCGAGTTTTCTCACGCAATCGCCAATGTTATTACTCCAGCAAATTTCTGACGTTTTTGTCGTGATTATTTCGTAACACATATATCACGATGGATGTTTATCGCCGCCAAACGTTGGCACTGTCGTCGATAGCTCAGGACACCACACAAAGTATACACTCATGGACTGTTTAAAGCTCAGTTTATTACATATCTCAATAACGGACTCAGACCCATCGGTTACGCGGTCACAAGCACCGCAAAACACGTCTCTCCGAAGGGGTCTCTCGATGAACACTGATAAACAAACACCCTTCTTTTTAAAAGGGGGCGGTGTCGTCGATAGCTCAGGGCACCACACAAAGTATACACTCACGGACTGTTTAAAGCTCAGTTTATTACATATCTCAATAACGGACTCACGCCCATCGGTTACGCGGTCACAAGCACCGCAAAACACGTCTCTCCGAAGGGGTCTCTCGATGAACACTGATAAACAAACACCCTTCTTTTTAAAAGGGGGCGCTGCTGCAACAGCGCTTGGGGGGTTGGTTCTTGGTTCAGAACATCCCGCCCCACGTTGCAATGGTAACATTCAACCATTTAATTATATAATCATTACATAAATAATAAAAAATATATATAAAATAAGCACAAGTATATGAAAACATTAAAGTACACATAACAAAAAATACTAATATAAAGATTACATATTAACAGGTAAAATACAGATTTTAGTAATGGGCCTTTGAAAGATTCCAGACTGAGTTTTCACCTTAACAACTCTGACCCGTTTGTCATCTCTAAATTAGAGCTTAATTATTCTACCTAATGCCCATTTTTGAGGAGGTAGATTTTCATCCTTGAGAAGCACTAGGTCATTGATTTTCACATTATTTTTCTCCGCCATCCACTTGGACCTCTGCAGATTATTAAGATACTGTACCTGCCATTTCCTCCAAAAAATTTGAATTACTTTTGTCATTCTTTTCCAGTTGGACAAGCGAGTATCTGCTCAATTAATTATTCTACCAAACACTAATTTTTTGAGAATTGATAAAATAGTAAAATTTACCCTTAATGACAAAAAGACAGTTAAAGTCTAACCAATATTAACTAAGTATACGAGAGAAAGGTTAATTAAACAATAACAGCACAAAGTATTACACAAGAATATACCTATATGGAAAATATTATAAAAACACTCATTTTTCAAAAGAATTGTTAACAATACAATGAATAAAAGTTCGACCCTTGAGTAATCTAAAACACTAATAATTTTTTTCTCAGTTAAACAGTTTCCTTTTTTTTTCTTATTGAAATTTTTCTCAAATTTTACACATTCATTGCGAGCATTTTGTGCTCGTGATCTAGTCTTTAGAACTATAGGGTTTGTAGGGTCAACAAAAAACTTTGTAGTGTATTCTCTAGTTACATAATACACAACAGCATTTGATTTAGTGTAACTGTTACTAATACTAAATAACTCTTGATGAAATGAATTGGAAGTTACAGTAAGCACATGTAAGTCACTTTGTTTTGAATGTTTGAGTTCAGACGTGAACTCGTCTCGTATGACTGATGTAGGAATTTCACGTTCGGGATACTCTCGGTTAGTCAGGAAAGTAGGACCCTCGAACCACAGTTCATTCGTAGCCAGTTTCTCAGGATTCATTCCTCTCGAGATGGTCCGCTGGATTGTTCTCGGGAAACACTTGACGCCACTGTTGCACTGCTGTCAGGTCTTGTATTTTGGCTACACGGTTTGCCACGAACGTTTTTAGTAGGTAGGGCTCTTTTCGTATCCATGAAGGTACAATCATGGAATCACTCCACATATAGATATCACTTGCCTTAAATTGTAAGGCACTCTTCACTTTGGTTATCAACTTTGCTAACAGAACTGCTGCACATAACTCTAACCTTGGTATTGTAGCCCGCTTAAGAGGCGACACACGTGACTTGCTACAAACCAAGTTCACTTCGAAAGAACCATTTTCTGACGTTGATTTGCAGTAAATGACGCATCCATATGCAGACTCGGACTCATCTGCAATTCCGTGAAGCTCAATATGCACTGATTTTTCTATCAGTATACACCTCTTAACACTCACGTTATTTATTGCTGGCAAGGATTCAATGAAATCTTTCCACTGTTGCGCTTCCGTGTCAGGAAGCGGATCGCTCCAGTCTAAATTCAAGCACCACAGTTTTTGTAAAAAGATCTTTGCTCTCGCCACCACCGGACCTAAGAGTCCAAGGGCGTCAAAAGCTCGCGCAATTGTGGAAAGCACCGATCTCTTCGTAGGCGGAACTACGTTTTCCAGCTGAATTTGGAAAGTAAAGTGGTCAATGCTAGGTTTCCACGAAACACCTAGCGCCTTTGTTTCTTCTTGAAAATTGTAGTCACTGTCATCTCTCTTAACGTTTTTCTCATAATGCTCTTCACAAATTATTGCTTCTTTATTTTTGGGTACTGCCATCTCCACATTTTCTATTTCCCAAAATTTCTCTAAAGCTTCGTTTAAACCAGTATTATTCCCAATGAACCCACAATGTACTACATTTCCCTCAGTTGCTATGGGTATGCTCCCACTAACTACATATCCAAAAACTGTATTCTGTAGAATCAAATTACTATTAGCAGGATAAATCTGACCTGGCTGTAATAGCTCATAAAAGATTTCAGCGCTCAAAAGCAGATCTACGCGACCTGGCACATTAAAGTTTTCATCCGCTAGTTTTACATAGCTTAATTCTGGCACATTTACCTTAAGCATTTTTGACGGCAAGAAATCTGTAATTCTGGATACAACTAAAAATTCTAATTCTCTTTCAAAATTTCCCTCAAAATTGGAAATTGTTGCACTAACCACATATTTAATTGTGGTGGAGGTATCTCGTATCCCGCAAACTGTCATATTGGTTCTATCTCTTTTTAAACCGAGACTATTCGCACAGTCTATGGTCATGAAAGAATTCATGGCCCCTGGATCTAAAACTGCTCGTGCATTATATAATTTTCCTCGATTGTCCCTCAACAAACAATTCACAGTACTGAGGAAAACGGTTTTACATTTATTTATCCCTCGCACAGAAAGAACTGAATTATTGTTTTGACTAGTACTCTGGAAAGACGACCCGACCCTATCTGTTGCCGCTGATAAGGGATGTCTGGGTTCAAAGACCTCTGCATTGGGAGAAAGGAGGGGTTGACTCGTATACGAAGATGCTCTCTCATTCGAACGGGGGGTTGTTCAAGGACAATTTTCTCTTTCGCGTAGCATAGCGAAGAGTGATGCCTTTTTCCACAAAAGTAACATGAACTTTTTGACTCACAAACTGATTTCTTGTGAGATCCTAGACAGTTGAAACATAGACAATTTCTCTTCACCACCTGAATTCTTTCATTGATAGATAATGCTTTGTACTTTGGGCATTTAGATACAATATGATTAATTTTTTCCTCGCAATATAATATGCATGTGAATGTTTCACTTCAGATAAAAATGATTTAGACACATTTCTCGAATATGAATTTTTCTGATAACTGGAATTCATGGTCATGGTTTTTCCTCGTGAAGCAAAATATACGTCGATCTCCTGAGACATTTGAATCGGCTGAAACCAGGTATCAGCCTGTCTTACACTTATAAAAGAAGCAGTCTCTTTGTCTAATGTTTGAAATAGTTTATCGGAAATCAAGAGTTTTTTTTAATGTTTCGAAATCTGTCACTTTTCTCAATTTTTGGTAGTAATCAAGACTAGTTGTTAGTCGAGATGTAAATTGTAAATGCGTCTCATTTGTGTGACGTACTGCCTTTCTGAATTGGTCTAAAACATCTTGCGGCGACGGTTCGAATTCCCGTAAGACGATTGTTTTGACTTTTGAATAGTCGCAAAGCTCATCATCTTTGATGTATGTCAACACATTTGAGGCCTTCTCACCTAGCAAATTTATGAGAATCTCAGCTTTGAACTTTTCTGGCACGTTTTTCGTGTGAAAAGCCCGCTCTAACGATGCAAAATATAGCACCCATCCTTCGGGTTTGCTAGGAACTCTTAAAGTTAAAGTTCGAACCCCTTTCACAAGAGACTCTAAAGACTCACTTTTCTCAACCGGATTTTCTTTTTCCGGGGAAATCTCTCTCGATTCTTCTCTGATTTTAACCAATTCTAGCTCGGCTAATGTTTTTTCCAGCTTAAGTTTTTCAAACTCTATCTCTTTATTTTTTAAATCTAACTCTCTCTGCTCTTCCGATTTTCTAGTATCCACAATCTCTGTAATTAATTCCTCAACATAATCAGGATCATTTTTAAATTTCTCAGAACTCTTTATAATATTTGTTAACTCGATCACAGACATTTTGTCCGTTACTGCTTCATTTAGATTTACGGCAACAAGCCGAAGATCATCTTTTATCGTGTTCTTAAACATTTTATCAGTGACTCAGTAAATATGCGTTAAATCTCACAACAACAAACATTTAAGTACTGATTAAATCACAGTTTTAAAATTCAGAACTCATTAAATCACAGATATAAATTCGGCACTCATTAATTCACAGTTTTAAAATTCAGGACACATTAAATCACAGATATTCACTAATGTACTATAAAAGATTCCTACTTCTCTTTCAGGAGCATCACAAATCGAAATCCTCATATAAACCGGAGGTTAACACACAAAAATATCCAAGGTTGCCTTCTAAGGTTCTGACGGACCAGGTGTCGTTGATAGCTCAGGACACCATACAAAGTATACACTCATGGACTGTTTAAAGCTCAGTTTATTACATATCTCAATAACGGACTCAGACCCATCGGTTACGCGGTCACAAGCACCGCAAAACACGTCTCTCCGAAGGGGTCTCTCGATGAACACTGATAAACAAACACCCTTCTTTTTAAAAGGGGGCGCTGCTGCAACAGCGCTTGGGGGGTTGGTTCTTGGTTCAGAACTGGCACTGTTGGCACTATTGGCGCCAAAAAAAACAAGGGGCACCCTAAACTGCAGTCCTACCGTTTAACACTTCCTGTTAGCTTCTAGTTAATATCTATATTGCATTTATATTTTGAATTTGCGAATCTTGCAACAACGAAAATATTTGTTTTTTATGTACTTTTCTTTTTTGGTTTCGTTCATAAGTTTAAGATAAAGGCTACGTTATTGTTCAATTTCATTTAAACTTAAAACTTTCCGGCAGAGGGCACGTGCCCATTTAGTGAGTTTTTGACAATAGCGTCCTTTAGGGCCTGTTTACATAGGAGTCCGGTAGCGTAGCGTTAAAGGAAAGATGTCATTGAGACGAAAATAAACCAATCATAGGCGTTAAAAATTTCGTTGCTAATCGTTTGGAGGTTTGTCATTGGTTAAATATATTTCAATACTTTAACGCTCTGCTACCGGACTCTTATGTGAACAGGCCCTTACACGTACGCTCTTGGAGTGCTTGGAGCGAACGGGATTGCGCGCGGGAAAACTTGCAGTACGTTCATCAAAAGCAGCTTTCCCTTCCTCCGACACCTTCACACGTGCACTCAATCGCGCGGGATCATGGTTTCACGCGGGAAAGAGCGTACGTGTAAAGGGCACTATTATTGATTTTCTGTGTTTCAGTATCTTTAATTTTTTTGTTTACTTTCAGTGTGGCAACAGGTTAAAATATTGAGTTTGATTTTATGTGTTCTTTTAGTTTGTGACATATTTTTCAAGTGAATATTTCTACGAAATATTAAAGTAACTTAAATAAAATTTCAAGGCAATTGAAGTTGTTTAATGATGCTTTCAATCTACAGTTCATTTAATATCGAATTTCAGTTTTATCCATTTGTCCGTCGTAGCAGGAATAAGCTGCTTATTAAGCTTTTTCTTCAAGCCATTTTTTACAAAACTTGTGACTGCCTTGAAAACGAACTTTTATTTTGTTTTCTGTAGTGATTCATTGTGTCTTAAGGAAAATGAATAAACTAAAAGCATTGCTAACCAAAAGGCGAGTTTTAAAAGCAAACTTAACAAAGTTAAAAGAGAAAATTGGGGTTTCTACACAAAATGCTGATTTTGTAGAAATCAAGGTAGCTCAGAAACGGTTGAGTGTCATTTCAACAAGAATTACTGACTTTTTTGAAGACATTTTGGTACTTACGGAAGTTTACGGCCCCCTTGGCGCCTTGGTGATAAATTTATCGCCAAGGCAGAAAAAGTTAAGTTCTGGGCGGCCATATTTCCGCGATTGCTTTTAATATGTTATCAAATGCATTTTGTCGTCCCAATGTCTTTCTCCACATAAATTCTGCTAGGTCTGATTCAAGATGATGGCGAGCAGTGCCTCTTTGTTTTTTATTTCGCCACTTCGCAGAACCCCACAGTTTCTCAATATTTTGCGCGTGTACGTCCGTAGCCGGTGTTCTATCTATTGAAATTTCAATATCTAAAGTCTCAAATAGTTCGTGGGAGAGCTTCGAATGATGAGTCGTTTGTAATCCTTTTAATAGACTTTATTTCACACGTAGACGGACGCACATGAATCACAAACAAACATGTATATACACTCAAATCAGAAGGTGGGGCGATCGAAAATCTCAAACCGAGACACACGTCTGCACATTGTGGCTCTCGGCGCTCAACTGTGTTTTTCTCGAAGCCAAAAATCGGCGTTGCCACTCCACTCAACTAAACTGCAGATCTCGTGCCGGCGACAGTCGGATCCACAAAGTGGTATTTATAGTTTACAGTTATATGATAATACCCTGCTCTTTCAAGATCCTTAGTTTTATAAGCACGCCAACACTCTGATGAAATTATGGATCCTTCCTCTACATATTCGACTATCTTTGCCATCAGTGTGCTTGCTTCTCTATTCACTACCTCAGCTAGAAAACATTCGCCAGTTTCACGGCATATCCCGCCGAATATTCACTGCTGGGGTAGAATTCTCCCTTGGTTGTTTTTCCGTCGAACGAACAGGCTTTCATTAATGTCGACTATTTTCTCAAAACCGTCTATTCCTCTTTTAGGCTGTCGGAGGAGATCCAAAGAACATGCTTCTCTCATAAAATTGTTCCAGTCAATCGTTGTTTAATCGCTGATATTTAGTTGCTCTTCGCACCACTTAATTGAAGTGAGCTCTTCAGCCCAACTATAAATAAATTGCAGCGCTGTTGCAAATGGAGTTCTCGATCAACTAAACCAATTATCAGATCGAATGCCTGTTTTAATTTTGCAATTCTTCACGTTGCACCACCATATATATCCATTGATGTAGAATGTAGAGTTTCATTTCGTGACCATTTACGCAGGTTCGATTACGAGGCAAAATACCTCTTTCCTGAAAGAAAAGTATAGAATCCTCTTCACTCCTCGGTAAATTGAAAATTCTCAACATTTTTAGAACAGAAAATATTAATATAATACGATAAGCAATTCAAAATTCACGATGAATAACACGTGGATCAAGGAAACCGCAACAGTTCGGAATTTCAGACCGTTTGTAATAATAACGATTTGGCAACAGTTTTCAACTGTCATTGGCGATTTATCGCGGGGGCCGTAATCTTCCGTTAAGCACCGACATTTTTGTACAGTGTGAAGAGTCAGATGTTGAGAAGTTTGTTGCCAAATCTCAAGATATTCAAGACATCGTAGACGATTTAAATGCTGCGATTCTGAGAGTTCAAGGAAAACCCCAAACTGCTCATTTTACTTTTGCATATTCTTCAAATAGTGTGGATATTAAATTGCCGAAATTAACTCTTCCTACCTTTGGCGGCAACTTGGACGAATGGTTAGCGTTCAGTGATCTTTTTCAAGCTTCAATATTAAATGATAAATTACCTGATCGACAAAAATTGCAATATTTATAAAGTGTTCTAAAAAAATGATGCATTGAAAATTGTTCAATCTCTCGCTATAACATATTCAAATTTTCAGATTGCTTGGAAATTTTGACTGATAGATACTCCAACAAAAGAGACATTGTGTTTACATATATTGATAAGATACTCAGTTTTTCACAAATGACAACAGAGACTGCACCTCAAATTTTTTCTTTGGTTGATTCAACGAAAGAGTGTGTGCGTATATTAGAAAGTCTTAACATGAAGGTTCAAGACTTTGCAGATACCATTTTCCTCTATATCATCCAGTCCAAACTCAGTTACATTACAAGGAACTGGTGGGAACGTGAAATGGAATTCAACGAGATTCCTACCCTTTAAGAGTTGCTGGACTTTTTAGAGAAACTTGCAAGAACAATCCAGAAAAAGAGCAATGAGAGAAAAGTCCAACAAGGACACAATTCAACGAGCAAAAATGCAATTCATCATTCTAGAGTTTTATCATTTTCTTCAGAGGTTAAAAGTCATAATTTGTGTGCTTATTGCAAGGCTAACCATTCCCTACCATTGTGTGATGCATTTTTGAAACTAAGTGTTAAACAGCGTTCAGAATTTGCGAAAAAACATAATGTTTGTTTCAACTACTTGATCTCTGGTCACAGTTTAGTTCAGTGTAGAAGTAAGTACAATTGTAGAGTGTGTGATAAAAGGCACCATACTGCCTTGTGTTTCAAAACTGGTCATGAGAGTCTCAACATACTGTTGAGTCAACACTTTCACGTGATGCACAACAATTCATCCCACAATCTCAGACCAATTCAAGTAGTGTATCAGTTTCACGTACAAATGTTTCCAGTGTGACAGATTCTATTACTACATGCATTTCTGAACCCAGAGTTCAAAATCATGTGCTGTTGTGTACAGCCGTTGTTCGAGTGCGAGATTCTGCAGGAGGTTATCAATATTGTCATGTCCTCTTCGATCCAGGTTCGCAAGCTAGTTTTATTATTGAATCTTGTGTAGAAAGGTTGGGTTTACAAAAGGGAAAGGCTAAGGTATTGATTTCTTGTCTTGGTTCATCAAATTCACAAACAAATGGAATAACAGAGATTAATTTTATACCACATTACAAATTCACACCCACTTTCTCTATCCCTGTGTATGTGTTAAATAAAATTGTTGGTGAACTACCACATTCTTCCATAGACCCATCTTATGCAGAATTATTCAGTGATATAACCCTTGCAGATCCAACATTATATAAATCCAGTGCAGTTGACATTCTGTTGGGTGTAGATGTCTCTGGTCGCGCACACACACAACTCCTAGGTAGACACAGTATAACACTAACGCAAAGGACTGTAACTCGTTTATTATAGCTTTCAAAAAACCAAATCGGCACACATTGAGAAATTGGAAGGTCGCAATCAAGGTCGCACTAAATACACATCACATAGCAACGAGAGACGTACGCTCGCGTCACAAGTATATAAAAATAAGATAACAGCGCCGTCTCTCGGCGAATTCAGTACAGAGGGGGCGCGTGCATCAACATTCTCCCCCGTTGAGATGTTATAGACATTCAAAAATAACCACAAAAATATCACAACTTTTAAAATGATTATAAACACAGTACACAATAATTTCAGTCTGGCATTGGCAATACACACAACGTTCGCTTGTACACGCCATATTGTATTTTCACTTTCACGACCATCACCAAGTTATCATTACCATAGTGCAGTTCTATTATTCTCCCCAAAGGCCAATTGAAGGTAGGCATGTTGTCCTCTACGAGTACGACTAGGTCACCGATCCTCACATTATTCTTTCGAAATCTCCACTTGTTACGTTGTTGTAATTCGCTTAGGTAGTTACCATGCCATTTACTCCAAATGAGTTGTACCAGACGGGTCACCCTTTGCCATATTTTTAAGGCATTCTCGTTCAATTTAGTTAGATCAGGTTCAACGATGGAATTAATTGACCTGCCTATGAGAAAGTGGGCCGGAGTTAATGCTCCTAAATCATTTTCATTACTCGATAAAGGGCACAGGGGTCTGGAGTTTAGAACTCCCTCAATTTGGACACTTACGGTCAAAAGCTCCTCGTATGTCAAATTTGCCCCGCTCACGACTCTTTTAAAATGGTATTTTATAGATTTTACCGCAGCTTCCTACAAGCCACCGAAGGAAGGCGCTCTCGGAGGGATAAACACACTTGCCTCTACGGCTAAAAAATCTCTTTAGGGTAGCTATGAAGGCTTCAGATGTGAGGTCTGATACAATTTCTACATGCACCGCCTTAGTTACAAAACAAACAAATATGCATATGTATATTTTATGCAGGATACCTTTTCTTTGGTTACGATATCTGACCAAAAAAGGGCCATAAAAATCTACACCAGAGCAGTTAAAGGGATAATCGGGAACTACTCTGTCCCGGGGTAGATTACCCATTAACTGGGACGTCACATTTAGTTTCATTTTAAAACAGATAATACACTCATGTACTATTTTTCTGCACAGAGAACGACCGTTCAAAGGCCAAAACTTTTCTCTTACACAGTGGAGAAGTGTAGAAGCACCAATGTGAAGATTTTTCTTATGAAAATATATAACTATTTGCTTTGTCACCCTATGATTACTCGGTAAGATTGCGGGGTATTTGTTATCATACGGCAGATTCGAATTACCCAGGTGTCCACCTACTCGCACTATACCATTACTATCAAGAAAATGATTTAAATTTAACTTACTGTTAGGTAGGACGCTTTTCTGGCTTTGGAGGTTCCGAATCTCAGCGGAAAAGACCTTCTCTTGTACCATTCGAATCAACCATTTTTCAGCTTGATCCAACTCTGAGGCGCCAAGCGGGCCAGACACTTTTACATTACATTGTTTCACATTATTTACAAATATTAATACATAACTAAATATACGAAGGGCAGTTACATAATTATTACTCTTGCACACTAAATCAGATAATAAAGATAATTCACGACTTGTAGACATAAAAACATTAAACAACGTCATATCAGACTCTAAGTTCGGTTTTAGTTCACATGAATACTCGGAATCATTCATCAGGGTTGAACTGGGCTGTCCACTGGACGTGTCACCTCGCTGAAGGAATAGCGGGCCATTCCACCACAGTTCAAGTTCGGGAAGGTCACGAGGGCCTAACCCACGCGAAATCACATCCGCAGGATTCAAAGCTGATGGCACATGATTCCACTGACAGTTTTCTGTCAGCTGTTGCACTTTGGACACGCGGTTGGCGATGAAGGTCTTTGCCATCGCGGTTGGCGAACCAGGCGTAAACATACCGCCCGACTTTGAAATCCTAGTGATTTCAAGAAAATAACAATTTTACAGCCATATTTGTACAATATTCAAATTATACATAGATTAATACAATTCAAAATTTACAAACAAAATTAATATGTAGATCACAATACAGTAAAACACCATACACTTATATAATTATAAATACACTTCCATACAAATACTTCAGTAGACTATACAAATTAAAGATATAGATAAAATTAACTCTTTTAACTCTCCATATTATTTAAAGGTAAAATGCAAATATTAGATATACTACGTTTAAAAATACCACGAGGTGTTTTTACTAAGACTACTCGTATTTTTCCATCTTTGCCTGGGATGGTGTCGTGAATTCTACCAATAGACCAAGTGCAAATTGGTAATTTGTCATCTTTTAGTAGTACTAGTGTTCCAGTGGTAATGTTATTTTTGTCAAAAAGTATGAAAAATGCAAATATTAGATATACTACGTTTAAAAATACCACGAGGTGTTTTTACTAAGACTACTCGTATTTTTCCATCTTTGCCTGGGATGGTGTCGTGAATTCTACCAATAGACCAAGTGCAAATTGGTAATTTGTCATCTTTTAGTAGTACTAGTGTTCCAGTGGTAATGTTATTTTTGTCAAAAAGCCATTTGCTTCTTTGCTGTAAATGATTTAAATAATCTCGTGTCCATTTTTTCCAAATAATTTGATTAAATTTAGTTATTTTTTGCCACCGAGAAAGTTTATTTTCTGGCATATCGGTTAATACAGGTTCTGGAATAGCATTGATTGGGCGACCTATTAAGAAGTGGCCAGGGGTTAGGGTTTCAAAATCATTAGGGTCCGAAGAGAGTGGAATAAGTGGCCTGCTATTCAAAATTCCTTCGATTTGATTAGTTACCGTTAAAAATTCTTCCAGAGTCAATTTTGAATTTCCCACTGTTCTCTTTAAATGATGTTCAAAAGATTTGACTCCCGCCTCCCACAATCCCCCGAAATTCGGAGATCTGGGAGGAAGAAATTTCCAAGATATTGACTGCGATACTAAGTATGATGCTAAATCATCAGATGGCTTTTGTACCAGTTTGTACAGTTTTTTCAGTTCAGAATTAGCTCCGACAAAATTCGTAGCGATCTGGACGATTCTGGACGATCTGGACTGTACGAAGAAAGTTCAAATAAACTGGCAAGTTTCAGTTATCAAAGATTTATTGACGTTAGCCAACGATATGGCTCATTTATTTAGGGATGCTTCCGAATGAAGCTTCCTACTCGAGCCAAAAGACAAAATTTAACTGCGCAAACACTTGTTGCAGCCAACTCATAGGCGACAAGTAACGACGGTTACAGTTCAACCTTTAACCAGGCGTAAACATTCCGCCCGACTTTGAAATCCTAGTGATTTCAAGAAAATAACAATTTTACAGCCATATTTGTACAATATTCAAATTATACATAGATTAATACAATTCAAAATTTACAAACAAAATTAATATGTAGATCACAATACAGTAAAACACCATACACTTATATAATTATAAATACACTTCCATACAAATACTTCAGTAGACTATACAAATTAAAGATATAGATAAAATTAACTCTTTTAACTCTCCATATTATTTAAAGGTAAAATGCAAATATTAGATATACTACGTTTAAAAATACCACGAGGTGTTTTTACTAAGACTACTCGTATTTTTCCATCTTTGCCTGGGATGGTGTCGTGAATTCTACCAATAGACCAAGTGCAAATTGGTAATTTGTCATCTTTTAGTAGTACTAGTGTTCCAGTGGTAATGTTATTTTTGTCAAAAAGCCATTTGCCTCTTTGCTGTAAATGATTTAAATAATCTCGTGTCCATTTTTTCCAAATAATTTGATTAAATTTAGTTATTTTTTGCCATCGAGAAAGTTTATTTTCTGGCATATCGGTTAATACAGGTTCTGGAATAGCATTGATTGGGCGACCTATTAAGAAGTGGCCAGGGGTTAGGGTTTCAAAATCATTAGGGTCCGAAGAGTGTGGAATAAGTGGCCTGCTATTCAAAATTCCTTCGATTTGATTAGTTACCGTTAAAAATTCTTCCAGAGTCAATTTTGAATTTCCCACTGTTCTCTTTAAATGATGTTTAAAAGATTTGACTCCCGCCTCCCACAATCCCCCGAAATTCGGAGATCTGGGAGGAAGAAATTTCCAAGATATTGACTGCGATACTAAGTATGATGCTAAATCATAAGATGACTTTTGTACCAGTTTGTACAGTTTTTTCAGTTCAGAATTAGCTCCGACAAAATTCGTAGCGTTGTCTGAAAATATTGTCGCGGGAACACCACGTCGGGCAAAAAATCTCTTCAAAGTTGAAATTAAAGCATCCGAGGTCAAATCAGTTAAAATATCTAAATGAATAGCTCTAGTTGAAAAACACACAAAAATAGCAACATAAATTTTGCTTACAACACCTTTACGTTGGTTTTTATATTTTATAAAAAATGGGCTACATAGATCAATACCCGTGTTAAAAAAGGTAGGGCTAATCGTCACTCTTTCCCTTGGTAATGATGACATTAATTGTTCTTCTATTTTAGGTTTATTTTTAAAACAAGTAATGCAATTATGGACAATTTTTATAGCGTTATTTCTGCCATTTAAAGGCCAAAATTCTTGTCTAACAAAATTAAGTAATGTTTGAGCACCAACGTGCAAATTCTTTAGGTGGAAATATTGCATTATTAAAATAGTTAGCTTATGATCTCTTGGTAACAAAATAGGATGCTTTTGGTCAAATGACAAATTTGAATAATTAAGTCGACCTCCAACACGAATTAATCCATCATTGTCTAGAAAAATATTTAAATTACTTACATGATTGTCCTTCAACCTTTCCTTTTTCTTTAAAGAACTTAATTCTTTGAAAAATACTTTTACCTGTACTGATTTGATTAAATATCGTTTAGCCTCATTAAATTCCTCCTTAGTGATAGGTCCACGTTTTTTCTCTTTATTTCTGCAATTGTATTGAAACCTAAAAATAAAGCTAAGAATTCTAATTAATTTAACATAGCTATTACTTAAATCAAGAATTTGGTTAATAAAGCCATTATTAGATGTGAGAATCAAGTTAGCGTTCGAAGATTGTTTTAGTTCACTTAAATATAGTTCTTTATCAGGAGAGTCCATTCCACTTTCATTCGGAGAATTTAGAATTTCTTCAAAGGCAAGCTGTGGTCCATTCCACCACAATTCCAAGGTTTTAAGTTCTTTAGGATCAACACCACGGGAAAGAACATCCGCAGGGTTGTCACTGGAAGAGATGTGTTTCCACTGATGATTTGAGGTTAAAGATTGTATTTTGGAAACTCGGTTGCCAACAAAGGTTTTTAGCTGATGAGGAAGTGATCTGATCCATGCCAAGGCGATGGTAGAGTCCGAGAATAAAACTACCTTGTCAATAGTCATTTTCAAAGGAACAAGAACTTTGTTGACCAGTTGCGCAAGTAACCAGCAAGAACATAATTCTAAACGAGGTATCGATAAAGTCTTCAACGGGGCGACTCTAGATTTGCTAGCGAGTACTTTAGAGGTATGAGATCTAGTTCGAGTGTAACAAGTTAGGTAAACAACAGCTCCATAGGCAGAGATTGAGGCATCACAAAATCCAAAAAGTGCGATAACTTCAACCTCCTCTTTTAAGACATACCTGTTGATTGTGATATGCTCAATTTCTTTTAAAGAGCTAACAAAATAATGCCATTCATTGACGAATTCTTCTGGTAATTTATCATCCCAGTTCAGTTTTTCTAACCAAAGTTTCTGCATAAAAATTTTAGCTCTGCAAATAACAGGTCCGATTAATCCAAATGGGTCATATAACTTAGCAATCGTTGATAATACATCTCGTTTAGTATAGAAATTTTGTGGCTTTACAGATACCTTATAGATAAACTGGTCTTCCTTAGATTTCCAGACCATTCCCAAGGTTTTGATCGTAGCTTCTGAATCTGGAGCAAATGAATGCTCGTCTCGAATTTGTTTTTGATTTTCAAGAAGTTCTTCACAGTTCGAATTCCATTTGTGAAGGCTCATACCGCATGTTTGAAACATTTCAATTAGTTCAACCTTCAAAAGTTTGGCTGAAGTAACGTCTGGGCAACCAGTAACGATATCGTCCATATAAACATCTGATAACGCAACTTCTGAAGCTAATGGGAATTTTGCAGATTCATCTCGGGCAAGTTGTTTAATAACCCTTGTTTCCAGGAACGGAGCACTTTTTGTGCCATAAGTCACCGTGTTTAAGTTAAAGACAACGGTTTTTTGATTTTCTTTATCTTTCCAAAGTATTCTCAATAGATCCCTCTGACTTTGATCTATTATTATCTGTCTGAACATTTGCTTTATGTCAGCAGTTATCACTATTTTATGTTTACGAAATCGTATCATGATATCGAATATATCCTCTTTAACTTCGCCTGTAAGTAGTAGATCATTTAAACTTCTACCCGAAGTGGTAGGGGCCGACGCGTTAAACACTACTCTAAGTTTCGTTGTACTTTTTTCCGGTTTGTAAATTCCATGATGTGGTAAATAATACACTACAGCAGACAAATTTTCGTTCGAAACCTTTTCCATATGCCCAAGAGACTCGTAATCTTTAAGAAAGTCATCATAGAGCCTATGCATATCCGGATTCTTGTGGAGTCTACAAATTGTTTGTTGCAGTCTTTTTTCAGCTAAGTTTCGAGAATCTCCTAACATATTCAATTCTTCTTGAATTGGCATCTTAACGACAAATCTACCAGTTTCATTTCGCTTATGAGTTTTCTGAAAATGAATTTCACAGAATTCTTCTTCCTTACTTAATGGTCGATCACAAGACACTTCTTCTACCTCCCAAAACTTTCGAATACTATCCTCTAGGTTTTCAGAATTAGAAATCAACCCACAATATTCTTTAGAAGATTTTGTCATAACCGAACCACTGGCAAGGAGACCAAAAACCGAATCTTGAAATATTAAATTATCTGACACAATTTGTTTACCATCTTTAATTACATTAAAAAAGAATTCTGCACCAATTATCAAGTCTATCGGTCCAGGCTGATCGAACTGCGGATCTGCAAGTGTCAAGCGCGGTGGGATGTTTACTTCTTTAATGTCAAGAACCGAGTGCGGGATGACATCGGTAATCTTCGATACAACACATAGATCCATTAACTGCTTAAAAGAATTATTTTTATTACTGATTAATGCTCTCGTTTTCCATTTGACGCAAGTTGAAATTCCACCTAAACCGCAAACAGGAATGTTTACTTTTTTCTTTACCAGACCCAATTCCGAGGCAAAATTTGTTGTTATGAAGCTTGACATAGCAGCACTGTCGAGCATCGCTCTTCCCCGAATATAGTTATGTCTAGTAGGAGACCAAACCCATACATTAGCTGTCGTCAGCAGCACTGTTTTGTTCAAAGTTTCATTGATGGTCGAGAAAGAACTCAACACTTCCTGGTTATTTGAAATGTTTACATCATCGGAGACCCGAGGGGTTGCAATTGGAGCTGGCGAAAAAGACGTCTGGGCCGGTGGTTGCCAGCTTTGCGAGGAATCTTTCACCGGCGAATTTGTTTCATTGAACTGATTATTTTCATTCCGACACAACAGATAATTATGCTTGCCTTGACATAAGCGGCAAGAGTATTTAGAGGGGCAAGATATTAATTTGTGGGATACACTTAAACAGTTTAAACAAAGTTTATTCCTTTTAAACACATTAAATCGCTGCATAGGAGTCATTTTCAGAAACGAAGGACATCTATAAATCATATGTGATTGTTTACACAAAGAACACAAGTCGCTATTAGACTTTAACAAAAGGGTTTTATTTTTTGGTATGTTCGAAGCTTTAACTTTAAAAGAGAAACTTTGTGCTCCTTGCATGTTTTCTAAAATTTGTGATCTTTTCTGCAGGAATTCAATAAAAGTATCCCAATTAGGCAAATCAGTTGAAGTTAAACTCATTTCATAAAGTTTGCGAGATTCCTTATCTAATTTTTGTAACAGGATATTCATTAAAAATTGTTGTGTTAACTCATTTGCATCTAATTCTAATAATTTTAAACCTCTCAAGTTTTTATTAACAACATCAACAATATTTCGCAGCTGTTTAGCTGATTCAGTAGTAAGTTTTTCAATATTCAAAATATTTTGCATATGTTTATTGACAATCAAGCGTTTATTCTCATATCTATCGATCAAAACTTTCATTAAAGAATTAAATGTATCCTCAGGAGTTTCAATAAAAGCTACTTCACCTTTCAAAGCAGAACGTAAATAAAACAGCTTTTGAGAATCAGTTAAAGAAGAGTTATTCGTTATTAAACTATCAAACTGGGCCTTAAAACAATGCCAGTTTTCGATATTACCAAGGAATTCAGGTAAGCTTACATCAGGCAATTTTACAGAACTAGAACTTTGTTTATTAATATTACTTAAATTAGAACGATTATTTTCTTTTAATTCAAATAAGAATTTTTGGAAGCTTACCTTGATATCCTCTAGCTCTTCTTCCATGAGGTGGAATTGAGAATCAATATCCGCTAATTGTTCATCCTCTAAAAGCTCATAGTAACGAAACTTTAGTTCATCTAGCTTAGAAGAAATGTCCTTGACGCCATCGAGCTTGCTCTGCAGCTTATAACTATCTGCCGATGCAGCCTTTTCATTTAAAAACGAATTTAATTTCGTAATTCGAGATTTAAAGTTACCTTTTCGACGGTTCAAAGTTTTTAATGTATCCACAGGTTCACTTTCATCTGAATCAGACATATCGAAAACAGTTCCAAAGTTCTTGCAAACACAAAGTAAGTCGAAATTGAAAGTTATTAATAAAAATTAATCAAATTTTAGCCGTTTCTCCGGCCGTAACAGGACCATAATGCTCGATCTGGACTGTACGAAGAAAGTTCAAATAAACTGGCAAGTTTCAGTTATCAAAGATTTATTGACGTTAGCCAACGATATGGCTCATTTATTTAGGGATGCTTCCGAATGAAGCTTCCTACTCGAGCGAAAGACAAAATTCAACTGCGCAAACACTTGTTGCAGCCAACTCATAGGCGCCAAGTAACGACGGTTACAGTTCAACCTTTAACCAGGCGTAAACAGCAATTGTCGAGTCTGCATGCAACACAACGTCAATTTCCAATCTAAGAGTAGCACGGACTTTCTCCACAAGCTGAGCCAAAAGAAGGCAAACGCAGAGTTCCATCCGTGGAATGGAAATCACTCGAATGGGTGCCACGCGGGACTTGCTTGCCAAAATGGTAGTTATCGCAGCATCAGTCCGAGAGAAACACTGTAGGTAGACGACAGCTCCATATGCTGCCTCGGACGCGTCTGCAAAGCCTTGAAAGACGATTCTTATACAACCGTCAATCAGGATGTATCTCTTAACTTTCACATTCTCGATGCATTTTAAGGTTGTCACATATTCGTTCCACTCTTCGGTGATTGGATTGGGAAGCACATCATCCCAATCCAGCTTCTGCTGCCACAACCGCTGCAGAAGGATCTTGGCTCTGGTTATCACTGGACCCAAGAAACCAAGGGGGTCATACAGCCTGGCGATCTCACTTAGCACCTCAGGCTTGGTGTATGACGGTCGATTTGAAATTGATACCCTAAAGACGAACTGGTCTTGCAAAGGCTTCCAGCTAATGCCCAGCGTTTTCACAGACAACTCCGTGTCAACAGTGAACGTTTGTTCGACGTCACATGACAACGAGCTGTTCAGCAAGTCAGGGAATTCGAGGACCACTTGTGAAGAGTCATTCCGCACGACTGTAAGGCATCTCGCAGCTGTGATTGTAGCTCTCGGGCAGTCTCCAGGTCAGGTGCCCCAGTCATGATGTCGTCCATGTAGGTATCGTGCAGCTGAACCTCAGAAGCCAGAGGAAATCTCGATTTCTCATCCTTGGCTAGTTGCTGCGGGGTCCTTATGGCAAGGAAGGGTGCATTGGACGTGCCATAAGTGACAGTTTTCAGACGGTAAGTTAAAATCTCTTCGTTGACTCCAGTCTTCCACACTATTCTCTGAAGATCCCGTTGTTCTGGATCGATGAGTATCTGCCGATACATTTTCTGAATGTCTGTAGTGAAGGCAAACCTTGCCGTTGGTGCGTGGATGCCCAGAGTGCTTGATTTCTGTTTGTTTTTTGTCTATTTTAGTATAATTTTTTTATCTATATCTGTTGGATTATTTATGAAGGCAAACCTGTGTCTCCGAAACCGGGTAATTGTTCCGAAGACGTCCTCAGTGACTTCTCCCTTCATCAGAACGTCATTCAGACTCATACATGTTGTGGTTGGTGATGAAGCATTAAAGACAACTCTCAGCTTAGTTGTCAATTTATCAGGGCGTAGAACGCCATGTTGGGGTATGTAGTAGTGTATGGGCGGTTCACTTGACTCAGCAACTTTCTCCATATGACCGAATTCCTCATACTCCCTCAAAAAATCCGTATACAACGACAAATACTCGGAATCCATAGACAGGCGCTTCCACAACGAATTAAGCCGCCTCACAGCAATATTTTTAGAATTTCCCAAGCACGACGGATCCTTACTCATGGGCAATGCTACTACATATCTACCCTCTTCATCTCTTCTATGGGTACGCACGAAGTGATCCCCACTCAACGATGCCTCTGTATTCTCTGACCGCTCCATACCAACATTTTAAATTTCCCAAAATTGTTTCAATGTTTTATTTAAGTTATCATCAAGGATTAACCCACAATGAACGCGATCATTCGCTACCTGATCAACACTCCCACTTGCAACGTAACCAAATACCGTATTCTGCAACAATAACTGCGAATTTTGAGCATAGATTTGTCCTGGCCTCAACAATTCATAAAAAATCTCTGCACCCAGCAACATGTCAATTTGACCTGGAACATTGAAACTATAATCGGCTAATGATACGAATTATGACACATCAACACACACATCCATTATCCTGCTTGGAATGAGATCGGTTATTTTGTTGACCACTAATAGGGACAATTCCCTCTCGTAACTCTTATCCCTGTTCGCCACCGAGGTCCTAACACACCTATTAAAAACCATTGTTGCGTCATTAACACACGAAACCACAGTATTTTTTTTCTCCAATTTTAATTGCAACCTTTCCGCGCACGCCTGAGTACACAGGCATGATTGGGACCCGACATCCAGGAGACATCGCACTTCGATCCACTCTGAATACTTGTTTTTAACTAGTGCACGAACAGTACTCAACAACACATTTTTTCTTTTATTTTTCTCAAAATTAGTTGCGACTATTTGGGGTTGGGAAACCACTTCTGCCTCATCTCCCCTTGCGCTCTGTTGCGGAGGAGCATTTGTTTGAGAATTAGGGTTGCCGGAAAATGAATTATCGTCACGCGGAAAATGAATCATCTTATTATGAGGTTGACTACAGAAACAGTTTCTTTCTGAATGGCATTCGCGAAGTTTGTGTGGCAGAAAGCAACGAAAGCATAGTTTATTCTTCTTTACTTTATCCGTTCTTTCCCAAACTGATAGCCTCTTAAATTTAGAACACATATAAAGAGGATGAAACGCATTTTTACACAAAACACAAACCGCACCTTTTTCTTCAGGCACAAATACTTTCGATATATTCCTATCCGCACGCCAATTAGAATTTTTCTGCCATTTGTATCCTCGGGATCCTTTTGTTTCCCCTACATTTCTACTGGTAAACTCATTTTTACATTTACCTCTCGACGATAAGTAAATATCACACTCTCGACCAAGCTGCTGAGGTTTGAAAAAGGTCTCACCCTGTTTTACCCCAATGTGAGTCATTAATTCTCGATCAAGAGTTTCGAAGATCTTATCCGAAACTATGAGCTCGCACAGGGATTTGAATTCGGTCACCTTGCGCAACTGACAGTAATAGTCAAACGATGCACACAACCGAGAAGCAAATTGCACATAGGTCTCAGATGACAACTTCTGGGCCTTTTTAAAGTTATTCCGACATTCCTGGGGGGTAGGTTCAAACTCCTTCAATACTAAACCTTTTATCTTCTCGTAATCGACTAAGTCCTCCTGATTCACATACACTAGCAAGTTATTTACTTCTTCACTCAAAATATTCAACAGAATCTCAGCTTTTAATTCATTAGGCACAGTTTTAGCTTGAAATGCCTTTTCTAAAGAATGAAAAAACAGATTAAATGATTCTGATTTAACAGGTACTGGAATAGTCAAGGTTTTAACACTACTGATTAATCGTTCCAGATTATCAGTTGAATGAGTCGGTTCTATGTCTTCTGTAGTTAGGGACATGTTAGTCGAATTCCATTTCACGTTCGCAATTTCTAGCTGCTTTTGTAATTGGGCCAATTTTAATCTCTCTAATTGTATTTTTGTTTCACTAGCTTCCCTTTCCAATTTATCCTTCCTTTCTCTATCCATTTTTCCTATCCGATTTTTCCTTCCTTTCCTCTAAAATATTATCAATAAGACCACGCAGAAATTCGCTATCGTTTTTGTTCACATCACTAGATTCAATTAAGTTCTTCAGCTGTACTACTTCAGCATTATTCGGTATCTTTAAACCCAATTCGTCCGCAACCTGAATCAGCTCATCCTTTCTTAAGTTCAATTTGACCGCCATTATTGAAATTAACGCCCAGCTATTCACAAAACATTACA
This sequence comes from Dolomedes plantarius, assembly GCA_907164885.2. Lineage (NCBI taxonomy): Eukaryota > Metazoa > Arthropoda > Arachnida > Araneae > Dolomedidae > Dolomedes > Dolomedes plantarius. The sequence goes on from OU015499.1 coordinate 11,402,795, forward strand.
CATTCACAATATACATCTCTAAAGAATTTTAAATACTGCGAATAAAAGCACAAGAATACAACACCTCTAAAAATTATGCTAACGTAAATACTGCGAATAAAGCACAAGAAATACAACACATCTAAAAAGTTATACTAATGCGAATAAAAGCACAACAAATACAATGCATCTAAAAGGTTATACTAATGCGAATAAAAGCACAAAAAATACAATACATCTAAAAAGTTATACTAATGCGAATAAAGCACAACAAATACAATACCTCTAAAAATTATGCTAATGAAAACACTGAATTCCAAAGCAATCCACACATGAAAACCGACTGCAATCACAATTTCAACACTATCTAGCACATAAGCAATTTTACCTCAAAGTCCGACATCTGATTTGAGATTACTATCCGAGATACTAAACCACCACATATCACGCATTTGAAGAAATCACAATCCCGAATCGAAGCTTCTCAATCCACAGATCACTGAATTTCTTCACGGCTCGAAAAGGACCAAAAAATGGTCGCGCACACACACAACTCTTAGGTAGACACAGTATAACACTAATGCAAAGGACTGTAACTCGTTTATTATAGCTTTCAAAAAAACCATATCGGCACACATTGAGAAATTAGAAGGTCGCAATCAAGGTCGCACTAAATACACATCACATAGCAACGAGAGACATACGCTCGCGTCACAGGTATATAAACATAAGAAAACAGCGCCGTCTCTCGGCGAATTCAGTACAGAAGGGGCGCGTGCGTCAACAGTCTCTTTACCAATGCTTATGGGAGATACATTAAAAGGCGATAATAAACCGTTTGCTGTTAGATCCCAGCTAGGCTGGATAATTTCAGGAAGTGTGTCTCTTACAGCAGACAAGCAAACTACTATTCACGTCAACAACATCCAAATGGGCATTGATACTTGTAAAGCATTCACTGGATAGCGAAAAAATCAGCGATACAATCTAATAATATTTAAAATGAACAATTTATTTACAAATTAATTGAGTCGATGAATATTATGAAAATTACAGGAGAGACGCTCTCTGATGATGTGCGGATATACAAGTCAGCTACCACACCTCAGTTTATATTAGAATTTTAACTGCACTCGGTTTACGCGAAAGTTCTTTATCTCGTACACTGGAACTCAAGATGCGTCACTATCACTTCACGTACGTAGAACTCATAAATTGTCCAGATCCTTCTGGGATAAAAAGAACCCGGTTATGTCTTATAGCTGTAGGTCGACAGGGAGTCGACAAAACTCTTCGGCTACCACAAGGACTTATATAGAATTTTAATTCGTGGCTGCAAGGCCTGAGTAGCGCGTCTCAGCTTGAGATCGTAAACTCAGCATTCAAAATCTTCTGCTAGAAGTAATTCGACCGGGTGTCGAACAATTCTTCTCCGAACGTCGTAGAGCACTTTGCCTCACAGAGGACTTGTAACGAAGTCACGGCTGCAATTGCCGGAGTAGCTCGTCTCAGCTTGAGAACTTAGAGCTAACTGAATTTTTTATCTCTCGCAGCGACGCACTTTTAATTTGGCGCTGCTATCGCTCGAAATTTTAAAAGGGCTCTAATTGGCGCCTTTTAAAGTGACATTAATTCTCTAGAGTTTGGTTGGCTGGCACGTCTAGCGTCAACAGCTGTTTAGTCCGCCCGCAGGTTCATCTTTTCCCCGATCATCATCAATCAGGAGGAGGTCCGTGACTAATTCTTTTCAACCTCACGTCTGAATTTTCAGACATGCGGGCGCCTAGCGTCTGGTGCTGATTGTAAAAAAACCTTTTGTGTTGCTTCCTCTTTTGTCAGCTTAGCTGGTCTAGCTGGGAGGTCGCTTCCGGACTTCACTGTTTTTTTCTGAAACGTGAATGAAAAGAAGGGGTCTTGTTTCTTAAGATTGTGAGAATCAATGGATTCTTCACAATACTTTAATGTCAAATTTCTGGAAACTTGATACGGTTCCTAAAACAAACGCATTAAGTGCATCTGAGAAAGCCTGTGAAAAACATTTTCAAAATACTTACACCAGAGACTGTGACAAATATACCGCGCGATTACCTTTTCTTTCTTCGCCTGATAGTTTGGGTAACTCCAGACAATTAGCCTTACGTCGTTTGCATTCCCTTGAGAAAAAACTTTCTTCTAAAACTGATATGTATGAACAATATAGAGACTTTATGACTGAGTATTTGGAACTCAACCACATGGTAAAAGTATCCGAGTCAGAGCACAGTAATAAATCAGAATACTACCTTCCTAATCATTGTGTAATAAAACCTTCAAGTATAACTACCAAGCTGCGAGTTGTTTTTGATGCATCTGCCAAGACTACATCAGGCCTGTCACTAAATGATATCCTAATGACTGAACACAGATTTGGTTCCTATTCTTCTAAGATTTCGAACATATCAAGTTGCACTATGTGCTGATGTTGAGAAAATGTTTCGAATGGTTCAAGTTCATCCTGAGGACACTAATTACCAAAAAATCTTGTGGAGAAATAATCCAAGTGAGCAAATCAAAACTTACTGGTTAACAACAGTGACATATGGCACAGCAAGTCCACCTTTTCTATCAGCACGTGTAATGAAACAGCCTGCTATTGATGAGAAGGATACATTTCCCTTGGCATCTTCTGTTTGTGTTGGCGAGGTCAAAGCGATAAAATAAAACGTGGTAGGTTATTTCAAAACACCGCCGCAGAACGCAAAAGTGGGCCGAAGGAACAGTAAGCAAAAAATCACTCGTCACTTAAAAACAAACAGTAATTTTATTCGGCAAACCATCATAAAAACAAAAAATAATATCGAGCATTGTCAAAAGCTCCCTACCTACTACAACGCTCCGACTCACATGCCGCGAGCCAAGCATAAAACCATCACATTATATTCATTCGCCCACGTGTGCAAAAAATCACGTGGGCATCTGGCTGATTTGCATAAATTTCAGAAAACAAAGCATCTGGCTGATTTGCATAAATTACAGAAAACAAAGTGGATGACAAATAAATATCTATACAAAAAATACATTTACAATAAATAACAAATATTGCAAAATTATATTAACATTGAAAATAAGAAGTATTACAAAATTATTTAAACATCGCAACCAGTGATGGCAATCGCACATCGCAACTTGCGATCGTAATAAAACAATACATCATTCCCGACGCCGGCACATCGCACTCTGTGCGAAAAAAAAAACAAAGTTTAACTTCCAAATTGGCAAGAAGAAAAGTGGGGAGTATCCCAAGAAGTGCCCCCCTCTTGCCAATTTGGACAAAGACACACAATAACTGATACTAAATAACTAAATACTTGCGTATACTTTAGTTGAGTTACAGATGTTATTCAAAACATACTTAAAATAATTTTCTTGGCATAAATTCTTTTCTGCATATGTTGCATTCCAATTTATCAGCTATTCCATACATTTAAAAGTTTTACACTGATTTCTTTCACAGTTTGTCTACATGATACTAGGACAACTTGTCAATAAGAGTTCTAGTTTAAATTTTCAATATCAGTATAACTATAATATATAAAATTAGTATAACCATAATATATAAAATTAGTATAACCACATTTGCAATTACAATAAGTCAATAGGTTCTAAGCATCATTAAAAAAAAATCAATAGACCAAGGGAAAATATCACAGATGTTTAAACTGCATCATCATACTAGTATGTTTAAATTATTTCACTTATTATGATTCACCCCACCATCGTCATACAATAGTACAAAAACAACAAAGTTCATGAATATTAAAACAAGTATATAAAAAAACATGATATGATAAAACACAATATGATAATGTAAATGAACACATACGCATAGGCCTATGACTACACTCATACAATATGAAAATGACAGAAGTACAAATATGCAATGGAGAGGAGAAACATTCATTTGGAAAAAATATCTGTGAATTTACTAAGGTCATTTTTGGTTCGTGGCTTCGTGAAGGGGTCGGCAAGGTTCAATTTACTAGAAATGTAATTTAAGTGAAATATGCCCTGGGATAACCAATCCCTGATAAAATACAGTTTGACATTAATATGTTTGGAACGACTATTTTCAATGGGGGATTTGCATAATTCAATTGCTGCTTGATTATCTGTCAAAAGGCTTGGAATTTCAGGTTGTTTATTAATAATGTGATAATCATAGCATTCTGTCATGATGTCACTGAACCATTTTTATTCTTTCACACAGTCACACAGGGCTAAGAACTCAGCTTCCACGGTAGAAAGTGTAACACCCTTTTCTTTGAAGGTTCTCCATGAAATGGAGCTCTGGCCCAACATAACTATTTCCCCCTCCCCCCCAAAGAAACATAGTCGTCCCGGTTTACAGCAAAATCAGAATCTGAATATGCAATTAAATGTGGGCTATCACATTCCAATTTCAGATTGAGGTTTTTGGTATACTTTATATACCCTAAAAGACGAAACAAACCTTCCCAATGGATGATACCAGGGTTACTCTGAAACTGTGAAAAGATATTCGTGGCATATGCGATATCTGGGCGAGTACGGTTAGCCAAAAATGAAACGCAACCTAAAACATTGCGATATGAGAATTTTGAAGCATCCTGTACATCATATTGGTTAATTGGACAGTCACTTTTTGAAAATTTAATACCCTTAACAATTGGAAGAGAGGATACTCGTACATGAAAATTTTTAAATCTGTCACATATTTCATCAATATAAGGGCCCAGATGGATATGGACACTGTTACCATAATACTCAAACTCCACCCCCAAAAATTTCTTGGTGACACCGAAAACCTTAAGATCAAACTTGGACTTTAATAGTTTCAAAGCTTTATCAATATAACTTTCTTCCCAAATATTACTATATCATCTACGTACACCAGAATAACTGTAAATTTTCCAAAATGATATGTGCAATTGCACCACTCAAATTTTTCTAAGCCTAAATCAAGAAGAACTTTATTCAGATCAAAAAACCAAAGTCTTCCTGACTGGTGTAAATCGTTGAGTGCTCGGTCTAATTTACATGTTTTCTTTACCAGGGATCAAAATACCTTTTGGTTGATCCATGTAGATTTCTTCCTGGAGTGGTGCGTAAAGGTAGGCACTTTTCACATCGCATTGCAAGTTTTTCCAGCCACTAAATGAAACGAGCAATGCAAAGAAAAACCTTATCACTGCAAAATTTACAACGGGGGAAAAGGTTTCTTCATAAGTATTCCCTTTAACCTGTCGATAATCCTGAGCGACTAGTCTAGCTTTATATGCCATGATGTTACCATGCTCATATTGCTTAATATTGTATACCCAGCGTTTATCGAGTTATGTTTTACCGGTAGGTAGTTTGACTAGGTGCCAAACACCTCTCACCCTCACCCCTCAGGGGGTTTACCTTCTTTAGGTAAACACGGGTGTCGCAATCCCGAGGTACCCCAGCGAACTGTCTCTCATTTCTTTTTTCCTCTCCTCTCTTCCTTTACTTTTTTCTTTTTTTCTCCCTCGGTGTGGTTCCTCTTCGGAGGCGAGGGCACCTCATTAAAAGCTGTTGCATCTCTATTGCTTCTAGCTTCTAATGACGTGTATATCACCCACGTGTTTGCCGTGCGTGGAGAGCCGTGTCCCCGGAAAAGGGAATCCTGGTAGTTGAGGGTCAGTTTTGGTTGCCCAACACACTGCTTTGGCCCCCGCTTCGGGTAAACGGGAGGTACTTAGTGGTTCCCTAATGTACCAATCGGCTGGTCGCTGACTTTGTCTTCGGCTAGGAACCAAGCTATCGTTTCGGCTTCTGGGCATCTCGTTAAGGGTGGAGGTCTGCTTCAGGGTCGTTTCGTGTGCGTATAGTTCTCGGTGAGCACTGGTGCAAGTATTTGCATCCCCTTGTTGGGCTCCGTGGTGGGTGGTGCCGCCGAGAACTGAATCTTTCCCCCTTTTTTATGGATAATTCTTCTTCTTTTTCTTCTCATCAATCATCTTCTCATCAGACGTCACGTTTTTTCATAATAAAACGAAAGGAAGGTACATTTAGTACGGTGTCGCCTTTCTTCATTCAAAAATCACTTCATGGTTTAATTGGAACTGTTCAATCCGTTAAAAAACTACGCTCAGGTGACCTACTTTTAGAAGTAGCGACTGCAGTACAAGCTGCACAGTTATTAAAAGTCGAAGCGTTTGGGAACATGGCTGTAAGTATTATTCCACATGCCTATTTGAATTCATCACGTGGTGTAATTTCGGAACCTGACTTGCTGCATACCTCCGAAAAGGAGATCTTGGAGCATTTGAGAGACCAACTTGTGTCTGGTGTTCGTCGAATTAACATCCGTCGGGATGGGAAGATACTTCCCACAAAGCATCTCATCCTGACTTTCGACACACCTGAACTTCCAAGATGTCTCATAGCTGGGTACCTTCGATGCCCCATCAGACCCTACGTGCCGAACCCTCTCCGTTGCTTTCAGTGCCAACGTTTTGGACACTCGAAAGCATCGTGTCGTGGTTCTATGGTCTGTGCACGTTGTGGCCAGCGTGATCATGAATCAGAAAGCTGTGATTTACCAGCTAAATGTGTTAACTGCCAAGGAGACCACGCCTCTTACTCACGATCATGTCCGAAGTGGAAAGTGGAAAAGGAAATCCAAACTGTCAGGGCTCACAATAATATATCTTACCTAGAAGCGCGCAAACAGGTAGAAGCTAGGAGCCCCAGAGTCGGTGTCTCGTATGCTTCTGTTGCCGCTACCAAAAAAATTATGTGCTCTGCTTACACGCAGACAGACGAGCCTATACCTGCGACTTCCCTCTCTGTGCGTGGAACTAAAAGCAGACGGTCTCCCCAACATTCCAGCTCTAAAAACAACCAATCTCAGCAGTCATGTTCCTATCATATTACCACTGATGCACCAATACCTCCAAACCCAAATAAAAAGAAAATAGCAATTCCTAGGAAATGCATTGGCATTACTAGGAAAAACAAAAACGAAAAAAATATTTATAAAAACCCTCAATCTTTCCGGAAGCTCCTCTGTGAGGAGAATTCCTTAAAATTGTACGTGTCCGATGACTCGGACCACGACGTAACATTTGAGGAGCCTGTAACTCCTCCTTCCGTAGGTTGCATATCATCTCATCCCGCAGGGAGAGGCCAACCGGTCTCTTCTTCTCTTTCTTTGCCATAATGGCCCTTGTTTCGTGGAACTGCCGTGGCTTCCGCCGTAACCTTTCTGATGTGAAGGCCCTTGTGGCTGAACACAACCCCGCGGTTGTAGCACTTCAGGAAACATACCTGAAGTGCACTGATACGTCTAAGATCCGTCGCTACCATTGTGTTCGAAAAGACAACGATGCCGGTGAGAGAGTTTCGGGAGGTGTAGCTATCTTCACTTCCCATGTCTATCCATCAACCGTTGTCCCCTTGCATACCACCTTGCAAGCTGTAGCTGTTCGGATCCATATCAGACGTCTAATCTGCATCTGCGTTGTTTATCTGCCACCTAATGAGTGCATCGCTCAGAACCTTTTAGACGATTTAGTCAATCAGCTGCCTTCACCTTTTATTCTGATAGGTGACTTTAATGGTCATAGTGCGCTTTGGGGAAGTAAAGATACCAACTCTCGTGGGCGGCAGATAGAACAGTTGCTGTCCGACCACTGTCTCTGCCTCCTGAATAACGGAGAGGAAACATACTTCCACGAGCCGACACGCACTTTCCATAGCATCGACCTAGCCATCTGCTCACCATCGCTCCTACCTTTTTTGAACTTTTTCGTGGGAAATGACCTTAGAAATAGTGACCATTTTCCACTTTTTGTGACCTCTTTATATGATACCAATGGTCCTTCGCCGTCCCGGCCACGCCGGTACATCTTTGAAGCGGCTGACTGGGAAAAGTTCACTTCACAGGCTGTGATTACAAGGAGCATGGTGGATGGTAACATTGATGATGCGGTTCACACCGTCACGAATATAATCGTGCGGGCAGCCGATATGTCTATTCCTAAATCTTCTCCCTTTCCTCCAAGACACCGTAAGCCTTGGTGGAACGAAGAATGTCGGAATGCCATAAAGAAACAAAAGAAATTATGGAATATGTTTCGCAGGTACCCAACTACCACTAATTATATTGCCTTCAAACAAGCAAAGGCGAACGCTAGAAGAGTGCGTCGCCGTAGTCAGCGCCAGTCGTGGGAAACGTATGTTTCTAGCATCTCCACGTTCACTACTTCGAAGGAGTTATGGTCTCGAGCGAAACGAGCAATGGGGATTTACAGTGAGCAGTTTGTTTTCTGTCTGAAAGAGAATGGTGTCGATATCGGTTCGCCGTTAGATATCGCTAACACCATTGGTCGCCAGTTTGCTGCCGCTTCCTGTGCTGATTCTTACCCTTGCCCTTTCTTTCAGTATAAACGGCGCGCTGAATCCCATCGTCTACGTTTCAAAACTCGAACCACATTTCCCTATAACTGCGATTTTACCATGACTGAGCTTCTCCGCTGCCTCCGAGAAGTTAAAAATTCCTCCCCGGGGCCAGACGAAGTTTCCTACTGTATGCTCTCCCATCTGACACAGGATTCTCTAATACACCTCCTACACCTGTACAATAGAATATGGAATTCTCACACGTTCCCTGTGTCCTGGCGAAAAGCAACTGTTATCCCTTTCCCTAAACCTGGAAAAGATGCGACGAATGCTACCAACTACCGACCCGTCGCCCTTACCAGCTGTATGTGTAAGGTGATGGAAAAAATGTGCAATGCTCGTCTTGTCCACGTACTAGAGAGCAACGGCCGTTTTTCACCTTTCCAGAGTGGTTTTCGTCGTGGTAGATCGACGATTGATAACATCGTCGCTCTAGAATCCAAAGTTAGGAATGCTTTTGTCAGGAGAAATCATATGGTTTCGGTGTTTTTCGACATCGAAAAAGCATACGATCGTACATGGCGATACGGTATCTTGCGGGATCTATACAATATGAATTTTAGGGGGAATCTCCCCATTTTTATTCAAAACTTTTTAGCCTCGCGTAATTTTAATGTCCGTATTGGATCAACTTTATCAGACAATTTTATTCAAGAGGAAGGAGTGCCTCAAGGGAGTGTGCTAAGTGTCACCCTTTTCTCACTAAAGATGAATGCCATTTTACAGCATTTACCTCCTGCAGTTAATGGTTGGCTCTACGTCGATGACTTGCAAATAATGTGTGAGGGGAAAGATATGCGTTTTATTGAGCGACAAGTTCAGACGGCTATAAATCGGATAATAAAGTGGTGTGGCGAAAGCGGTTTTAGCTTTTCCACGGAGAAAACTTGCTGTATGCACTTTTGCAGGCGACGTGGACTTCACCCAGACCCAGAAGTTTTCCTTGGAACATCCCGAATAAATGTTGTGGACGCTGCACGGTTTTTAGGCGTAATATTTGACAGGAAACTGACTTTCCTTCCGCATATAAACCATATTCGGCAGAAGTGCCAGAAATCCCTAAACCTACTAAAGGTACTGTCAAATACTTCTTGGGGTGCGGATCGCACGTCCATGTTGCGAATCTACCGAGCAGTCATCCGCTCTAAATTGGACTACGGTTGCCCGGCTTATGGGTCTGCGCGGCAGTCGGTTTTACGGCGCTTAGACACTGTGCACCACGCGGGTCTCCGCATATGTTCAGGTGCATTTCGTACCTCACCCGTGGAAAGTCTGTATGTAACTTGCTCAGAACCATCTTTAGATTCCATTCGTCGTAAGTTGTCGCTTCAATACTACTTTCGCGTTCTGTCCCATCCTTCGCATCCGTTGCACGATCTCATACTCGATCGCCAACTTGACATTTTGTATAGTCATCGTGTCTCTTGCGTCCCATCCTTTGGATTGCGCATGCGATCTATTCTGCGCGACTGGGAACTAGACGGGGTTGATATTAGGTCAACACCAATGTTTGTTTTTCCTCCCTGGCGAACGCCTCTGTTTTCATACTTGCGTCCATTTGTTGGGTTCTGTAAGACTAATACCAGTGCCAACATCTACCAACAGTTTTTTGCAGAACATCGTGCCCTTTTCTCTAGATATATAGATATTTATACCGATGGCTCGAAGTCAGCGCATCATGTGGGCTACGCTTTTGTGTGTCGGAAAGATGTTATAAACCGTAGCCTACATATTTCAACTTCCATCTTTACTGCTGAGCTAATAGCGATTCGTGAAGCGTTAAAATACATATCCCGTCAAATGACCACACACTTCATCCTTTATACCGATTCTTTAAGTGCCTTGGAAGCCTTAGAATCGGTTGATAGTAGCCACCCGCTCATTTCGGAAGTGCTCAGTTTGAAGCATCGTCTGGCTTGTCGCGGATATAGTATTTTGTTTTGCTGGGTTCCCAGCCATGTGGGAATCAAGGGCAATGAACGTGCTGATGAAGCTGCAAAAACCCCATCTGACGCAGTAAATGAGCCCATACCCTATTGTGACATAAATCGGGCCGTCAAGAAATCAATATACGCAAACTGGCAAGAACACTGGAGTTCGCAGGTGTCGAATAAGCTGTGCGCAATTAGACCTACTATATCATCATGGTCCCCACTTGTAAATAGGAAAAGAGATGTCCTTTTAACTCGGTTGCGAATTGGTCACACTCGTCTGACTCATGTCCACTTGTTGTTAAATGAAAATGCTCCATCCTGCGATTTTTGCGGGGATATCTTGACCATTCTCCATCTTTTAACTGACTGCAGAGGTCTGAAACATTTTTATCAAAAGTATTTTAATTCCTTTTCGCCTAGTCTTAATGTTTTATTGGGAGAATATCCCCACCCTTCACTTTTTAACTTTCTGCTGCACACTGGCTTGTTTTATCATATTTAATGTTGTTTTACTTATGAATTTTTAATATTTATTATATATCACTCTTTTTAATGTTAGTCTTTTATACATTGACATGTCACTGCTTTTATAATGTTACACTTTTACACTTTTTCTCATCCTTTACACTTGTTCATGTTCTAGAATCATTGTTTTTTTTCCATTGTCTTCTTATACCTGGCGGTATACTGGATGGGGAAACCCCATCCAGTTTGTTTCTTTTTTAACTATCGTTTTTCTGGTTGTACCATATGTTTGGCGCAGCATGTCCTCTCTGGACCTTGCGCCATTAAACCCCAACCAACCAACCAACCAACCTCTCACCCTCATGTTTTCTATCTCTCCCTCCATCGCTTTTTGCCATTCGGGCAACTGCGGTGATTTCAGGGCTTGTTTATAAGTGCGAGGAATTACAACATCTAGTCAGCTAGTCTTAGCTATAGAGGCAGACACATTAGGATTTGGATTTACTATCCCGGTATATGAGTTCTTTCCTGAAAAGTCGAATTTGGATGCATCATACAGCACACCCCTGTCTTGGCAATACTTCTCAACATCTTTAAAAGATCGTTGAGGTTGATGTTTTCTTTCTCCGTCTGGGTAATAATATATATTGGTTTTATTTCCCTTCGGTCTTGACACAGCTTTACGGTACCAGGTTATATCACTTTGAGCTGGTTCAGATGAGGTTGGGGTAGGAGATAGCAGTGTCAGGGATGACTTTGGCAAAAAAGCAAAAAATCTGAAAACAGATTCTGAAAAATTTATACGCGGGGTTGGAGGGGGCAGAGCTCCTCGCGGGGTCCAAGGGGCAGCGCCCCTTAAGGGGAGTTTAAGGGGGGCTTCGCCTTCCATAAGCTAGAACATTTTTGATATTTAAAGCATATTTTGTTACACTTTTAGCATGTCTTTTTTTTAGGACAAGACTAAAAAATACAGAACAAAAATTTAAAATACTTCAAATAATACACAGGGTTTGATACTGTGTTGACAAATTGATACAACCAACAAAAACTTGAGTCTTGAAAGATCTGATGCATATATTTTTTAATTAAGGATGATGTTAAATTTTTATACAAAGAACACATTAAAATACCTGTACAAAATAAATACCAAAAAAGAATAAATTCTTAATATGAAGTGTATCATTAACAATTGTTTTCTGAAAATGATACGAATAGACTATCAAGAGTCTCTCTTTCTTGCAGTTCTCTCAAACATTTCCTTTATTTTTATTGTTAAGGAAGTCTTTTGTTGTTTTCTTTGAGGCCCTTCATTTTTTTAAGAACTTTGTTCCACCACAGATGCAGACTCTTTTTTCTTTTTTTGATGTTCACTAAATATTGGTACTTTTTTGGTAATATTTTCACAAGATATAAACTCCAGACTTTTTCCCTAAGTGTTGATTTTTTTAAATGGTATTTCTTGTAATGTTTAAGCCTCTGCATTCGTGCTGCATTGGAACATATTTTTTTTGCTGCCTCTTTAGATATAGCCTTCTTGCTTTGTTCAAGGTTTATTACTCTTTTGTTAGCATCTTTCTTTTTTGTTTTTCATTTTCATAAAATTTGCATGCAGATTTTGAATTCTTTACAAGATGCCTTTCAACTGAATTATGTAAAAAATATTTTTTAGAAAAACAAGTCGCTGCAGACTTTTTTTCAGCAACAAGATGATAATTTATTGACTGTATTGCATCAAATGTTTTAACGTTTAATCGTGAAGAACCTGATGTTACAATGGTGTTCATTATATTGAAGCTTGATTCAACAGCTGGTCCATGAAAACAAGTCAGTAGGGCACAGGACATCTTTGAAAGCTATGGGTAGTTTGAGGAGTTTTTCAATGATATCCACCACTCATCAGTTCGTTCATTTTCACTTAGTTGTGGGAGAAGTGAATGAGTATGATATTTTTGGACTTCAAGTTCATAGCATTCTCTCTCATCATGAGATATCACATTCGTTACCAGGCTAGGCAATTTTTTCATGAACTCTAATGCTAAAGAACTTTGATTGCATGTAGGATCAATAGAAGACACTGCTTGTAAAAAAGGATTTGTGATAGGCATTTTTGACAATAATGTCTGTGCACAAACAGTGTATGCCATTCGAGTAGCATCATAAAAAGATTTAATATGACACTGGGATGCTTTTGAAGCTGAAGATATTATTTATTTGACTCTCATACCAACAAATATGGACTGAGTTGGAAGATGTTATCTTTCTCCACATCCAGTTGTTTTATTTTTGCACACCTATCACCAGCAAGTTGTAAAATTTCTGGCTTAATAAAACAGGCCAAAAATGTTTTAATAAGTTCTAACTGTTTATAGTGTAATTTGTGGATAAGGGATTTGTGCGTCTGAAACAATTTTACATACTCTTTAAGTAGTGGCAGAACTGATAAATATAAGTTAAAAATGAGTTTCGTTTGAAGGCTGGTAACAAACAATTTATTTGTTATTTTTGACTTTCTTTCTTTTCCTGGCTCAGTTAACTTTTTTGCTGCAAGAGCCACTTGTAATTTATGCACATGATCTCTTACAGTTTTTTTTATATTGTGATTTTTGTAAATTTTCACTACTTCATGTAAGTAATGACATTTATCTGCCCGGTTCAAAAAAGAATAAAATATAATGAAGGCATCATACATCCGTGAAACATCCTGGGCCACATCATAGACAGATAACCATCTGTAACTGATATAATTCTGAGGAACAGTATATTTAATATTCAATATATCACAAATTTCTATTAATGCTGCGGGCAAATCTGGAGACCATTTAAAATCATTATAAAAATTTTGAAATAGGGTTTCCAAGTGAAAATTAAATGGTTTGCAAAACTGTTTGCAGCATTATGTGCATGATGATATGTGTCGCCATCAATATCTAAAAGATGAGGACATTTTTCTTTTAATTTGGCCTCAACTCCCGACTTCTTACCTCGCATGACATTGCACGAGTCCAAAAGTACAGACATGAGATTTGCCCATGGTAAATGATTTTCTTCAAAAATTTTTACAATTCCTTCAAAAATTGTATTACTGTTCACAGTATTTACAGAAAAAGATTTCAAATGTTCAGTTACAAACTTGTCATTTTTGCAATAGTTCACAAGCACGGTTACAATTTTTTCATTATTGGCAGCCGTGCTCTCATCTACATTTAGAGAAAAAAATTTCTTTTTTTAAATCTTGTATAAGATTTTCCTTAAAGGTTTTAGCAACTCCAAACCTTAATTTACATGCTGCAGTGATTCGATGCATTTTTAAACAGTTTAATGCTTTTCTGTCTTTGGAGAGTTCTTTTACCAAATGCAGAAGATCTGGTTGGTTGGTTTGTTGGTTGGTTGGTTGGGGTTTTATGGCGCAAGATCCAAATTAGGATATAAAGCGCCAAACACAAGACTAGAGCCAAAAGAGAGTATATAAAGAGTCGCCACGCTCGAACCAACGGTGAAATAACAAATTTATAACCAACACTAATAAATATAAAAACGAGTAACCGTGAAAAACTGAATAAAAGGGATGATAAAAATTATGTATAAACGTGTTAGAATGATGATATATACAAGGAAATATAGAAAGATGATATGTAAAGTGATAAAAAACGGTGATATATAAGGTAGTAAAACCAATGATAGATAAAATTGATAAAAAGATTATAAACAGGGATTAAAAATATTGTAAAGCGCAATAAAAGTTTTACAAAATCAATGGCTAAAGCACAGACTGCGTATAAAGCCAGTAAAAGATAAGAAGGCAAACACAGATGGATGGGGGGGGGCCCTCCAGCAGTTCAGACAAGATAGGTGAACTGGAGCCAAAGAAAGCTATTATACTGGGCTTAAAGCGAGGGGCAAGGCGTCAAAATATGTCCCACTGAAAGTGGAGCCTTACAATGTTGGCAGAGAGGGGCATCCTCAGCCATCAACAAATGTCGATGCGTCAGAAGAGAATGCCCGATTCTCAAACGTGTGAGTATGACGTCTGCACGGCGCAGTTGAGCTGATGGCCAAGCACTAATACCTTGCTTAATCTGACGCAGCTTATTATTACCCTGCAGATCCTAATCTAGTTGCCATTCGTTCCAAACTAACTTCTTCACAGCGGACTTCACATCACTGATAGGGACATGCTGATTCAGCCGATGCACAGCACCTTTAGCCGCAGCATCTGCCTGCTCGTTACCCGATATGCCGACATGACCAGGCACCCAGCAGAAAAGGACACTGAAGCCACGACGACAGAGGCGACGATGCAGATCTAACACCGGAGATACAAGGGAATGGGAGTGTGACACTTCGCCATTCTCCAAGGTCTCTAAAACGCCGATGGAATCTGTATACACAATAAAACGCCTGGCTCTCTGTCGGAAGATAAACTTCAGAGCTTCGTGTACAGCCACAAACTCTGCTGAAAAGACAGAAAAACAGTCGGGAAGTGTGTAGCTCCTAACGTCTCTGCCCCAGACGTAGGCACATCCAACCTGTTCTCCCGCTTTTGAGCCGTCGGTATAGACACCAACATAATTCGAGTAACTAGCGATACGCGACGCAAAAAGCTGGCGAAAAATGACAGGATCCGTATTTGATTTTGTAAAACCCTGGAAGGGGCGCAAGTACGAGATTTTGTGGTTACGCCAAGGTGGAAAATGAAAAGTCGGTTGCAGCATGACATCCACATCACAGAGCGAGGACCAACTAAGAAACATCCTCTTGCGAAGTCCAAATGGCGGTATGAAAGATGGCCGATTTTGGTAAATTCGGTCATTCTGGCTGTCAAGTAGAACAGAATGTAACGGGTGATTAGAATGCGATAGGATACGGTAGTACAACTGAAGCGACAATTGCTTGCGAATAGATGGTAATGAAGGTTCACCGCAGATGACATTTAAGCTCTTAATTGGCGACGTTCTGAAAGCCCCAGAACATATTCGAAGGGCGGAGTGATGGATGGTGTCCAGCTTCCGTAGCACAGAGAGACGTGCGGAGCCGTACGCGGCACATCCATAATCCAATTTCGATCGAATGACCGCACGATAAACCCGGAGCATAGTAGATCGCTCAGCTCCCCAGGACGTGTTGGATAAAACTTTCAGCAAGTTGAGAGCCTGCGCAGACTTCCGCCGTAGGTACATTACGTGCGGAAGGAAAGTTAACTTTCTATCGAACAACACGCCCAAGAAACGAACAACGTCCACCACGGTGGTAGCTGAATCGCCGAGGTAAATCTGTGGATCAGGATGTAACCCTCTGCGTTTACAAAAATGAACGCAAGAAGTTTTTTCGGCCGAAAACGTAAAACCGTTCTCCGAACACCATGTCATCATGCGAGATATTGAAGCTTGCAATTGTTGTTCGATGTAACGCGTATCCTTACCTTGACACGAGATCTGCAAGTCATCGACATACAGATTGCCGCGAACAGATGGTGGTAAACATTGTAAAATGCCGTTAATTTTCAGGGAAAACAGTGTAACACTCAATACACTGCCCTGAGGAACTCCCTTCTTGGCCGCACCCTTGATCCAATGGCATGTTATTGTGGAATCTGTCCACAGTACTATGTTGGATGATTTCAGTTCAAATAGTCTTTGTAAGTAACTAGCCATTCTCGCTCCAATTAGTGCACTCATTAACTCTAACTGTGGAAGAGTAAGCTTTTTTAACGGGGCTACTCGGGCTTTTGAAAGAATCAATCTTATCTTAATTTTATTTTTTCTAACATTTCGAAAATAAGATACTGCGCTAAATGCAATTGGACTCGCGTAGCAAAATACGTGTACTTCAACTTTTCCGTCCAAATCGCGCAAATCGTTGCCAAAATACCCCCTTTCCAATCGCCAGTCTTGTAACTCTTTAATTTCAGAGCACCAAATTTCCCATTTAACCCTTTGTTCCTTTGGAATTTCTTGATCCCAATCTAAACCTAGTTCCCACAATTCTTGCAACAAACATTTTACTCTAATCGCATATGGAGCTACAAACCTAATGGGTAAAACAATTTGGAAGCTACCTGTAAAATGTAGCGTTTGGTTATTTTTACAGCTTCCCGACTCTTTAGTAGTCGGAACCAACAGGTTCCAACTTTAGTAAATCATCTTTTGTATCCCAAATCATTCCTAACACCTTGCAAATGTAGCGTTTGGTTATTTTTACAACTTCCCGACTCTTTAGTAGTCGGAACCAACAGGTTCCAACTTTAGTAAATCATCTTTTGTATCCCAAATCATTCCTAACACCTTGACATTACTATCAGCGCAACCATCTTCACTTATCTTTCCCTGGTTAATCCACAAATCTCTCAATTCTTTAGAATTCGTATTGAATTTTCTTAAATTCATACTAGCGTCACTCAAAATATCAACAGCATCTTGAGCAAGACATTGCGTTTCTTCAACAGATCTGCCCCCAAATATTAGATCATCAACGTACAAAAATTTGTTCAACATATCAAATGCTGCCTCATTCTGCTCTTTATACCGTTTTATATGAATTTTGAGTGTAGCCCCAAACAAAAATGGGGAGGACTTTACTCCAAAGGTAACTCGAGTCATCCGCAAAATCTGAAAACTATTTTCACACCTATCATTAAACCAGATGAATCTCAAGAAGTCCCTGTCTGATTATTTTATGCCAATTTGCAGAAAGGCCTTTTCGATATCGGCACAAAATGCAACCTTAAATCCACGAAAGGTTAGTAAAACATCTAAAACATTGGGATTCAGATTAGGGCCAGATTTCAGACAGTCGTTTAACGAGTTTTCGCCTTTCATTTTACTAGACGCGTCAAATACGATTCGCAATTTGGTGGTTGACGAGCTTTCTATCAAGACCTCTCTGCGGCATGTAATAAGAGTTCTTTGGTGCTATTTCAGTACAGTTTTCGACAACTTTGGATTTCGTTTGATTAGATACTACCTCCTTATACTCTGACAAAAATTCGGGGTTGATTTTTAATCGATCGCGTACGCTATCAAATCTACGCTTTGCAACTAACCAATTGGTTGCAAGTTTAGATTCAAGTTTACGTTCATTCCAAAGTAAGCCAGTTTCATAACGTCCATTTATAAATTCTAGGTCTCTTTCAAAGTCCGACAAAACCTCAACATCACTCTCAGATTGATAGTTTATTTTGTCATTTATTCCCAAAGATTCTAAAGTCCAAAATCGTTTTAAATTTTCATTTAGCGATTCTTCCTCAACATAACAATGAAGATCCATAACACGCGTTTCCTCTGCTTTCGGGCGTAAGTGATTCAACTTACCATGAAGCGTCCATCCAAACACTGTGTCTATCACCGTTAGCTGATTATCAAGTGGAGTTATCCGATTTGTACAAACTATTTCCCACATCAGATCGCCCCTCAGGGGGTTTACCTTCTTTAGGTAAACACGGGTGTCTTGGGCATTTTTCACCTTTTGAGTGATATCATTTGAGGTAATTACAAGAATGCGGTTACGACTTAAAGCATCAACATGTTTCATCTGTCTACCGGGTCGATGACAAACTTCATAATCAAAGTCTTCTAACATCAATGCCCATCGAGCAATTTTAGCTGGTAGGTCTTTTTTGTGCATCGTTTTTTGGAAAGCATCACAATCGGTGATAATTTTAAATTTTGTTCCCAACAAGTAGTTTCGAAATTTTTTTAGCGCTTCAATAACGGCAAGAACTTCCAGTTCATAACTATGATATTTTTCTTGTTGAACTGCAGTTTTACGGCTAAAATAATGAATAGGATGAAACTGTCCATCATCGGATTGTTGCAAGAGCACAACGCCAAAACCTAAGGAGCTGGCATCAGTGTGGAGTTCTAATGGGTATCCCTGTTGAAAAACATGAAGAACTGGGTTTTGTGAAAGAATGTTTTTAAGTTGTTGAAAAGCTGCTATTTGTTCAGAGTCAAAATTAAATTCTACATTATCCCGAAGGAGGTCACTTAATGGTCTAGCAATCAGCGCATAATTTGGAATGAACTTTCTGAAATAACTTGTTAATCCAAGAAAACTTTGAACTTGTTTAGGGGTTTGAGGTTGTGGGAAATTTTGAACAGCTTGTGTCTTGGTAGGTGAGGGTTTAACTACTCCATTTTCGATAATGTAACCAAGAAATTCTATCTTTCGCTGTAAAAATTGACACTTTTTAAAGTTCAATTCAAGGCCATAGTCTGCAGCTGTTTGGAGAACTAGGCGTAATTTTTGTAGACCTTCAACTTCATCATTAGATGGTATGAGAAGATCGTCCATGTAAACAATAAGAACATTGTCGCGAATGAGATTTCTAAAAACTGTGTAAACATATCGTTGGAAAACACTGGGACTGTTACATAAGCCAAATGGGACACGTAAAAATTCGTATTGTCCTTCATGAGTCACAAAAGAAGTATATTTAGTGCTATTAGGGTCCATAGGTACATGAAAGAAACCATTTTTGAGATCAAGTGAAGTGAACACCCGAGATTTTCCAAGTTTGTCTAAAGCTTCTTCGATGAGCGGTAAGGGAAATTTATCTTTTATCATTTTTCTATTCAATTTGCGGTAATCAACACAAAGTCTATAATCTCCACTTTTTTTCTTACATAGAACAATCGGTGCGGCATAATCGGAGCAACTTTCTTTAATAATTCCATCATTTAACCAATCTTGAATTTGGCTTTCTACAATTTTCTGTTCCGCGAAAGGGAGTCGTCGAGAACGTTGAGCTACAGGGATTTCATCTTGTAATAAAATAGTCATCTTAATTTCAGTGTCTTGAACTTTATGTGGTTTGTAGGAAGTAACGATATTTTGAACTTCCTCACGAGTTTCAGAATTCAAAATGTGTGAAAGATCAAATGGAAAAGCTTGATCATCAGAAACATTAGCAATATTAACGAAGGTGTTATTTTCAGGAGTTTTGCATAAACGAATACCGTCTTTATCAAATGTAAATTGGGTTTGCTGTAAAAAGTCGATTCCGATAATCACATCAAAAGGAATCAAGTCATCCTCTAGAACATGTATTTTAGCAGGTAATGGTTTGAATTTCGATGGAATCCTGAAAGAATCCGATGCTGTGAACTTGGTTTTTGCCAATTCCTGAAAAGGGAATGTTGGTGGGCTGCAATGGTGGCGAACCAATTCTTCGATAGGTTTTCTCATTGATGAGGGTTGCCTGTGACCCAGTGTCACAGAGTGCTGTCAATTGAATTCCTGCAAGTTGAATGTCAACATGCATGGGATTTTTCGATGAAGTTTCAGGAGAAAGTGCATTTACAGTTTTATCAGAAATAGGTTTTTGAGAATCAGGTTTTGGTTTAGAATTTCGATAACTTTTAGGGCAATTAGCATGAACATGACCAAAACTTTTACATCCGTAGCATTGTTTACCATGTGACTTATTCAAACATTGGTTCCTTTTGTGACCTCTCAAGCCACAGGAAAAACATACTGGCTGTGTGTTTGGGCTACGTGTATTATCGACTTTCACATTGAGGTAGGAAGCATCAATTTTTTTCTGATTATTTTGTCTGAAATTTTGTGATCTGTTAAAGATTTGTTCATAAATTTTCAACTTTTCCTTAAATTCAGGGACGGATTTACAACCGTAAAGAATAACTTTATTGTTTGTTGAATCAGGAATTCCGTTTATGACATACTCAAACAGAGAGGAGTCATCGAGAGAACCTTTGTGTGCCAAATCTCTCATAGCTAAGAAATATTCTTGTAGGGTTTCAAACGGTTTCATACGTCGAGATTCCATTAATTTATGTAACTGAATACCGTTAATTTTGTCCGAAAATTCGTCTAATAAATGGTGCTTCAATTGTTCCCAATTTGTAATTCCACGAATAGACCTAATTAAAGTTTGAGCGGGACCAGTTAAACATTTTCTAACAAAAGTAATTTGGTGAATTGGATTGTTTATCTGATATAAACAAAAAAGTTCTTCAACGTCAGATATAAAATTCTCAACACTGTAATTATCACGAGACGAGAAAGGTTTTTATTAAATCAACAACGTCTTTCAGACTAAACAACTGGAAAGAGAGATTCGCAGTTTCAACTGAAGGCAATGAATTTTGATCTGATTCACCAACGGAAATGTGTGTATTTTGCTTATTCGAAGATTCTTTTGCGTCAATGGTGGGGGAAAAGGGAGATCTATTTTCCTCTATAACGCTGTTAGTTTGGGATGAACGTGCACCCGGAAGTGAGTCATCATTCACTTCGCATTCCGAAAGATCAGAAAATTCTGCTTTTAATAACGATAAATCACTAAGACTCATAAGAATGGTATTGGCACATTTGTCTGGGTCAGTTGAAAATTCTAAATGAAGTAGATTACAAATAGAAATCAAGTCTTTAAGTGAAAACTCTTTAAGTACTTTCTGTTTCGTTGCTTCCAACACGAATGGCTGTTTAAAACCTGTAAATTTACGTAATCTGGTACGATTTTGTCTGTCGCCGTCTGTACCAAAAATTAAACGATGTAGAACCTTTATTTGATTCGTACTACCAATTTTTAATGATTTTGCAATATTGGGGTAATCGTTGAGAGTAGCCATAACTATATACTAGGTTCAAACAATTATAGTACACAAATATACAAATATTCAAAACCAAAATCAATACTTATAATACGTAGGTACTCAAATTCAAAAATAAAATTTCAAATCGAAATTTCCTCAAATACCAATTCAATAATAAAATATTGATTCTCAAAATATGCATCAAGGAAATAATATAATATTCTTCAAACTGTATTCAAATTGCAATCATTCAAAATATATGTTATGTTGTGGTTTGTTCAAGGAAACAAGATTCTTCAAGTTAAATGTCGAAATTTTCATCAAATCATCAAATAATTTCATCGAAATAGAATTCTCTTCAAGAAAACAGAAGTGATAAATTCAACGTCAAAGACCATCAAAAATGAATTTAGCATCAATTAAATTCTTGCATCAAAAGAACGTTGAAATATTTTCAGTTTTCTTATAATTATCATCAATAAGATGAGAATTCCATTAATCTTCAAAATTTTCTTGAACAAGCTTCAAAGTATGCATGAAATAATTACAATATGATCAGAATATACTCACAGTTCTGGTTTTCGGTTCTCGTCATCCCATCAGAATATTATCAGAGTCCGTGGCACATCACTTTCGTTTTCGCTGGCGGTATCCAAAACAGAAATCACAGAGAACAGTAATCCGGTAATCATCAAAAGAAAATAGTTTTTCAGTCCAAGCTAGGGGTATTTTTCGAGTCCGAGGGCCGAGCACCCATGTAGGAAGGAGTTAGTACTCCTTCCTTTAGAAGTGAATCATTAGACTTAATTATTTTGAACATTTAATTAAACTAGACGATGTTTACAAGACAGGACTAACACTTAGTATGAAATTAAAAAAAACAAAGCATCAACACAGCTATTTGACTCAAAACGGCAAGCCTGCGGAGCGACACATCCGCTTCGTAATGTCACTAGTCCATCACTGTGTTTGTGCGCCAAGTCCTTCGCGCCGAAGTAGTAGGAGTGGAAGTTGTAGTAATAGTTCAGTTGTGTTGCCAAACTCATTCTCACATTTATTGATAAGTTTGTTTTGTACAAAGTATCTAGGGAAATGCTAGATAACTAAAAGAGTGTGCGAGTTAGCTGGATTGAACTAGAACTAGTCGAAATTTAAGCACGCGATGGATTGCATCAAGTTTTCAAACAGTTTCTGCACTTTGGAATAACTATGAGGCTTTGGTGAAACATTTTCAGTATGCCAATACTGATTTCTCGAGTGATGCTAAAGAAAGATGTGCATATGAAGGAATAGAAAAGAAATTTCAACAACATAATTTATCCTAGATTTATGAACTGCACTCTTAGACAAAACAAAAAAAAAACGACGCACCAAGGAAATATCCGAATGGGACGAAAATCGGTAGATGTGATGTACATGTACAGAAAAACAAATGATTACAATTTGAGAAAAATTGGATGATTTATTCTAGAGAAAGAGCTTCACAAAGTTAAAAAGTAATAACGCGTTGGTCCACCTCTTACCCTTATGCAAGCAGTTATTCGGCTTGGTATTGATTGATAGAGGTGGCGGATGTCCCCCTGCGGGATATCGTGCCAAATTCTGTCCAATAGGTGCGTTAGATCGTCGAAATCCCGAGCTGGTTGAGGGCCCTGCCCATAATACTCCAAAAGTGTTCTATTGGGGGGAGATCCGGTGACCTTCCTGTTCAAGGTAGCGTTGGGCAAACACGAAGACAAGCATTAGAAACTCTCGCCGTGTGCGGGCGGGAATAATCTTGCTGAAATGTAAGCCCAAGATGGCGTGATATGAAGGGCAACAAAACGGGACGTAGAATATCGTCAACGTACCGCTGTGCTGTAAGGGTGCCGCGGATCATAACCAAAGGGGTCCTGCTATGAAATGAAATGGCACCCCAGACCATTACTCCTGGTTGTCGGTCCGTATGGCGGAAGACAGTCAGGTTGGTATCCCACCGCTGTCCGGGGCGTCTCCAGACACATATTCGGTGGTCATCGGGGCTCAGTTCGAAGCGGGACTCATCACTGAAGACAATTCTACTCCACTCAGTGACAGTCCAGGTCGAATGTGCCCGAAACCACTGCAAACGGGCTTGTCGGTCTACAGAGGTCAATGGTAGTCGGTGCAAGGGGCGTCGTGAGCTCAGCTCCCTTTCTCTGAGCCACCTATGAATGGTTCTTACAATCACTGAAGCACCAGTTGCATGTACAATCGATGATAATGATGAATCTGGGCTGTGAGGGCCGCTCTGACGATTGCTCGGTCCTCACGTTCTGTCTTTTCTCTAGTCCGACCGCTTCCTTCTTGACTCTGTGTTCGGCCATGGTTCACCCATTCCTGCTAACATCGTCTAATAGTGGAATCGCTCCTATCCAAATGTCGAGTGATTCGCCAATTAGACCAACCGGCTTCTTTGAGCTCAACTACACTTCCTCTCTCAAATGCTGACATCTACGCGTATTATTCGCGCACCTATATGCGAGGCATACTTACTGTCTACCTGAGTACACGGAATGAAATTTGCAAAGAATTTATGACCTGGAATCGAAATTTCTCCTCTTTAATATCCTGCCAGTTGCACAGTTAAGATGCGCTGCAGTGTCACACGTTCATTCATTGGCCGCCAAACTTTAAAATTTTGCTCTTTTCATTAAACATGTATGTATATCAATTTGTGTCCAATTTGCATTACCCCTTCTTGGTGCGTCGTTTTTTTTGTCTAAGAGTGTAATATGTGATGCGCTTCAAGAATTGAGCAATTTAAGCTTGGATTTGCAAGACCTTGATCGTGACTTGTGTAAGACGAATGAAAAAATAAAATCTGTAGTACTGGTTTTTGAAGAAAGACAAAAGACTCCAGGATCATACTACAGGTGTTCTTTAAGAATGGTAAAAATTTGAAATTTTCATGGTGTTGAACTTCATGAAAGAGCTTGTAGAAATGACTCTCCCATCAATCCAGAAGAATTTCTTGAAACTTTGAAAAATTTATAGGAAAATGGATTTCTTGATAGTGAAAATACTGAATTAGTACGAATGGCTAAAATACTTGGTGTGAAATTATGACCTGATGATAGTGCATCGCAATTAACATTTGGAGAGAACGAAATGCGATAACTGTCTACTAATTTAAAGTGAATGAGAGAGAAATTATACGTTGATTTTGTGATTACACTGCTGGCCTTTAAAGTTGCAACACCAGGAAGGAAAGCAAACAACAAAAATTTACTTATTGTACGTATACAACACAGTAGGAAGAAAACATGATTAAATTTGTAGCCAATTTGGGGGTATACAGTGTCCAAAATTGCTATACACAGCTGCCGCCTCTGGCAGCGAAAAATGCTGTAACTCGGTTAGGCATCGAGTCGAACTGGGTTTGGATGACAGATACGGGCAAGTCATTCCATGATGCAAGTCTACGCCACACTTCATCAGTCGTAGTGGCTGGAGAGCGGTGGCGGCCCATTCTCTCCGTAACCCATGACCAGGAGTTTTCCAGTGGGGTGGGACACCTGGAGAACATTCTGGACTGGGCAACTGTCTAATACCCTCTGTGTTGAGGTAGGTCAGGACACGACGGGCAACATGGGGTCTTACGTTATCTTGTTGAAAGATGACGTCACCGTGACCTGGAAGATATGGTACAGCCACCGGCTTTAAGATCAGGGAAATGTAATGTTGGCTGTTCAGAATACCGACGACGCGAACAAGAGGTGTTCGTGTCGTGTACCCAAAGGCTGCCCATACTATCACACCAGGGAAAGGGAATGCAAGCAGGCCACTTGCGTTCTCCTCGGTGACTCCAGACACGGATACGTCCATCATGATGATGCACGCAGAACCAGGACTCGTCTGAAAAGACGACGTGGTGCCATTCCTGTATCCAGTTTTGTCGTTTGGTGCACCACTGTCGGCGTGCGTTTCTATGCCGCAGTGTCAAGGGAAGCCGCAATAATGGTCGCTACTCCAGACGTCGTAGCACTGTCTGTGCGGATAATTGTCGTGCTGCAAACAAGCCCATTTCCTGACTCAAGGTCCGTGATGTGGGTGTACGATCCTGAAAGGCCGACCTGACATGTCTGTCCTCTCGGGCGTTAGTGGCGGGAGGTCGTTGAGATCCTGCATGGCGTTCATTATGACCCTCCTGAACTCATCGATTCCATATTCGCATGACAGTCGTTAGATTCCGACCAGTTCGAGTAGCAGTATCGCGGAACGATAAACTGCATTCTCGATAGGCCACGATCCTGTCACTATCGAATTCTGACACGTGCTGGTTGCCGTTTCTCTTTCTTATACGACGCATAACACGATCTTCCCACAAACAAACAACATTTAAATGCGATTTCCGAATAAGAAACCCTCTGCGTAACTTTCCTTTTAATCAGAGTTTGAGATGCCGTTTCTCCCTCCTGCGTCGTTCGATTACACTTAAATGCTAATCATTTACATATCCCAGTGTCGGGATACACTGAAATTAGTTGATTTAATCCACTGACGTTAGAAAATGGTTCGGGGACACCTACCCGGTGTCTCTTGATATACCGATGGAAGATACTGGAAACTGTCTTTTTCCTGTTTTATTATATATCCTTTTCTATACATATAATACCTTTGAGACAATACGCAGGATTGCTCGATGTTCTCTCTCGGAGAATCACAGTTGTACTACTAAAAACAAAAACCATATACCGACGCGCATGCGTCATGACTTCTCCCAATCAGCCTCTTCGAAAACATCTGAAGAGACGGGGAGGTTTCTCCCTCTATTGGGCAGAATGTGTATGAAAACTGACATCCTCCCACCTGAATTTACCTTTGGTAAATCCACCTAGACACAAAATTTACTTACTTTTGGCATATACAATTCTAAATATCAATACTCTTTCTCACGACTGAAAAAATAGTACCTAAAATTAAAAGACATAGAAAATATTTACAATAACTATATACATATGTACAACATGAATTACAATAATTAGAAAAAAAAGAAAAATTGTCTTTTGAATCAAAGTTTTTTGAATGTCAATAAACGAGTCTTTTGGGAGCGACTACGGGCCGCCCACTACGGGTATGGACGATTGGTTCGAAAGGAGAGTCAATGTTCACCTCTAAATTGTAAAGTCTTTGAACCGGTCGGATGAACTCTCCTTGCTGCGTTTTTACTCTAGCCACTCGTGAATGACCGTCTTTTCCTGGAAATAGTTCCACTATTCGGGCTAAAGTCCACTGTGCCCGTTTTTGGTCGTTTTCAATGATGACCACATCGTTCACTGACAATGGTTTAACATCTCGGCCAGATGTTTGTTGTTTTAGTTGTCCCAAGTATTCACTCCGGAATCTCTTCCGGAGATGATCCCGGATCCCTTGTACATGTTTTATTCGGTTGTTTAACCCCTGACGGTCCACCAAATCGACGTCTTCAACATCGGACAAGCTCAGTGTCTGGAGAAACATAGCCGGAGTTAAAGGAGACGGGTCCTCCGGACTCTCTGACACATAAGTGAGAGGTCGTGTATTTATTACCTGCTCACAGTCACAGATGACGGTCAGGAGTTCTTCATAAGAAAGGACAGCCCTTCCTAAAACCTTTCTCAGAATCCGTTTTACTAACTGGATCAAGCGTTCCCACCAACCACCCCACCAGGCGGCGGAAGGGGGATTGAACTTCCAACGGATTTTCTGCAATGTCGACGCTGCCGTAACAAGTTCCCAATCGATGGAAGAAAAAGCTGAATTAGCACCGACAAAGTTCTTTCCGTTGTCACTATACACTGTGACAGGCCTACCTCTCCTGGCAATGAATCGCCGGAAAGATTGCAGAAACGATTCGGTTGAAAGCGACGTCACCAGCTCCAAATGTACCGCCCTGTATACTGCACAGGTGTACAAAACGATCCAAGATTTCTTAGCTCCTTTAAGGAATAAGGGGCCGGCAAGA
Organism: Dolomedes plantarius; assembly: GCA_907164885.2. Lineage (NCBI taxonomy): Eukaryota > Metazoa > Arthropoda > Arachnida > Araneae > Dolomedidae > Dolomedes > Dolomedes plantarius. The sequence goes on from OU015499.1 coordinate 11,430,136, forward strand.
TCTACACCCGTCACTTGGAAGGCTGCAAAGTCTTGCACTCTGTCAGCTGGTAACGAAATCGGTATGGACTCTGTCTTAGTTGCATTAAACCTTTTGCACCGTACGCAACGGTGTATAACAGCTCTGATTGTTCTTCTAGCCTTGATGATCCAAAACCGCTCGCGTAAATTAGACATCAACAGGGTGACCCCAGCATGTAACAGTCTCTGGTGTTCCCATAAAATCAGGAGATGTACTACCCGATGATCGGAAGGTAAAAGTACCGGGTACTTAAAATCATCTGTATCATGTCTGTACATCACTTGAGTTTTTACTCTGATAATGCCCTGTTCGTCAACCAGTGTTCGAAAGTTCTTAAAACACTGTTTTTCATTTTTCGAAAATGATTCTTTCTGTATCAGAATGAAAATTGTTTCTTCAGCTTTCTTAAGTTCCGAGATCGACAGTTCAATTTCTTTACATATGTCTGTTTTTCTAACGTTGTTCAAAAAACGTAATATCCACGCAACTAATCTCAAAATTCTCGGGAATGAAGAGAAATAACGATAAAACCAATCATTCGGCACGAAAATCCCTTCATTTGGCGGCAAGTACCGATTTTCTCTTTTCGGAGTTCACTACTTCTTCGTCAGGTTTCTCAACCTCGGAGGGCCACGACTCCTCAGGTCCTTTCAGCCAGTTGGGTCCCTCCCACCATTTTGATCGAAGAAAGTGCTCTACTGAACAGCCTCTCGAAGGCAGATCTGCTGAATTTTGTTCAGTCGGAACATAACGCCACTCTTCTACTTTTGTCAACGTACGGATTTCCTGTACTCGATTCCAAACGAAAGTGCCCCACTGAACATCTCTCCGGATCCAAGTCAGTGCTGTTGTGGAATCACACCAAAAGAATCGTTTTATTCCAGCAATTCTTAAATCTGAAGTTACTGTGTTTCCCAGTCTGGCTCCTATAGTACAGCCCAGCAACTCTAACCTTGGAATAGTTACGTTCTTAAGTGGGGAAACTCGTGTGCGTGATTGCACTAAATTAACACTAATATGTTCATTTGTTTTTATCCTTATAAAAATAGCAGTAGCATATGCTTGCCTACTCGCGTCACAAAAAACATGCAGGCTGATATCTTCGGGTATCGAACCCCGAACCTCCATCCATCTCGGAATCTTAATTTCTTTCAGTAATGTCATCTTCGTTAGCCACGTAGAAAACTGCTTTTCTAACGGTTCTGGGAGTTTCTCGTCCCAACTCAATTTTTGTTTCCAGCATTCTTGTAAGGCCAATTTTGGGAAAAGAGTAACGGGAGAAGTGAAGCCCATGGGATCGAACAATTTATTCGTGCATGAAAGTAGGGACCTTTTACTAGCGACCATGTTCCCTTCCGTCTTCGTTTCTATTTTACATGACAACGTGTCATCTTTTAGATTCCAATCTAGCCCTAAAACACAAACACTTTCCTCTAACCCCGCCTGAGAAATTACCTCACTTTCTCCGTTCGTCCTCCATCCCCTTAAATTAAACTTTGCGGCCGAAAGCAGCGTCCGCGAAAGCATCACAAATTTGTCTAGTTCTTCAACTGTCTTGAAACTCACAAGACAATTGTCTACATAAAATGACTCCTTTAAAGTTTTTGCAGTGTCTAAAAAACACTCCGTAGCATTATCTAAGTGACAATTTAGAGTAGCCGCCAACAAAAAAGGACTACACGTAAGCCCGAAAACCACCCGTCGGTGGCGATAAACCCTAATATCCTTCTCATTCACACCTTTCCACAAAACCCGTAAAAAATCCCTATCCTCTTCTCTAATACTTATTTGTAGAAAGGCCTTCTCTATGTCCGAAACTACTCCTACCGGAAACTTCCGGAAGCGATTTATCAACGAGGGTATGATTTCGAGGAGGTTCGGACCCGTTTCTAGACATTCGTTTAACGAGACAGTTCCCTTAGTATGTGCTGACGCGTCGAAAACCGGCCTAACTTTCGTAGTACCAGCTTCCTTAAAAATTGGACGGTGGGGAAGATAATGTTCATTAGGTACATCATTACGTACCTCCTCAATAATATTTTCTTCCAACCAGTTATCAAATACCTCCTGATAGGCCCCAATTTTATTCGAGTGCATTAGTTTCTTCCGAGTAGTCTCTAGGCGTTTTTCCGCCAATTCTCGGTTGCCAGGTAACCTAGAACGATCTAAAACCCATGGTAGTGCAACCTCATATCTACCTTCGGAATCTACTCTCAACCTTTTCTCAAAATATAGCATACTCTCTTTTTGCAACTCTAGTTTTGTTTTCGCTTCGACCGGGTCAGTTATTCCTATAGTATCTAATTTCCAAAAATTTTCTGCTGATCTCTCGTTCAACAGTAACGAAACACATGTGTGGGTATCCTTCTCGTTAAAATTTGGTACTTTTCCCATGATGACCCATCCCAATTTTGTTTCCATAGCTACGGGACCACTCTTTAAACATCTTAATTTTCCAGTAAATAATTTTCCCGCGACGTCAGAACCGATAAGCATTTTTATTTCATCTCCCACTTCCGGAAAACAACCCTGCATATCATTCACATAAATACCATAAGTTTTTAATTCCTCTGACAACGACCCGTTTGAGGATATCCTTTTTACATCTGAACAAATAATTGCTTTGTTTAAACATAACATCTCACAACTAAAATCATTATCAAGACTATTTACACAAATGTTATACATGCGATGTAACTCTTCACCTGTCTGTACGCCACCGAAAAGTTGATGAATTAATCTCTTTTCCCCCACGCTCTCACATTGTAAATACTCAATGACGTCATTACAAATGAACGACTGCACCGCTCCACTGTCAATTATAACTCTTATGTTTTTTTGCCTGCTCCCGTTGGATATTCCAACCACTAATGTCTGCAATAAAACTCCCTCATCTTGTAAACAACTCGACGAAAGTATTTGATCATTGCCAACCGTTTTCGCCTCCTCTCTAGACTGAGCTTGCAAATGTCTGTTTACTCTTGTCTGGCGCCGTTGGGCAAAGGGTAGACAAATGACCTACTTTCTGACATATACCGCATCTGACCTTCAATTTTAACCGACAGTTGCGGGAAATATGATTTCCCCCCTTTTTCAAACATACATAACAAACTCCTTTTTTATATAACAAATCTTTCTTTTCCTGATAGGAAAGCGTTTCTGCTTTAAAGCATTTTTCTGTCGGGTGAGGCTTCTCACAGATAAAACATAATTCTATTTTTATCTTATTAGGCGTCGATTTTTTCTCTCCTACCCACAATTCGTGACAAGTAGGGATATCTGATTCCATTAAATCTTTATTTTTTGAACTTCTTTTGGGTTTGTTCAAACCGAAATCATCGTGCGCTAATAGCATGCGTTCTTCAGTTAATACTTCAGTTTTTAAAAACTCAAGAAGAGAATCTAAATCTGTCTTACCTCTAATTTCTGTGGACTTTTCCCGTTCCCTTTCCCAAATTTGTAATATATCCGTGGGCAAACAGGATTCAACTAGAGGGAATATTATGCTGGCATATTTATCCTTAGTGACACCAAGCGATTCCAACGCTCGTAATTTAGTCTCTAATTTGTCGTAAAGAGATGATAATGAAAATTTTTGATTTGACGTATAATTGAGCAGAACTAACTGTAATAAATCTCGAACATAAATTTGTATAAGAATCTGGGTATTTCCAAATCTAGTTCGCAAGTGCTCTATCACTTTTGAATAATTATCAGCTGTGCAGGGGTAACTGTTCACAATCTCCCGTGCTTTGGAATTCGGGATCGTTGACTGTATTAAATACACAAATTTCGAGTGTTCGTCCAACGTATCGTCTTCATGAATTTTTATGAAGGTATTCCAGAAGTTTAGCCACTTTCGGGGGTCTCCATCAAATTGAATTAAATTAATTTTCGGCAACCTGATTTGAACTTGCGAAATTCTAGCTTCGGTTTCGTTTTCACTATTTTCTTCCACTTGACTTTTTTGACCTCTTGACGAACAAATTTGCTTTGCTTCTGTCTTTATTTGTACGAATTTTTCCACATATACTTCACAAGCTTCGAATTCTTGAGCGTATTCTTTCTCTTTTGCTCCTGAAGTTAATAAGGCATCTAGCAGTTCTTGGTCAATTTCTCGGAGCCGGTTTGACTTATCCGTCAACTGTTCCAGACTTATTTCGATGTCTGTCATTCTTAGTTCCTTTTCTGCTAATTTTTCCTTAAGGAGATTATAAACTTTTGTAAACGCCGTACGGAGCGGTGCTCTCTTAATCTTCAGTAGCTCCATTTTTCAATCAATAATTAATCTTCCATCAATAATCAATCCTGCCGTGCTGCGCCACTAATGTCGGGATACACTGAAATTAGTTGATTTAATCCACTGACGTTAGAAAATGGTTCGGGGACACCTACCCGGTGTCTCTTGATATACCGATGGAAGATACTGGAAACTGTCTTTTTCCTGTTTTATTATATATCCTTTTCTATACATATAATACCTTTGAGACAATACGCAGGATTGCTCGATGTTCTCTCTCGGAGAATCACAGTTGTACTACTAAAAACAAAAACCATATACCGACGCGCATGCGTCATGACTTCTCCCAATCAGCCTCTTCGAAAACATCTGAAGAGACGGGGAGGTTTCTCCCTCTATTGGGCAGAATGTGTATGAAAACTGACACCCAGAATATTCTTCCTTTCATGCGAATTTGACGTTTGTATCATCCCTCCTTCATGATGTTGCAATTTTAATGGTTAGCACTGTGTTTATGGAAAAAAAATAGTGTTAGTAAAGCTATTACTTTTAAAAGTTGTAATGTCAACTTTTCCAGTATCTTCAAGGGAATGCGAGCAAAAATTTTCAGAAATGAATTTGATTGTTAGCCCAACTAGAGCTTCTTTGTTGACGAAACTATTTCAATCAACTTAATCGATTCTAAAAGTGGCATAGCCTATTTGACAGACTTGTTTAATACATTTAATGACGCAAATCAAAAACTCCAAGGCGATGAGCCGAATTGAATAGTAATAATAATAAAAAAAAACTGTGATTTCCGCGTTTGTGGCAAAACTTCTATAACAAACAAACCAAAAAAAGGAAGAGAGGAATTCAGCCATTTTTCACATTCATTAACAGTAGAAAAACATAATGAAGACATGCTTATCTATTGTCAGCATATGGAAGCTCTCCATTCTGAATTCAACCAACGGTTTGAAGTCATTCCTAAAATGAACATACCCGATTGGGTTCTGGACCCCCTTTCAGCATCAAACTCAGAAGAAGCTGTAAAATTACAAGAACTAATAGAAGTAACAACAAATGAAGAATTAAAATTTAAATTCAATCACAGCTATCAACATTTCTGGCTTTAAAAAGAGATACCAACACTTTCCCTTGGATTATGGGCTATGGTACAAAAATAACGTAAAACGTTAAACGTTTTAATAACATTTCCTTCATCGTATTTAGTGGAACGTGAGTTCAGTGGGGTTAGAAATCTGTTAACTAAAAACAGAAACCGACTGCAAATTGCTAATCGTGGTGATTTAAGCATGTTGCTGACTAAAACAGAGCCGAATATAAATAAATTAGTTGCTGTGTACCAAGTTCATCCTTCTCATTAGTTTTACTGTTATTTGTAATATTTACTAAACGATTATTATCCTTCGTTATCTTAATTTTCCGTGTGTAATACGAATGTAACTATGGTTGATTTTTAATAAATAATTTTATAATTTTGAGCTTCAAGATGTCTTATTTACAAAACATTTCTTTACTGTGTTCTATATAGGTAGCAAAATATATTTATAAAAGGCCGAAAATTTGTCCTTGTATATCTGTTTACTCGCATAAGAAGGTAAATTTCCAGGGGGGCAGTGAGTAATTTTTTCTCTGAAAAGGGGGTGGTAGACCAAATAATTTTGGGAACCCCAGTTCTAGATGATGTAAATATTTTCTTTGTAAGATAAAAACTCGAGGAGAATCGATATTACATCCACATATGGGACGATATTTCTTGAAAAACTGTGTTCCATTTTTTGATGAAAATATTAGTCTGTTTTAAAATATTTTTAAACAAATGAGGTCTAGTTTGAAAGAGAAATGTCTGTAGTCTTTGACTGTAAAAAGATCAAAATTCTACGATCATTTTTTAGCGAGTTACCGTAATCTGAAGATGAAAAAGTCAATATTTTCCCACAAAACATAAAATATAAAAAAAACTTAAAGTCCGACGAAGATGAGACATGTCTTACTTTGGTCCCCCCATTTTGTATCCATTGGTATCGCTCTCGACCCCATACCCCCAGGGGTTTCGGAGGAGATAACGTGACAAGCTTTTGACAGCGGCAGCGGGAGTTACTTTTTTTTAGAATAGAGAGATGAATTTTATTTTAGCTTAATATATTTATACATAATATATTTATAGATAACGAAAGCGAAACATGCATATTTATAGAACATAAACAAAAACGGTGCCAAGGTTGGCGTGAAAAATTGGCTTGGCGAGCTTGGAACACATGTAAAGAAGCTGATCCTCTCAATACATGAAGCTATGAAGTCGCTCTGGAGTAATCCGTAATTTTATGCCCACTTCTTGGGCCAGAGAATTTACGAACAAAGAGGCTGCCTCGTGAACTTCTTGATTTTTATCGGTGTTATCAATCTCTTCAACATAAGAAATTAGCAGCGATAAAATTCTTTTTCCACCGGACCAACCGTAATAATGTAAATCTTGAATTTCCATAATCTGTGAATCTTCCAAATTTGAATCTTGCATGCTTGCGTCAGATAACACAGAGGTTAATTTGTTGGCGAATTTTTCTAAGACCGGCTGCTATAGGGAATGCACGGTGGTCCTGCCTACAACAAATACAATAATCCAGGCTTTAAACTTTTCTGATAGATCTAAGAATCTGTAACGGCATAAAATGTAATTAATTAATTTAAAATTAATTCTCAAATACTTTTATAATTTTTACCATGTTTTTATTAACTCGCTTTCTTGTTTGTTTGTGTGTGTGTTTGCCCAGTACAAATCTTGCAATCGATTTTTAACTAACTTCCCGACTAGCTAGACATTTGAAACTTTTAGAATAGCTCAGAACACGATGACAATGCATTATTTTAATACTTTTAGCCATCTTTAAGCAGAATTAAATTAATTTTCAGTTATTTTCAGTTAATTTTGTTTTGTAGACTGGTGCAGCCATCTATCGACCCAGGACGGGAACGAAAAGTTAAACGCAAGTTAACTTCCAATTAACTTCATTTTCTTTCAAGTTGATGGGATAATTCATCAAAAAATTTTAAAAAAGTATTTATTAATACATAGAATTGTCAAGTTTATATGATTCAACAGAAAATTTAAAAACATGGTATATAAAAAGTTCATATTATCTTGTAATTATTAAATGTTATTTTTGTAATTGTTGCTAAAAATAATTTTGTGGCAACAGTTATATACATAATTTCCTTTAGAATTCAGTTGAGTTGAAAAATTAAATGGTTTGGTGTTGATAAGTTGTGTATTATTAGTTTTTCTTTAGTTAAATACCGTTAAATTAGTAAGTCCTTATTACGTTGTCTCAACTAAGAGGCAACAACTGGTGACCCGTGAGTTCGATTTGTTTATTTAATACTAGCGGGCTTCACCCGTCTAGCCGGTCGGTTTAGGGACCCGCTCTCTTCAGCAATCATTGTCAGAGAATGGAAACACTAAAAAGCAACGAATAAAGGTATTTAAATTTTGTGGTTACGCATCCCATGTCCTGCAAACAGTCACAAACAGAAGAAAATTTCTCCCCCCCCCCTTCCCGGCTAGCCGGCGTTGCCCGGGATTTTAAGAATGTTTGTTAACCAAAATCAATTTAAAAACTAAACAAAGTATAAATTACATAGTAAAAAAAATGTGAAAGACCCTAAAATAAAACTGAGATTAAAAGCAAAAGTGCAAAATTACAGAAAATGAAATGAAAAGTATGTTTTAAAATTACAGAAATACAAAAACAAAATAAATTACTGAAAAAGTTTGCCTTAAAACTGAGATTAAAATCAAAAGTGATAATTAAAGAAAAGGAAACACAGTATAAATAAAAACTAAACACAGCTTAAATAACCTAGAATAAATGACAGTATAAATGAAATATATATATACACTAGATGTATTACCCGGCTTCGCTCGGGATTCAGTTTCTGTTATTATTTTTTTCAATGATTAGCCTCATGTTATGATGTTCTACAGTTTTCGCTAAAATTCTTTTGCGGTAGCAAATAGCATTAGTTTGTTGTCGGTGCTGTCGTTGTTCATCGCTTTCCTCTCCTTTCGATGTTGAAGCTCGAAGACAATCGTATGTTCGACGCGTTAAAAGTTTCTTCATCAATCTCACTGCTTCGGATCACTACAATTCGAATGCCGTTACCTTCGAGCTCTTGGGAATGTTTTTTCTTCAGATTCTTGTGTGCGTCTAATTGCATTTCGAATTCTGTTGGCTTCGCGCTCTTCTGTTTCTTTCATCACATTGCTCATTTCTCAACAATCTTTGACATTTCCCCCTTACTTCTGCAGGATTAAACGTTGATCTCTTTTTGGGCATTTTAAAGCATTAATTTACAGCTAGTCAATAACGTTTGAATGCATTTGTTATTATAGAAAAATAATCAATAATGTTTGAATCGATTGAGATCACATTCAATATTAAAACACAGCAAATCTGGTAATTATTATAGAAAAAGTATATACACGTATTTCATTCTCGGAATACTTTCTCAAAACTGAATCGTCTGCTACGTTTCAATACTACTTTCAGACTTTCTTAATTATAATATACACGTATTTCATGATTGTAATTCTTTCTCAAAACTAAATCATCTGGTATGTTTCAATGTTACTTCAGTTATATAAATCATAGCGTCAAGGCTAAACGCGCGTGTTTTTAGCTAAGTCAACGTATCCTGCTGTATATTTGAGTCTGAACAGGTAGCTTGGGATAGTTTCAATTCATAAAATGGATAGATAACACATTCATTGAAAATGAATGACTTTCCATCCTTATGTTTTTGTAACTGCATAAAATGTAAATAATTAATTTAAATTTAACTCTCAAATATTTTTATAATTTTAAAACGTTACTTTTGTAATTATTGTTAAACATAATTTTGTGGCAACAGTTATATACATAGTTTCTCTTTAGAATGTAGTTGAGTTTAAAAAAATAAAAAAACGGTTGGTGTTGATAAGTGGTGCTATTAGTTTTTCTTAGTTAAATACCGTTAAATTAGTAAGTTCTTGTTATGTTGTCTCAACTAGGAGTCAACAACTGGTGACCCGAGAGTTCAATTTGTTTATTAATATGACTACGCAAAGCGGAACTGGAATAACTACTTTCATGGATGCCGAAGCGAATAAAGTAAGCATTAAGATTCCTCCATTTTGGCGAGAAAAACCGGACATTTGGTTTTACCAAGTGGAAGCCCAGTTTCAAATAAATAAAATCACCACGGAAGAAAGTAAATTTAATTATTTGATATCCCAGCTCGAACCGAAGTATGTTGAAAATATATGGGACATTATTAAAGACACTAAGCCCGAAAAATATTCTATGGCGAAAGAAAGACTTATGAATACCTTCAAAGAAAGTGAAAACAAGCGAATTCAGCGTTTGGTTACTGGATTAGAACTCGGAGATTATAAGCCAAGTCAACTTTTGCAGAAAATGAAAAGTCTAGCAACAGACGATTTTCCGGAAAAAGTGCTGAAATCTTTATGGCTGGATAAAATGCCTGATTGTATAAAAAATATTCTTCTCGTATGTGATGAAAATTTAGATAAATTGGCCACAATGGCTGACAAAATTCATGAGATGCAATCTGAAAAAGAAATTTATGCTGTTTCACCGAAAATTAACTCTAATGATGCTTTAATTGCAAGAATAGCTGCTTTGGAACAAAAAATTGATTCAATGCACATAAATGACCGTTCTAGATCAAAATTTAGATATCATCACCGAAATATATCTCGAAGTCGTAGCCGTTCAAATAAGCGATTTAATCCGAAAGGTAAATATTGTTTTTTTCATTTTAAATTTGGCGATCGTTGTCGACCTGAGAAATGTTATTCGCCGTGTGCTTGGCGAGAGAGGTCGGAAAACTCCATGACGCAACAGGATTAGCGGCTACCGCTGTTGCTGATATTAATGAAAGCCGCAAGTTTCGTTTATTTGTGAAGGACATAAACACAGGACTGCGGTTCTTAGTAGATTCAGGTGCTGACGTTAGCCTCATTCCTGCGACTCATCATAATACAACAGTAGATGATTTTAAATTATACGCAGCGAATGGAACGGAAATTCCTACTTATGGAATTAAGATTTTAACTTTAAATTTAGGACTTAGAAGAGAATTTCGATTTCCGTTTATATTAGCTAAAGTCGATAAAGCGATTATAGGAGCTGATTTTTTAAATAAATTTAAACTTTTAGTTGACATTCATAATAAACAGTTAATTGATGGAATAACTAATCTGTCTGTTCGAAGTAATGTAACGGCTGTGTTTTTTGATAATGCTATTAGTACTCTAGATAAAAATTCTAAATATGCTAATTTGTTACAACAATACCCAAATTTAACTAAACCTAATTTATCTGTATCTGCATTTAAGCATAATGTTGAGCATTTTATTACAACTAGAGGACAACCTTTTTATACCAAAGCTAGACAATTGGATTCCAAGCGATTGCAAATAGCAAAACAGGAATTCCAGTATATGTTAGAAAATGATATTATTCGTCCCTCTAAATCACAATGGGCCAGTCCTCTTCACATGGTTCCTAAGAAAGATGGTTCTTTCCGACCTTGTGGAGATTATCGGCGTCTGAATGCACAAACAATACCAGATCGTTACCCCATACCCCGATTAGAAGATTTCAACCACATTTTAAAAAATACTCTAATATTTTCTAAAATTGATTTGCATAAAGCATATTTCCAGATTCCTCTTAATGAAGATGATAAGCCAAAAACTGCTATTATAACCCCTTTCGGCCTATATGAATTTAACGTAATGAGTTTCGGTTTGCGTAACGCTCCTGCTACTTTTCAAAGATTCATAAATGAGGTATTTAGAGAACTAAATTTTGTTTTCCCATATTTGGATGATGTTTTAATTGCGTCAAAAACTGAAGAAGAACACGAAAAACACTTAAAATTAGTTTTTGATAGATTGCAAAAATATGGATTGAGACTCAATATTTCTAAATCTGTTTTTGGAGTTAATGAATTGGAATTTTTAGGTTTTCTAATAACAAGTGAGGGATCAAAACCTCTTCCTGAAAAGGTTAAAGCTATTCTTAATGTTAAATTGCCTGAAACTGTTCATCAATTACGAACCTTTCTAGGAATGGTTAATTTCTACCGTCGTTTTTTGAAAAACGCCGCTAGTACTCAAGCCATTTTACACGAATACTTAAAAGGTGCAAAGAAAAGAGATAATCGAAAAATAACTTGGACAGATGAGGCCATTGAACAGTTTGAAAAATGTAAAACAGATTTAGCAAATGTTGCTCTTCTGTCCCACCCAGACCCAGAATTACCTTTATCGTTGTGTACAGATGCTTCGGATTGGGCAGTAGGCTCAGTTTTACAACAATTTGAAAACGGTAGTTGGAAACCAATCGGATTTTATTCCAAGAAGCTTAATCTCACACAGCAAAATTACAGCACATATGATCGTGAACTTCTCGGAATTTATTTATCCATTAAATATTTCAAACATTTGTTAGAAGGAAGAAAATTTACAGTGTATACAGACCACAAGCCCTTAATCTATGCATTTTTACAAAAGTCCGATAAAGCATCTCCAAGGCAAATTAGGCAACTTCAATATATTTCAGAATTTACAACGGATATTAAGCATATTACAGGAAAAAATAATGTAGTAGCAGATACATTGTCCAGAATTGAAGAAATCACCTTAATTAATTATGATCAAATTGCGGAAGAACAAGAGCGAGATGCTGAATTTGAGACATTGCAAAAATCTACAAGTTTGAATTTGAAACAGTATTTCCTTCCATCTGGAAAAAAATTATGGTGTGATACTTCAACACAACATATTAGACCTTATATACCTAAGAGTTATCGTATGAAAATATTTCATCAGTTTCATGGATTATCCCATCCTGGAATTAGATCAACAATAAAATTAATTTCTTCAAAATTTATTTGGCCTAATATTAAGAAAGATGTCCAGAATTGGGCGAAATCTTGTATTCCATGTCAAAAATCGAAAATATCTCGTCATACGAAATCAATATTAGGAGAATATCAAAAGCCATCAGAAAGATTTCGAGAAGTACATATTGATCTTGTTGGTCCATTACCACCATCAAATGGCAACACCTATTGTCTGACATGTATAGATAGATACACAAATTGGATGGAAGCTATTCCGTTAGAAAACATCTCGGCAGAAACTGTAGCGAAAGCTTTCTACAGCAATTGGATAGCTAGATTTGGAATACCCTTGCATCTAATTACTGATCGAGGAACTCAATTTTCATCCGAAATATTTCAAACCCTGTCAAGAATTTGCGGCATTAAGCTTTCACATACTACAGCCTATCACCCGCAGTGCAATGGCAAGGTAGAGAGGCTCCACAGATCAATAAAGGCTGCTTTAAAAGCTCATAATAATATAAGTTGGAGTGAAACGTTACCAACAGTCCTTTTAGGCCTACGAACGGCAATCCACGACGATACTAACTATACAATAGCAGAAATGGTATACGGAGAAAATATCAAACTTCCTGGAGAATTCTTTGAAGCAAAAATAAATCATACACCACCTGGAACTTTTATAAATAAATTGCAAAAGTATATGGAATTAATCAGGCCAAAAGAAACTCAACAGAAAGGTATTCCCAAAATATTTGTACATAAAGATTTAGGATCAACCTCTCACGTTTTTCTTCGTATTGACAGAGTTCGGAAGCAACTCGAACCCCCATATGAAGGTCCATATTGTGTTATCAATCGTTCACCAAAATATTTTACTCTCAGGATAAAGAATAAAGAAGTAAATGTATCGATTGACAGATTGAAGCCAGCATACATTCTACCACAACAAATTCCTGAACAAGAGAAACCTACAACTCCAAATTGTGTGAACAATACTCCTACGCCAGCTGATATTCAAACCAGAGCAACTGTGATTCAACCCAAAATCAAATCAGCTTTAAGACAATCCCGAACTGGTAGAATTCTTAAGACACCGTTGAGATTCAAAAACTGATATTTTATATTATTTATTAATTTTGTTATTATTTGATGATGAACACCATTATTTGTGTCCAACCTTTATAGCGTAACGTTCGTTACTGGTAGGGGAGTAAATGTAACTGCATAAAATGTAAATAATTAATTTAAATTTAACTCTCAAATATTTTTATAATTTTAAAACGTTACTTTTGTAATTATTGTTAAACATAATTTTGTGGCAACAGTTATATACATAGTTTCTCTTTAGAATGTAGTTGAGTTTAAAAAAATAAAAAAACGGTTGGTGTTGATAAGTGGTGCTATTAGTTTTTCTTAGTTAAATACCGTTAAATTAGTAAGTTCTTGTTATGTTGTCTCAACTAGGAGTCAACATTTTCATTTTTAAAAAGAAACATTCCGGCGTTGCCACGTACATGAAAATAATATATCAAATTCATTCTTGCATGCGCCAATATATGAATAATTCACGTTTTTAATTCATGTCTATTTATTTTTACGGAAATGTTATAATTTAATTGGCAACAATGAAATGTTACAATGGCTTTGAACAAAAATATCCGGGGAAATTTGGCGATTTTCAATATCCGTTGATACTTCTAACATAATTCGGGAATGGAACGTCGTAGCGGAATGAAAATAGTCTATAACCATCGCGCAAGTTCAAGCAATAAGTTGACCAAGTTTCATCGCAATCGGATGAACGGTACGGCAGCGCATAAAATACGAACAAACAAACATTCATTTTTATATAGAGAGATTTATAATAAACCACTAAAAGCTGAAAACGAAAAATGTCAAATTGTGTTTTGGAATGAACTAAAATGAAAAAGGCATTAAAGAACGTTTGTTTACAATCTGAGACCGGTAATTCTTCGAAAAATCAATGGTAATTCTTCGAAGTGTCTTAAAATATAAATTTTTTAGTATAAAATCTGACTTGAAAGATTATTTTCTTTTACTATTTGGGTTTAATATATGACTGGAAACTTTTTGATTGCATTTATTTTTCTATCTTTTCTTGCTTCTCGCTGTTCAGTAAGCCCAACATGGCTGTAGAAAACGTGGTTCAGTTGATGAAGAAACTAGAATGCTGTAGACTCGTGAAACTTAACTTTATTTCTAAACTGTGGCTATTATTAGGTGCCGAAACTTACCAGCAAACATCACATAAAACAAACATTCGAACTCTTCGTTCCAGCAGGTGACTCCTACTTTTGTAGCAGTCAGAGATTGCTTTCTGCGCCCTCTCCTGGCAACATTGAAAGAATATTTAACATCCTCCTCACCTGAACTTGAAGAGTTCACTTATTACATGAAATTAAAGCAATATAATAAAATTAATATATTCAAATAAGGTTCATAATTTTGGTTAAATTGCCAAATAAATTAGAATACTATAATAAGCTTTATACATACATACATAAATATCATAGAAAAAGAACTATCATGTAATGCAATTTCAAATAAACAAACGATCATTAACTAAATAAACATTTAAAAGTTAATTTAAAAGAGTATACTTATTTAGTAATCTCTAAATTATATAATAGTTGAACAGGCTTCCTTAAAACACCTTTTGAAGTTTTTACAAAACATGCTCGAGTAAGTCCGTCTCTGCCTTGTATAATTTCTTTGATTATACCTAAGTCCCAAAAAAATTTGGATTTTTCGGTTCCTTCAACGAGCACAACGTCTCCGACTTGTAGATTTCGATGTTTGACTGGAACTGTAAAATTGTAATCAGATTTTAAGTTCATTAAATATTGGGTTTTCCATTTGAACCACAACTGCTGAATTAACCTCATTTGATAAGCTTTCCTTTTGATCAGAGATTCCTTAGTAGACAATTTATTTTCTAATTGAAGGAAGTGGATTGGATATTTAATTTCCCTTTTACCGAAATTTAAAAACTGAGCGGGTGTTAATGGGAATGGTTCATTAAAGTCGTCATACACATACGTTAAAGGTCGCAAATTTATCATCATTTCAATTTCCGATAGTATGGTTGTTAATTCTTCGAAACTTAATTGAGCTCGACCAAGGATTTTTCGAAGCGGGTCTTTAATGATTTTACTAATCGTTCGTAAAATCCTCCCCACCATGGAGCTCTTTCGATGATGAATTTCCAAGTTATGCCTTTAATAGCGATAAAGTCCAAAACCTGTTGATTTTTAAGAACCCTTTTGAACAGCTGTAGTTCTTTATTAGCACTTTTGAAGGATTTGGCATTATCTGAATATACAACACTGCAAGTACCACGTCGTGACATAAACCTTCGAAATGCAAGCAAAAACGATTTAGTGGTCATATTTGATACTAATTCCAAATGTATAGCTCTTGTTATAGCACAAGTGAACAAAACAATGTAAGATTTTGCAATTTCTTTCCCACATTTTACGAATACTGGTCCAGCAAAGTCAACACCGCATATGTCGAACGGACACGTTTCCGAAATTCGGTCCTTCGGCAGTTGACCTGTGAGTTGATTTTGACTTTTTGCTGAATATTTCTTGCAAATTAGACATTTGCCTATCACTCGTTTTACTGCTTGGAGTCCCTTTGGGATCCAAAATTTTTGTCTAATTTTGACTAAAGTGGCTGAAACTCCACCATGGAATATTTCTTCATGCTCTCGCTTAATAAGTAATTCCGTAAATTTTTGATTTCTTGGGATAAGGATAGGATGTTTCTCATCTAAACTATTATCACTTGTTTCTAACCTTCCCTTTATTCTCAATATATTATTTTCATCAAGAAAAGGAACTAAAGTAAATAGCGTAGATTTCGGGGAAATTTCCTTGTTCATTTGCAGAGCTCTGATTTCATGACAAAAGCTTACTTCTTGAACTTGCCTAATCCAAAACTCTTCTGCTCTTCTCAATTCAAAACTTGAAAGAGGACCCTTATCTGCTGTTAATTTGCACGATCTCATACTAAATCGATATATCCAAGCCGTTATTCTAATGAGGCTTAAAAGTTTACTGTACTTAGAAATGTCCATAAAATCCTTACTTTCAATTATACAGTCATTTACTGAAACAG
Organism: Dolomedes plantarius; assembly: GCA_907164885.2. Taxonomy (NCBI): domain Eukaryota; kingdom Metazoa; phylum Arthropoda; class Arachnida; order Araneae; family Dolomedidae; genus Dolomedes; species Dolomedes plantarius. Next base: position 11,446,460 of record OU015499.1, read on the forward strand.
TACTTCGGTATACTAGATCCTTTACATCAACATTTATCCTTTCGGGTACTGGCCACAGTTTCATGGAATGTGTAAGCCATTCAGGTCCATTCCACCACAGATTTTCCTTTAGAATGGATAAAGAATCTAAACCCTTCGTCAAGAGATCAGCTGAATTTTCCTTTCCACTGCAGTGTCTCCAGTTCTGGGGATCACTAATAGATTGCATTTCTGAAACACGATTGGAAATAAAAGGCTTCCTGTTCCTCGGATGGCCCTTTATCCAGTGTAGCACTATAGTTGAATCTGTCCACAAGAAAACTGTTTGGAAATATTCAGGCAGTAATTTTATCAAATAGTTCGCAACTCTTGCGGCAATGGCCGCTCCTAGTAGCTCTAGACGAGGCAAAGTTACTTGTTTCAAAGGGGCAACTCTGCTTTTGGATAGAATAAAGCTAGTTTTCACTTTATCATTCACTAAATAACGAAAATACGCTACTGCACCATACGCTTTCGGATTAGCGTTACAAAAGACATGAATGGAGACGTTAGAAGCTAAAGGTTCTGCAAAATATCTCCTGCTAATAGAGAGTTCGTTCAAAGTCTGTATTTCAGAGCACCATTCTTCCCATTTACAATTTATATCATTAGGAAGATCGTCATCCCAATCTAGTCCTCGATGCCAGACCTCTTGTAATAGAATTTTTATTCTAACAATAAATGGTGAAATAAATCCTACTGGATCATACAGTTTTGCTACTGTATGTAACATTGATCTTTTGGTGCTTTTATTTGGGTCTAACGAACTTGTCAAGGAATTAACATCTAATTTCAAAACATCATTATCATGATTCCACTTAATTCCTAAAATTTTAGTTTCTTTAACATCACTATTTATATTGCAAACATTATCTTTAACCCACAAAGCTTTTAATCCTTTCGAATTTGATTCAAACTTTCTTAAGTTCATTCCTGCGTGGTTAAATATTTTAACCACGTCGCAAGACAATTGATATGCGTCCTTTAAATTCTTAGCACCATAAAATAGATCATCAACATAAATGGAAGTATTTAACATTTCAAAACATTTGAAGTTTTCTTTCTCATAATTTTTAATATGGTGTTTAATTGTTGCACCTAATAAAAAGGGCGATATCGTGCACCCAAATGGCACGCGTGTCATTTGCAAAATTCTATAATCTTTAGTCGTCTGGTCCTCAGAAAACCATAAAAATTTTAAATACTTTCTATGTTCCTCAGCAATACTTATCATTAGAAATGCCTTTTCAATATCTGCACAAAAAGCGATTTCATGCACTCTAAATCTCAAAATGATATCCAATATATTGGGGTTTAAATTTGGTCCTACCCTTTAATCATTAAGAGATTTGTTGCCTTTACTTTTTGAGCTACAGTTAAATACAATACGCACACGCGAAGTTTGTTTATCTTCTCTAATTACGGCTCGATGGAGCATAAAGTACTCCTTTTCATTTTCGTCCCTTTTACCTTCAACTATTCCATTTTCTAATTGATCCCTAATGATTTCCATATATTGTTCCTCTACCTCATGATCTGTTTTTAATTTTTCATTTAACTCTTCAAATCGCCTTCTAGCCAATCCAAAATTATTGTCTAATTCTTCAGGATTCTGTTTCCAAATTAATCGCGTTTCATATCTACCATTTTTGTACTGCAAATCCTTTTCGAATTGACTAATGATTTCTTCACCTCTTTTAGATAACTCGTTGCTTTCCCACTTTATTCCCAAGGAATCTAATTCCCAAAACACTCTTAAATCTTTTAGTACTACCTCATTGCTTACATTAATTTTATTTACAATTACAGCTTTTCCACTTGAAACTTTTTTCTCAACTCCGGTAATTACCCAACCGAAAATAGTGCTCACTGCGTTTAAGCTTTTATTTACGGGAATTCTAAGATTGGTCATAATATTCCAGAATACGTCGGCGCCTACTAGTACCTCTACATCTAATAAACCATCTCCTGAGAGGGGATCCGCGATTTCTAACCCACTTGACTTCATGAATTGCTGTATATTGACACTAACGGGATGTATGGGGTGTGCAGCGATTACATCGGTTACCAACGCCTCAAAAGAGATTTTGTTTTCAATGTTTCTCCCCTTTAACTGTACTACAACTACAGGATATGATTTTACTGGCGCATTTTTACTTTCAAAGGAGTAAACTGACAATTTTTCTTTTCGTATCGGCTTCAAATTTAAATCGTTGATTAATCTTTCATTTATAAATGTTCTTTGACTACCACTGTCTAAAGGAATTCTAGTTAATTTTGTTTTAGTTTTTGAACAAGCAAAAACTGTACACATTTGCAAATAAACATTGCTGACACTATTAACATTAGTATTACACTGAGAAACTGAAACATTTTCAGTAGAATTTTGTGGAGTTATCAAGTTTGAAACTAAGCCTTTATCTTCCTTATTACAGCTGTCATTCGTACTAATTTGGTTTTCAGACACAATCAGATTTTATAAGTCCCTGCTACTTAACGTTAATTTTAAATTATCGTACGTACAAATTGATTCATGATGATTTTTACTATTACATTTGCCACATTTAATATTAACAAGACAATTACGACTCAAATGATACTTCTTAAAGCACTTAAAGCATCTATTTTCATATTTCAATCTTGAAATTTTATCATTAGATAATACCTTATTGCATTTTATAGACAAATGATTACCTGTACAGAAGATGTTTGCCTCTTGCACCTGAGATTTGAATGTAGCAAGTGTAGGTGTATTCTTAGATGACTTATAATTACTATATTGAGGTTTATTAGGATAAGCAACCGGCGTAGCTTTCTTTTCACCAACAATTAATAAGGATTAGCTGAGTGGCAACCCGATGTGTTGCATTTTCGAATTAAAATGAAATGGTTTTATTTCTTAAAGATTGAAAACTGTTTAATCACTTTTAAAAATACATTAGAATTTTTAAAAAACAAAATAATGATTTGAAATTCTCATTTTCAAATTTTGGTTTTTGGCTTTTGAAATAATTCTTTCAAATTTCCGTTTTCAAATTTTGCTTTTTAAACAAAGAAAGAAGCTCATTCAATTAGAAAAAAATTCTAAAGGTTTTAACTTCTCCTTTCCTGAAACTAAAATTATTTCTGGATTTCAATTATTAAATGACTCGCTCTCAACTAATAATTTTTCATTTTGGCAACATGGCCAAATGTAAATAGAAAAATCTCATGGGCGAAAAAGTGTTTAAAAAAAATAGAAAGACAGTTCTCAGGAATTCAAAATTGGTGGCGGAAAAATCCTCATCAGTTGCTCATTAATTAGAAAAAAATTTCACGAACTTCATGGAATTATTAGTGAGTAAAATAATAAGTCGAAAAATTACGAACTCACCATTCAGTTACATTAAGATACTATGGCGATCAGCGCGGAAAATTTCAAAAGAGAGTTTTGTAAGTTAGCTTTTTTAGAATGATAACATTTATTTTATTAATTGTATTTGGTATATTTTGAAAGTTGAACATCTAGCAAATGCCGATAAATCGTAAAATTGACATTAATAGGTGCAGAAAACTGAAATATTTGTCCATCAAAATTGTCGATTTCGTGAAATTCGGAAAATTGCTTTGGGAAAAAAGCTTCGTTTGCAATGAAAAACATTTTTAACTTTATAAAAATGTGTATGTCCTTAAAGATGAAGAGTTGTAAAACACATCGAAATAATAAAATTGTCAATTGGTGGGCGAAAAAGTTGATTACTGCATGCATGAAAATAGTGGAAATTTGCGAAACGGAAAGGAGCTGGCCCACCCGGAATGTCATCTGTTTCTGCTGTCCACTTCTTTTGAGTTCGGCGGTTTTATTTTAATAATTTAAAAAGTTTAAAGTTTTGAAAGTTGAGGGTGGTACCAGTGCACGCGACTCGTCCGTCCGCGTCCATCGGTACCAGTCGCAATATCCTGCTATGCTCGGTTCGCGAGATTAGCCCGTCCCCGTGTCTGCTGACTAACAAACTAACATTTGTTTACCTTCAGCTGTTAATAGTAAGACTAGCTGAGTGGCAACCCGATGTGTTGCATTTTCGATTTAAAATGAAATGGTTTTATTTCTTAAAGATTGATAACTGTTTAATCACTTTTAAAAATACATTAGAATTTTTAAAAACAAAATGATGATTTAAATTTCCCTTTTTCAAATTTTGGTTTTTGGCTTTTGAAATAATTCTTTCAAATTTCCGTTTTCAAATTTTGCTTTTTAAACAAAAAAAGAAGCTCATTCAATAGGGCAATGTCTCGCAGCATGTCACATCTCAACTCTTGCAGATTTTACTTCTTGTTTGGCGAGGAGTGGCAAAAATTTGCATAATTTAACATGGCGTTTAATGAGCATTCTTACAGCTTGTTGAATAAAATGCTCTCAGATTACGCAAAGTCTTTAGATACGGTATCTAAACAAAGGTATATCACTAAATTAAACATTCAGGTACAGCCCTGAAAGGTTTATTCAGTATGTGACCCGTTCGTGATTCAGTATGTGACCCGTTCGTGATTCAGTATGTGAGAGGAAGACTGGAGTTACGATACAAGACGCTGGCCTGAAGTAACTTATCCTGATATCTATACATCTCAACATAATAATAATCATTTTCATTATATTCTCTTAAATCTTGCGAAATATTAAAAAAAAAGTGTTAAAATACCTGTTACATACAACTAATATGAGGAATTTTATAAATAAACTTAAATTATTTAACTCAAAATGAAGGTATTGTCCAAAAACACATGCAAACGCATAGGAACTGCTTCTGTTTTCTGCCACCCGATAATGACGTCATCTATAGCAGAAGAAAACTGACGTAGGCAGTGACGTTGCGACGTTTCGCCTTATTAGAAAAAAAATTCTATAGGTTTTAACTTCTCCTTTCCTTAAACTAAAATTATTTCTGGTACTTTAAAATTATTTCTGGATTTCAATTATTAAATAAATGACTCGTTCTCAACTAATTTGGCATTTGGTTATTTTCCTTTTGGCAACATGGCGGAATGTAAACATTACATCTCATGGGGCAAAAATTGCTTAAAAAAATAGAAAGACAGTTCTGATGACTTCAAAATTGGTGGCGGAAGAATCCTCATCACTTCCTCATTAATTAGAAATAAATTTCACGAATTTGCTGGAATTATTAGTGAGTAAAATAATAAGTCGAAAAATTACGAACTCGGCATTCAAGTTACATTAAGATACAATGGCGATCATTGCGGGAAATTTCAAAAGTGAGTTTTGTAAGTACGCTTTTTTTTAGAATGATAACATTTTTTCTATTAAATGTATTTGATATATTTTGGAAGCTGAACATCTATAAAATACCGATAAATCGTGAAATTGACATTAATAGGTGCAGAAAACCGAAATATTTGTCTATCAAAATTGTCGATTTCGTGAAATTCGGAAAACTGCTTTGGGGAAAAAGCTTCGTTTGCAGTGAAAAACATTTTTAACTTTTTGAAAATGTGCATATGCTTAACGATGAAGAGTTGTAGAACACATGGAAATAAAAAATTTGTCGACTGGTGGGCGGAAAAGTTTAATTTTGCATGCATGAAAATAGTGGAAATTTGCGAAACGGAAAAGAGCTGGCCCACCCGGAATGACGTTTCTATTACCCGCTTCTTTTGAGTTCGGTGGTTTTAATTGAATAATTTAAAAAGTTTAAAGTTTTGAAAGTTCAGGATGGTATCAGTGCACGCGTCTCGTCCGAACGCGTCCATCGGTACCAGTCGCGATATCCTGCTATGCTCGGTTCGCGAGATTAGCCCGTCCCCGTGTCTGCTGACTAACAAACAAACTAACATTTGTTTACCTTCAGCTGTTATTATATAGACTAGCTGAGTGGCAACCCGATGTGTTGCATTTTCGATTTAAAATGAAATGGTTTTATTTCTTAAAGATTAAAAGCTGTTTAATCACTGTTAAAAATATATTAAAATTTTTTTAGATGAAATAATTATTTAAAATTCTCTTTTTCAAATTTTGGTTTCTGACTTTTGAAATAATTCTTTCAAATTTCCATTTTCAAATTTTGCTTTTTAAACAAAAAATTTCATTCAATTAGAAAAAATTCTAAATCTTTTAACTCCTCATTTCCTAAAAATAAATTATTTGGAACAGCTTTCTCAGACGCACCGCCCTTGGCGACAAATTGGCGCAAAAATTTTTTGACGCCAACTTGACGAAAAGTTGGCGTCAAAAGTTTTTGGCGCCAACCTGACAAAAAATTGGCCTAATAAACTGTCCAGTACCTATATAAATAAATACCCAATAAGGGAGGGCGGATTGGGGCCTCAGACTTTGTGAAGAAAAGTCATAAAAAAATAAGCTCCTGATGTACGCATATTTCTTATAGAATCTGCCGGAAAATTTTTAACTTTTTCGGCATTAGTTTCTATATATATTTTTGCATGTTTCTCTGTCTCTATCCCTCTATCTATCTATCTATCTATCTATCCATATATATATATATATATATATATATACATATGCATATACAATTGTTATTTTGCTACACGAAAACCAAGACCCAAACCGTAAGCTTCTCTGCGCACCACACTCCTTCCCATCGATCTTATTTCTGCACACCCAAACATACCCATCAGAAACATTATTCTTTTTTCTTAATTTCATTTTTAAATCACATTTCACTCAAAATATATCAGGCTTTAAAATCTTCAAATCCCACAAGAATTCGAAAAATATCATTCGATCAGAATGAATAAACCCATGTACAAGTGACTCATTTACCACCCCTTCCGTATATCTATCACAAGAATAACGCCCTCTAACATTACCCAAAACCTTCGCCTGGTATTTACTAACAACATCCTTCACACTCAAAATGGCCGCCATCATAAATCTCGTAACAATTCACAGTCAAAAAACTTTCAAACTAATTCAAGCAACAACAAAAAACGATTAAATACCCATAATTGGTCAAAATAAATCACGTGATGCATCCGTCACGAAATAATCACATGATAGAAACGTCACGAATTTACAGGAGCCAGAACGTTGGCGCCTTAACTGCCTCAACTTGGCAACCAAAAAATTTCGCCAAAATCGAACGGTTACCCCGCCATACACAAAATCGCCAAACTTGGCAGGGCGAAAGCTGTACAGTCTGCGAAAGCTGTACCAATTAGTTCTGGTACTTTAAAATTATTTCTGGATTTCAGTTATTAAATGACTCGTTCTCAACTAATAATTTTTACTTTCGGCAACATGGCCGAAGGAAAATATTAAATCTCATGGGGGAAAAAGTGCTTAAAAAATAGAAAGACAGGGAAGAGTTCCGTATCCTGTGCCGCTTGGCGCTATTTGGCTCGGTTTCTGATTTTTTTTCGCGTTTGGCGAAAAACTCAGAATAATGCAACCTACCTAAGCGACGCCATTTTTTTTCGGCGGCACTTAGGCTTACGGTATCCGACTGTCTACGGAGCACTTAAAAAAAAATACTTCCGCCAATTTCTGTCTTATTTTTCGAAGGGGTATAAACACAAAGAACACTAAAATGATGAAACAATAGACCATGACTGTGCAACTTTTAACAAAATTTATGAATTTGCGTCGAAATTCATCAAATTTTTACAAAAACGGCTCTACCTCTGAAAAAAAAATTATGCATATAACAAATTCTTTTTGTAATATGTACATAAGTACCTCCTGAGTGCAAGGAACTAAAAGCTAATCGATATCGTGAACCTAAAAAAATTACAGATCATATGCAATTACATGTAAAATTTTAGTAATTTCTTATGAGATTTTCTATAAATGCAGCTATAAATCAACAAATAAAATACATAGAACTAAATCTGTAGTTCATTGAATTCTAAATATTAACAAAAACATACGTGAAAAATTTCATAGACATATCACAATATTTATTTGCATTTTTTATGAAAAATGAGTTCTTCAGAAAACATAATTAAATTTTTCAACTTGTATTGAAATTATAGCTGCTGTTGACCTTTAAATCGCTCTCATTTCATTTCTAATGATCATTCAGAAAAAATAAAAGAAGATTTAGAAACACAAATTTACAATCTTTAAGAAAATTAATAAAATCACTTTCGGAATGTTCGTTAAAATCGACGTTTTAAAGGTAGTCGGATACCTAAAAACGGTACTTTTCCGTTATAAGCACTACAATCGTTTTGACGCCAATTTGGCGCATTTTTAAAAATCACCGCAGCGAGAGAAGAGTAACGCGATATAATGGCACTAATGATTGGTAAATTACAATATTAAAATATGCAAATCTCGAGATTCAAGGATCAAGAGACGATATAAGATATATTATTTTCGTGGTCATGGAGATAACGAAACTTCATGGAATGCCGTAATTTAATACGCTTACTTTAAATTGCAATGAATTTACAGTCCGTCAGAAAATCGGACCGTATTTTACGTAATGGATTTTAAAATATGGAATTTGCCTAAAGATGAGCAGGCAGCTACTGTCCGACCACGGAAGCACGGTCCCTGGAAGCTGTTACGCATGCGCGAGAAAAGCTAGTCTACTTAGAAAATAGGGGAAAACGTCATATTTTCGGATGTGTTTGTTTATGAAATACGGAATGTATTTCAGACTGCTTTTTGTTCGCAATTTTAAAGTTATTTTTTAAAACTTTATTTTTGATCGAATATGTGAATAATAATTTCAAAATAATAAAATGGAAGAAGCAAATTTATTTAAAAAATAAGAGTGTTATAAGGAGTGGATATTTTCGGATTACATCAAAATCAAAATTATATAAAGCTACGTTTTCGGTGGTTCTTTTTTTCTGACGTTTCCTCGGAGATTCAAATTTTGGAGTTTCTTCACCCTTTGATTCTCTGCGTATTCTTTTTACTCTGGACATTGATATCCCGGTCATTTCACTAGCTCTCTTTAGGGATTGCGAAAGTGGAACAATAACATTTCCTTCTAGTGCTTCTTTATCACACAATTTAATTACGTACATTGTGTATTATACGTTTACAATCACTACGGAACGGCTTATTCCGACCAGTTGTGTTGGGTAAAGGATCCATTAATTTTAATATAATAATCAAAATAACAGACGAGGAAAAAGCAAGCAAGCGCAGTTAGTAACATTCTAAAGAATGTCGAGAGAATACGAGATTTTTCCCCCTCCTTCCTCAGCAGCCTTACCTACAGCGTGAATAGAATCGTCTTGGCACTATGCCAACCGTGGTTCTTCGTACTGTGGTCGGACAGTATTACATTACTTCAAGAATGGCAACCCCATGTGTTGCTTTTTCAATTTAAAATGAAATGGTTTTATTTCTTAAAGATTAAAAACTGTTTAATGACTTTTAAAAATATATTAGAATTTTTAAAAAACGAAATAATTATTTAAAAGTCTCTTTTTCAAATTTTGGTTATTGGCTTTTGAAATAATTCTTTCAAATTTCCGTTTTCAAATTTTGCTTTTTAAACAAAAAACTTCATTCAAGTAGAAAAAATTCTAAAGGTTTTAACTTCTCCTTTCCTGAAACTAAAATTATTTCTGGTGCTTTAAAATTATTTCTGGATTTCAGTTATTAAATGACTCGTTCTCAACTAATACTTTTTCATTTTGGCAACATGGCGAATGTAAATAGAAATTCTCATGGGCGAAAAAGTGCTTAAAAAAATAGAAAGACAGTTCTCAGGAATTCAAAATTGGTGGCGGAAGAATCCTCATCAGTTGCTCGTTAATTAGAAACAAATTTCACGAACTTGCTGGAATTATTAGTGAGTAAAATAATAAGTCGAAAAATTACGAACTCCCCATTCAGTTACATTAAAATACTATGGCGATGAGCGCGGGAAATTTCAAAAGTGAGTTTTGTAAGTACGCTTTTTTAGAATGATAACATTTTTTCTATTAAATGTATTTGGTATATTTTCGAAGCTGAACATCTAGGCAATGCTGATAAATTATAAAATTGACATTAATAGGTGCAGAAAACCGAAATATTTGTCTATCAAAATGGTCGATTTCGTGAAATTCGGAAAACTGCTTTGGGGAAAAAGCTTCGTTTGCAGTGAAAAACATTTTTAACGTTTTGAAAATGTGCATATGCTTAACGATGAAGAGTTGTAGAACACATGGAAATAAAAAATTTGTCGACTGGTGGGCGGAAAAGTTTAATTTTGCATGCATGAAAATAGTGAAAATTTGCGAAACGGAAAGGAGCTGGCCCACCCGCAATGACATGTTTCTATTACCCACTTCTTTTGAGTTCGGCGGTTTTAATTGAATAATTTAAAAAGTTTAAAGTTTTGAAAGTTGAGGATGGTACCAGTGCACGCGTCTCGTCCGACCGCGTCCATCGGTACCAGTCGCGATATCCTGCTATGCTCGGTTCGCGAGATTAGCCTGTCCCCGTTTTCTGCTAACTAACAAACTAACATTCTCTTACCTTCAGCTGTTATTATATAGATGCTTCCCTGCACTGTATTTCTGTTTTGATAAATTCAATCAATTCTGAAATATTGACATCACTTTTAGAGCTTTTACTTCTATTGAATTCTAATACTAAATCGGTAGGAATTAATTTTAATAAGATAGGGATTAACAAGTGGCCATAAGAACCAGATGTTACATTCATCACTTCCAAATTTCTAATAGATATTTCCAATTCATCATACAATTGAACCTTACATTCACTGAATTTTTAACTGCTTCTAAGTTTAATATTTTGTTCATGAAAGAATTAATTAAAACCTGTTTCCTACCATGCCTATCTTTTATCAGTTTTACGCAGTTATCATAATTTTGACCTAAGCTCAAACCCAGAAACAACATTAGATGCTTGACCGATAAGAAACGATTTTAGGTAGGCAAATTTTTCAGTTTTTGAAAGGGAATCATTTGATTGAATAGTACTTTCAAAGTTATTCCAAAATTCGGTAAAGCGTTTAGGGTCGCCTCCACATTTCTCAATAGTCAGCTTTGAAGTTTAATCGACTTGAAATGCTTAAAGTTTGATTAGAATTTTCAAAGTTTTGCGCTTCAGATTGCCTAGACTCAATATTTACTTTCTTTAGTGTACGTATAATTTTATTCAAAAATCTTGTGCAATTATCTTGATATTCTTCACTAGAAACCACCCCATCTTCTAATATATCTAACTTAATTCCTGAATTTCCTTATCAAGCAATTTCAAACTATCAGCCTTCTCAACCAAAATATCATATGATTCTTGCAATTCACCAAAATCTAATTCTTCTGTTGACTGAAAACAACTTTCTACTTTACTAATAACCTTCGTGGTTAACATTCTAACAGTACTACGTTTTTTAATTAACCTTTCTAAATTGCTCTTATCTTGCGACATTTTAATGCTAGAGCTGAGTACACATGAAATATTTTCAATAATAGCAACACTTAGTACGTTCCACTAGCTACACTTATATTTTATAGTTAAACCAACAAACCCTGGGCCATACTGCAATATCCTTACGAGTCTTGCATTCACGTTCTTATTCTTCCTTCTTGTCACTATTTCTTGTTCCCGAAACGATGCACCAAATCTCTGTAGAAAACGTGGTTCAGTTGATGAAGAAACTAGAATGCTGTAGATTCGTGAAACATAACTTTATTTCTAAACTGTGGCTATTATTAGGTGCCGAACCTTACCAGCAAACATCACATGAAACAAACATTCGAACTCTTCGTTCCAGTAAGTGACTCCTACTTTTGTAGCAGTCAGAGATTGCTTTCTGCGCCCTCTCCTGGCAACATTGAAAGAATATTTAACAATGGCTGGCTTGAGAATTGTGAGGCTCTTACATTTCTGAATTCACCCTTGGTAGACAGCTGGAAGGCTCTTTCATTTCTGGATTCACCCTTCAAATATTTTTTTATTAATTAAAAATTGACGGTAATAAAATTTAAAATTCGGGCTTCGAGGTGCACGTACTCATCGTCTGCACTACCTGTGAGCCGAAGTTCATGACTGTAAGTGCCATAGATTCGTCTGGAGACCACACACACACATACACACACACACCACACACCACACACACAAACACTTCCTTTTATTAATATAGATATGATTACGGAAAGCGGAACAGGAATAACTACTTTAATGGATGCCGAAGCGAATAAAGTCAGCATTAAGATTCCACCATTTTGGTGAGATAAACCGGACATTTGGTTTTACCAAGTGGAAGCCCAGTTTCAAATAAATATAATCACCACGGAAGAAACTAAATTCAAATATTTGATATCCCAGCTCGAACCAAAGTATGTTGAAAATATATGAGACATTACTAAAGATACTAAGTCCGGAAAATATTCTATGGCGAAAGAAAGACTTTTGAATAATTTCAAAGAAAGTGAAAACAAGCGAATTCAGCGTTTGGTTACTGGATTAGAACTCGGAGATTATAAGCCAAGTCAGCTTTTGCAGAAAATGAAAAGTCTAGCAACCGACGATCTTCCGGAAAAAGTGCTAAAATATTTTTATTTTTATTTTTATTTCTAATGGCAGAATATAAGACAACTGTAGACAGAAAAACACAATAGAACAAGAACAAGTAACAAAACTGAACTACAGTAAGTCTATAAATCATTCATCTTGTGCCGAGCACTCCAGTATTTTTCCCACAAGTGTCCCGAGACCAGTGCAGGGCAGTGAACCAAATGGTTCACATCCATTTCCTCACGAATGTTACACAATTGGCAGAGAGGACTTGAAAGCAGTTTTATTCGAGACGGAAAATGGCAACAGATTTGTCTCTTGGCCATAGCGGAATATTAGTGATTTCCTCGATCCATTTCTTGTCTTTATTTGCCTCCTTTATGTTATTCCAAAAGTTCACTCTAATAGATTTTTTAACTGAACGTTTGGCGGTATAGAAAGGGATTGGTTTATCTGTTATTTGTGCAATTTCGGTGGCCTTTTTTGCCAGAGAATCAGCTGCCTATTTCCCAGGAGTCTGCAGTGCGCTGGCACCCATTGCAACGCAACCTCTCTATGGTTTTCAATTAGATCATTAAGAGCCAGACGAATATTTAAAATATCGGCTGACGCCGGTGCCTCAGATGAAGCAATGCTAAAATCTTTATGGCTGGATAAAATGCCTGATTGTATAAAAATTTTTCTTCTCGTAAGTGATGAAAATTTAGATAAATTGGCCACAATGGCTGACAAAATTCATGAGATGAAATCTGAAAAAGAAATTTATACTGTTTCGCCAAACATTAACTCCAATGATGCTTTAATTGCAAGAATGGTTACTTTGGAACAAAAAATTGATTCAATGCAAATAAATGACCGTTCTAGATCAGCATTTAGACATCATCACCGAAATATATCTCAAAATCGTAGTCGTTCAAATAAGCGATTTAATACGAAAGGTAAATATTGTTTTTTTCATTTTAAATTTGGCGATCGTTGTCGACCTGAGAAATGTTATTCGCCGTGTGCTTGGCAAGAGAAGTCCGAAAACTCCATGACGCAACAGGATTAGCGGCTACCGCTGTTGCTGATGTTAATGAAAGCCGCAAGTTTCGTTTATTTGTGAAGGACAGAAACACAGGACTGCGGTTCTTAGTAGATTCGGGTGCTGATGTTAGCCTCATTCCCGCGACTTATCACAATACAACAGTAGATGATTTTAAATTAAACGCAGCGAATGGAACAGAAATTCCTACTTATGGAATTAAAATTTTAACTTTAAATTTAGGACTTAGAAGAGAATTTTAATTTCCGTTTACATTAGCTTAAGTCGATAAAGCGATTATAGCTGATTTTTTAAATAAATTTAAACTTTTAGTTGACATTCATAATAAACAGTTAATTGATGGAATAACTAACCTGTCTGTTCGAAGTAATGTAACGACAGTGTTTTTTGATAATACTATTAGTACTCTAGATAAAAATTCTAAATATGCTATTTTGTTACAACAATACCCAAATTTAACTAAACCTAATTTATCAGTATCTACATTTAAGCATAATGTTGAGCATTTTATTACAACTAGAGGACAACCTTTTTATACCAAAGCTAGACAATTGGATTCCAAGCGATTGCAAATAGCAAAACAGGAATTCCAGTATTTGTTAGAAAATGATATTATTCGTCCCTCTAAATCACAATGGGCCAGTCCTCTTCACATGGTTCCTAAGAAAGATGGTTCTTTCCGACCATGCGGAGATTATCGGCGTTTGAATGCACAAACAATACTGGATCGTTACCCCATACCCCGATTAGAAGATTTCAATCACATTTTAAAAAATACTCGAATATTTTCTAAAATTGATTTGCATAAAGCATATTTCCAAATTCCTCTTAATGAAGATAAGCCAAAAACTGCTATTATAACCCCTTTCGGCCTATATGAATTTAACGAAATGAGTTTCGGTTTGCGTAACGCACCCGCTACCTTTCAAAGATTCATTAATGAGGTATTTAGAGAACTGAATGTTGTTTTCCCATTCTTGGATGATGTTTTAATTGTGTCAAAAACTGAAGAGGAACACGAAAAACACTTAAAATTAGCTTTTGATAGATTGCAAAAATATGGATTGAGACTTGATATTTCTAAATCTGTTTTTGGAGTTAATGAATTGGGATTTTTAGGCTTTCTAATTACAAGTGAGGAATCAAAACCTCTTCCTGAAAAGGTAAAATCTATTCTTAATGTTAAATTGCCTGAAACTGTACATCAATTACCAACCTTTCTTGGAATAGTTAATTTCTACCGTCGTTTTTTGAAAAACGCCGCTAGTACTCAAGCTAGTATTTTTCACGAATACTTAAAAGGTGCAAAGAAAAGAGATAATCGGAAAATAACTTGGACGGATGAGGCCATTAAACAGTTTGAAAAATGTAAAAAAGATTTAGCTAATGTTGCTCTTCTGTCCCACCCAAATCCAGAATTACCTTTATCGTTGTGTACAGATGCTTCGGATTGGGCAGTAGGCTCAGTTTTACAACAATTTGAAAATGGTAGTTGGAAACCAATCGGGTTTTATTCCAAGAAGCTTAACCTCACACAGCAAAATTACAGCACATATGATCGTGAACTTCTCGGAATTTATTTATCCATTAAATATTTCAAACATTTGTTAGAAGGAAGAAAATTCACAGTGTTTACAGACCACAAGCCCTTAATCTATGCATTTTTACAAAAGTCGGATAAACATCTCCCAAAGGAAAATTAGGCAACTTCAATATATTTCAGAACTAGCCGGGCTTTGCCCGGCTATGCTAGGGCTTCGGCCAGCTACGCTCAGGCCATCCGTCCACCAGCCCCTCAGGGGGTTTACCTTCTTTAGGTAAACACGGGTGTCGCAATCCCGAGGTACCCCAGCGAACTTTCCCTCCTTTCCCTTTCTTCTCCTCTCGTCCCTTCTACTTTTACCTTTTTTTCTCCCTCGTTGCGGTTACCTCTTCGGAGGTGAGGGCTCCTCATCAGAAGCTGTAGCATTCTGTGCTTCTAGCTTCTAATGGCGATCAACTGCCCACGTGTTTGCCGTGCGTGGAGACCCGTGTCCCAGGAAATGGGGATCCTGGTAGTTGAGGGGTTTTATTCTTCGCCATAATGTGGGCTTTAGTAAGATAACTCTCCAACACACTACTTTGGCCCTTGCTTCAGGTAAACGGGAGGTGCACATTGGTCCCGTGTGTACCAATCGGCTGGTCGGTTAGACATTGTTCACTGGCTCAGGGCTAAGCAACCGGTCATTGGCCGCGCGCGTATAGTTCCCGGTTAGCACTGCGCAGTAACCGGCGTCCCCTTGTTGGGCTCCATGGTGGGTGGTGCCGCCGGGGACCGAACATACGGCCCATTTTTATGGATAACACAACCAAAGAAAGTACTAATCAACGTGCATCATCTAGATCATATAACATCAATCAAACTTCTCGCTTCTTTATAGTTAAGCGTACGGAAGGGCAACTTCACCACTGTTTCACCATTCCTCATTCAAAATGTATAAATTCTGTTATAGGCCATGTGAAATCAATAAAGAAACTCCGTTCTGGTGACCTCCTTGTTGAAGTATTGACAGCAGTACAAGCTGCGCAGTTGTCTAAGATAAATATGTTTGGCAATATTGCTGTGTCCGTGGCTCCTCATGGATATTTGAACTCTTCGAGAGGAGTAATATCGGAGGCCGATCTCCTCCATACCCCCCGAAGAGGAAATCCTGGAGCATCTACACGACCAACATGTGTCTGGTGTCGTCGTATTAATATTCGTCGAGATGGGAAAGTGCTTCCAACGAAGCATCTCATCTTGACTTTCGACACACCAAAATTACCATCATTCCTTATTGCTGGGTACCTTCGGTTGTCCCATCAGGCCTACGTCCAGAACCCTCTCCGTTGCTTTCAGTGTCAACGTTTCGGACACTCGAAAGCATCGTGTCGTGGTTCCGTGGTCTGTGCCCAATGTGCCCAGCCTGACATGCATCTGAGACCTGCACAAAGCCAGCTAAATGCGTCAACTGCCAAGGAGATCACACATCATACTCACGCTCCTGTCCAAAATGGATAGTTGAGAAAGAATTCAGACCGTAAGAGCCAAACAATAGTCTGTCATACTTAGAAGCGCGCAAACAGGTCGAGGCTAGAAGCCCTAGAGTTGGTGTTTCATACGCCTCTGTTGCCGCTTCCAAGAGAGTTATGTGTAACTCATCAACCCAAACGGAGCCTATTATTACAACCAATAAACCAAACAATAGTAAAACTCAAACAACCCAACCTTCAAAATCTAATTCACACCTAATAAAACATCCCGTTCTTCCATCTCAAAACCTCCCACACCTAAACCAGCTATACATAAAAATTAAAAAGTGCTGAAGTTGCAAGCGAGTGAGTCATTCACGTAAGGTGAAAGACCCTCGCAATGTGGCGCGTATGGAGGAGGATTCCCTCCAAATTTGCGCGTCCAATTCGGATCTTTCTGATCCTGATGCTGGGGTGTCTATGGACACCTCAACCTCTTCCACCTCGTGCTCCATCTCCCTCTTCCTCTTGATGGCGAGTTAATTTCCTGGAACTGTCGCGGTTTCCGTATAAACTATCAGATCTGAAGTCTTTGATCACAGATTACCATCCGGTCTGTGTCGCACTTCAGGAAACTTTCCTGAAGTCAGCGGACACGGCCAAATTACGTCGTTATAGTATTATTCGGAAGGACAATGTTTCGGGTGTGCGAGCGTCTGGAGGTGTTGCTCTCCTGACCTCTCACAGCTATCCCTACTCTGTCCTATCGTTAAATTCTCCACTTCAAGCGGTAGGCAGTGCGTGTGCAGATGCGGAAATTAATTTCCGTGTGTGTAATATATCTGACACCTAACGACGTTGTTGATCAAAGAACTCTCGACGACTTGGTGACTCAGCTTCCGGACACCTTTTGTTATACTTGGAGACTTTAAGCTCATAAGTTTTGTGGGGAGTAGCTGTAACACCGCTCGAGGAAGGCAGTGGAGCAGTTAATAACTGACCATAATCTTTGCCTCCTCATAATGGTGATCCTACTCACTTTCACGAGCCATCTCGGACATTTCACATCATCGATCTTGCCATCTCTTCACCGTCAATCTTTCCAGCTTGCAACTTTTGGGTCGGGACAGATCTTCGCGGAAGTGACCATTTTTCCTGTGTTTGTGTCACTATCCGGCACTGGATCCGTAGTCTGTCGCCCTGCGCGATATCAAATATGAGTCTGCGAAACTGGTCGCGATTTACAGACATTGCAACCATTACCCAGGCTATGGTCGACGGTGATAGTCGATTGATGCGGTTCGTCTTGTCTCCAACGTTATAATAGAAGCTGCCGATGCAGCCATTCCCAAGAGCTCACCTAATGGTCGAAGAAACTGGAAACCGTGGTGGAACCTTGAGTGTTCTGCAGCATTGAAAGTACAACGTAAAATGTGGGGGATATGTCGCCGATATCCCACCACTCCAAATTTCGTTGCTTTTCAAGCAAGCAAGAGCTAACGCTGTAGAGTGCGTCGACGTTGCCAGAGAGAGTCGTGGAAAAAGTACGTGTTTCGGAAATGACACCATCCACCCCCAGTAAACAGCTTGGACGAAAGTAAAGAAATGCATAGGATTATATCAGACCAGCCAATACAGTGCATTGTTCAAAATGGCGTTACACTTTCTACATTAGAGGAAATAAGTAACGCCATTGCAGCGCCTTCAGTTCAGTGTCGAGTGCGTCGTCGTATCCGAACCATTTCATGCGACACAAACTGCGTGCCGAGTCAAGACCTTTGCGTTTCGACTCCCAGTCCGATCTGGCCTACAACTGCCCCTTACGGAGAACGAGTTGGAGAATTGCCTTCGGCAGACTCGGATGACTTCCCCGGGTCCCGATGGCATTAGTTATGCTATGTTACAGCATCTCTCTCGCAGCTCGCTCCGTAATTTGCTGATCTATTTAATCGAATCTGGGAGGAACATGCTTTTCCATCCTCTTGGCGTAGGGCAATAGTGATTCTATCCCAAACCGGGAAAGGATGCTTCTAGCCCTAACAACTACCGTCCAATTGCACTCACAGCGTTTATGCAAGCTGCCTGGAACGAATGGTTAACAACGGTTAGTGTATAGTTAGAATCCCCAGCTTTGTCTGTCACCTCTACAAAGCGGATTTCGGCGTGGCCGGTCCACGATGATAATATTCATAGCCTTAGAATCGAAGCTCGCAATGCCTTTGTCAGGAGAAAACCACTTAGTGTCTGTTTTTCTCTCGACATTGAAAAGGCTTATGACCGGACGTGGCGATATGGTATCCTTCGTGACCTTTATAATAACACCTTCGTGGTCACTTGCCGATTTTCATGCGAACTTCTGTCACTACGAGAATTTCAAGTTCGCATTGGTACGGACGCTTCCGATGTTACATTCAAGAAGAGGGAGTTCCTCAGGGCAGTGTATTGAGTGTTACACTGTTTTTCCCTGAAAATTAATGGCATTTTTACAGTGTTTGCCACCATCTGTTCGTGGCAATCGTATGTCGACGACTTGCAGATCTCGTGTCAAGGTAAGGGATATGCGTTACATCGAACGACAATGCTACATCTTCAATATCTCGCCTGATGACATGGTGTTCGGCTGAACGGTTTTACGTTTTCGACGAAAAACCTCTTGCGTGCATTTTTGTAAGGCAGAGGTTGTGCATCCTGACCGCAAATATTCACTAGGTGAGTTCCCTGATAGCCGTTAGAGAACGTGGTTCGTTTCTGGGCGTGTGTTCGATAGTAAGTTAACTTCCTTCCGCACGTAATGTATCTACGGCGGAAGTCTGAGCAGTCTCTAAACTTGCTGAAAGTTCTATCCAACACGTCCTGGGAGCTGAGCGATCTACTATGCTCCGGGTTTATCGCGCGGTCATTCGATCGAAAATGGATATGGATGCGCCGTGTACGGTTCCGCACGCTTTTCCGTGCTACGGAAAACTGGACACAATTCATCATCAGCCCTTCGAATCTGTTCTGGTGCTTTCAAGAACATCTCCCGTAAAGAGTTTTAAATGTCACTCGCGGTGAGTCTTCTTCTTACCATCTATTCGCAAGCAATTGTCGACTTCAGTGCTGTACTTCCGTATCCTCTCGCAACCCAATCACCCACTCCTTTTGCTCTACTGGACAGTCAGAATGACGACTTTACCAAAATCGGCATCTTGCATTCCACCTTTCGGAATTCGCATGAGGGACGTTTCTGATTTCATCTCCGCTGTGTGATGTGGATGTCATGCTGCAACCGACTTTGCATTTCCACCTTGGCGAAACCACAGATTCGTACTGCGCCCTTTCCAGGGATTGCAAAATCGAATAGGATCCTGTCATTTTTCGCCAGCTTTTTTGCGTCGCACCTCGCTAGTTACCCTAAACTATGTTGATGTTCTACCGACGGCGTCGAAAACCGAAGATCATGTGGATTGTGCCCCTACGTCTGTGGGCAGCGGACGTTAGCGAGCTATTTCCACTTCCCGACTGTTTTTCTGTCTTTTTCAGCAGAGTTTGTGGCTGTACATGAAGCTCTGAAGTATATCTTCGGCAGAGAGATAGGCGTTTATAGTGTATACAGATTCCATCACGTGTTTAGAGAATTTTGGAGAAGGTGAAGTGTCACACTCCCCTTCCCTGTATCTCCGGTGTTGGATCTCGCATCGTCGCCTCTGTCGTCGTGGCTTCAGTGTCCTTTCTGCTGGGTGCTGGTCATGTCGGCATATCGGGTACAGAGCAGGCAGATGCTGCGGCTAACGGTGCTGTGCATCGGCTGAATCAGCATGTGCCTATCAGTGATGTGAAGTCCGCTGTGAAAAAGTTAATTAGGAACGAATGGCAAGTTGATTGGGATCTGCAGGTTACTAATAAGCTGCGACAGGTTAAACCATGTATTGGTGCTTGGCCATCAGCTCAACTGCGTCGTGCAGACGTCATACTCACACGGTTGAGAATCGGGCATTCCCTTTTGACGCATCGACATTTGCTGATGGGTGAGGATGCCCCTCTCTGTCAACATTGTAAGGCTCCACTTTCGGTTGGACATATTTTGACGTCTTGCCCTTCGCTTCAAGCCCAGTATAATAGGTTTTTTGGCTCCAGTTCACCTATCTTATCTGAACTGCTGGGGGAGCCCCCCCCATCCTGCTCTTTTTGCCTTCTTATTTTTTACTGGTTTTATACGCAGTCTGTGCTTTAGCAATTGATTTTATAGTTAAACTTTTATTGCCTTTTACAAATCTATCTTATCTTTTTATCAATTTTATGTATCATCGTTTTTACCACCTTATATATCACCGTTTTTTATGACTTTTACATATCATCTTTCTATATTACCTTGTATATATCATTCTAACATGTTTATACATAATTTTTATCATCCCTTTTATTCAGTTTTTTACGGTTACTCGTTTTTATATTTATTAGTGTTGGTTAGAAATCTGTTTTTTCACCGTTGGTTCGAGCGTGGCGACTGTTATGTAATCTGTTTTTGTTCTAGTCTTGTGTTTGGCGCTTTATGTCCTATTTTGGATCTTGCGCCATAAAACCCTAACCAACCAACCAACCAACCAACCAACCGTCCACCAGACAGATGGCTTTGAATTGATTCAGTGAGAGGGAGAATTTTCATAAGAGGCACTATTAATTTGCAGTCTCCCCCCCAACCCCACAAAAAGAAAAAATTGTTATTCGTATTAACACCCACCACCACCTGGTATGATATGAGCATACCTGCATTACAAAAAGAGGAATTTTCATGTGCCAGTCTGGAATTGAATTCTAACGGAACAGCATTGACATCTTGGGACTCGAGCAAAATAAAATTTAAATACTTTTTATAATTATAGTTTATTAAAACAAATGGGCATTAAAAAGCTTTGTTTTCAAGAAATAAATGAATTTAAATTTTTCAATATTTCAGGGGAGCACATCCATTTTATTGGATGTTGAGGTCATAAACACGATAAATAATGACAAACCCGCACAAAAACATTTAAACAAAAACTTTCTTTAGGTAAAGTAATAAATTTTATAAAGTTAATGCTAAGTTAATTATTGAATTTTAAACTAAAATTTAATTAAAAAGTTAATTATTGAATTTTAAAAGTGTATTACTAATAGTTAATAGCAGTTAATTACTTATCAATTTACATTAAGATTCATGAAAAACTTTAAAACAATTTCTTTCGGCAGTAATACACAAAAACATTTTGCAAACTGTACCACTAAAAGCTGTAAAGTAAAAATGTCTTCCTGTGGGGAACAGATGTAGTATACGCAACGAATGCCAAGGGGCGATTTTTCGCCAAATCTGATGGTTTGGCGGTTTTTATATTCTGGCAGGGAGAATTTTAAGATCGGATGGTATTTTTTTGAATTTTTGTGCGATAAGCTTTGTTTTACTGACCGCTACAGCCAGAGGAAGTTTTTTTTTACTGTACAACAGCCAGCGGTATGTAGCGAAGCCAGCGGCTAGGGATTTTCTGTAATGTTTTTGGACGGATGCGTAACGTAGCGTAGCGGAGTGAAGCAAGGGTATCTGAGCGAAGCGAAGATCCCGTGTGCGCCTACGAGTTTCATAAAGCCAGCAGTAAGTTTGTTTTCCAATTTATTGTTTACATATTTGGCAGTTTAAGCCGAACAGGTCTCCGAACGGGATTTTAGGGCCAACTTTTCGCCAAATTGGCGATGACTCGTTGGGTATACTACATCTGTTCCAATTGTGGAATAATTGTTAACCAAAATCAATTTAAACACTAAACGCAGTATAAATAACATAGAAAAAAACATGTGAAATAACGCGCCAAGAATTTGGCGAGTATTTCTTTACAGCAAGTACTAAAACGTGCTAAGCCGTTGGCGAAAAAGAAATCGTGCCAAATTTCACCAAATCCAGTTTTACCAAAATCATTTTAAATCGTAGTAAGCAATGAAAAACATTATACACACTTCAATAATAGCAAAACAAAACATGATGGTAAAATAGAAAGGAAATTTAAAACAGAAGTAAGAACATAATGGTAAAATAGAAAGGAAAGTTAAAACAGAAGTAAGAAGTTAAATTTTACAATTATTTAGCATGTAAAAAATTAAAAACAGTATTGAACAAAACAAAGAAATGACGAACTTCAATTCACCAACCGCAAGATAGTCTGAAAACGGAACAGCCACCATTAATTGAATACCCAAATCGAATCACTTGACACCACAGTATCTTGTAATCACAGTTCACTTGAATTAAAATTTTTTTCACTTTTAGTTGCCGAAAAATACCCCAAAAATCAGTACATCTTCAAATGATCTATTTATGATATTTATGATTAAAATAGAAAAATAATTAAAAATTAGACACACGATGAAACATTTCTTTTCAGTGATTAATTTTTTAGTGAGAATCCCGCTGTGTTTTTAGTGAGGGTCACGCTGTGTTTACGTTTTGTTTCAGTTTAGTATGCCTTTAGAATTGGAATATCTCTAAAACTATTAGAGTAACAGAATAAGTATTCGCAGAAAAAATATCAGCTTTTAAAGCTCTTTCCAAATATGTAACATTTATGTACTTTCATTGAAAAAAAATACATCGATTTCGACATTTTCAAATATGTTCCGAATTTTATAATGGAAACCCGGTACACTCGGAAGTGTGACCAACAGACTCCACGATTGCTTTATTAATATAGATTAAAAGTTTGAATTAAAAATATAAAAATTTAAAGGAAAAGAGATTAGACACACGATGACACATTTCTTTTCAGTGATTCATTTTTTAGTGAGAATCACGCTGTGAGTGAATCACGCTTTGTTTACATCGTATGATCGGATGATCTCAAGATTAGAATCCAAATAACTATAAAACTATTGAAGTAACAGATTAAGTGTACGCATTGTCGACCATACGACACGCGAATTAATAACAATTTTATTTACTTAAACGAATTACTAATGCATGAACAAAATCAATACATGAAACATCGACCATACGATGTTCGAGCGAAAAAAAAAACTTTTTTTTTTATGGAACAAACGATTTCAAACAAATTCTAATATCTTTTAGTTTACGATGCCAACGTAAGAAATAAAAACTATGATACCTATATTTGTATTCTTTCATGGCGCGTTGGCGATTGCCAACATAGCCATTGGCGTCAACATTCTCCCCAGGTTGAAATATTATATTTCAAAATACATTAAAATACAGTTATTACAATTGAATACATAAAATGAACAATATATTACAAAACAATTTTGCCTCATATTTTGGCTTAAACAAATTCTAAATGAATACAGATAACTTAAAATGTAAATAATGTTATCAATAATACACGAATATACAAATTACCCAACAAACACAAAGGCATCGGGCCGGGGTCGGAAGGTTCCGGCCAGCCGATTTCACCACTGCCGGGCCGGCGCATTAGGTCAGTATCGTTTCCGTCACGGCTGTGTCCTCTCGCCCGCGACTACCCCGTCGACTGCCGGGCCGCTTCCGGTAGGATTCGAGCCATCGTTCATCCGACTACGAACCGTTAGGCAGCCGCGATTAAGCCATCGATGCGGACAGATAGCCGGAACGTAACCGGAGGTTGACGGGCCGGTTACGGGAGCAATAATTGGTGTCGACATACCGTCATCTACCCATCTCGTAAACAGCAATGTGCCGTAGGTCCGGGCATCATGCCAGCATTCTACCAGAATCGGACCGCCGGCATTTTTTCTAAGTTTTGCGTAGGACCCTTTCGTTTATATGCTTATTTATTTCATTGACGATTAACCTCTGATATCAACCCTTTCACTTTTATTATTATTTTTTTGCCTTCATATTTCTAGTATTCTTTCAGTTTTGCCTTATGTATTTTTAGGTATTACCAAATACTGATCTTTGTTACTACCTAAAAATTTGTGTAAGAATCACAAGTTACTTGTTAGAGCAAAACTCATTTTGCATTAAGATACATTTACCAAATTTGAAAGTTAAGATAACATTAATACCACCAATTAAAGCTAAATATCTTTCCACTCGATCTAAGGTTACAGTTTGATTTTTTTTAAATTTAGAATGAGATTCTCGTATGTAAACAGTACTACTTAATAATTAACCCAAAAACTTGTTCTTCCCCAGTATAAAATTATTAACATAATTTGATAAATTTATAACATAAATTGATATTCTTCAAACTTGAGTAATGTGTAGTGTGTATGATGAAGCCATCTTTGTGAGCTTTGTGAAAACTTGCTCAGAAGAATTTATTTTTAATATTTTTTTGGTGTAGAGTTAATAAATGCTCTACAGATAAGAAAATTATTTTTTGTATAGTTTTGGAATTAAAGAGTAATTCATAAATTCTATAAGTCATTTTTAAAAAATATATATGGGACTTTATATCCAACACTTGATAGTACAGTTTTGAGAAATCGTACTATGATAGTAATATCTTCTATTGTAATTGGGAGAAATAATTATAGACACATGTTTTAAATACAGAAAAGAGCGGTTTAAAGTAAAAATAGTTTATTTTAGAAAGTACATAGCACATTTACACAATTTGTTTCTATATTTTCTACCAAACAGGATCCTTTCGCCGTACCCTCTGGCCCCATCTTTACAGCATCTAGGAAAAAAAAAGAAAGAGAAAATCAGTTCATAAATTTATGTGAAAGGAAAAGACTCCCATCCCAGATATAATTTAGAATCAAAAGAATTTATTTAAATTATTTTCTTTAGTAAATGCTCTGCAGATACGAAAATTATTTTTTGCATAGTTTTGTACATTAAAGGGTAATTTATTGTTGTAAAAATAGTTGATTGTTGAAAGTAGTGAAAAATTCATTGTTGATAAAGTAGAATTAAATACATCCAATTAGGAAATATAAATTCTGAGACAGGGGTTTTAAAAAACTTGATATAAAACAGCACCCAACACATGAGTGCAGTTTTAAATCT
Source organism: Dolomedes plantarius (assembly GCA_907164885.2). Taxonomy (NCBI): domain Eukaryota; kingdom Metazoa; phylum Arthropoda; class Arachnida; order Araneae; family Dolomedidae; genus Dolomedes; species Dolomedes plantarius. The sequence continues at coordinate 11,471,921 of OU015499.1, forward strand.
GTTGTCATTTTATTGATACTACTTCCAAGAAGTAAATTCTACCACATTTTTTTGGTAAACCAATTACATACTGTGAAAACTACATCATGTAAAAATATTTACTTGATTAAATAAATATACTAATAGAAAATAGTTATAAAATATTTTTTAAAGAGATTCCCTTTTCACTAAATTTCTCTCTGTACAGTAGAAAATCCAACCATGTCGATTAATTTGTTATTATAGATATAAAAAATAGGGTAGATTGTCTTGATAAGAGTACAATAATAAGTTTTTAATGTTGAGCATAATTTCAGCTCAACATTGAAAGCTGACTCAGAGACTTGTCTAGAATGACACCCAAATTTCCTCTTCACTACTGACAATAATGCTGTTGAAAGTAGAGAAACACAAGAATAAGATTGAATGCTAAGTAAAACATTGCATACAAAATCTTAAATTTCTAAATTTTCATTACAACATGCCATAGAGAGCATTAATACAGATGCTGGGTCAGTATTTTAGAAATTTAAGATTTTATATGCTAACATATTTACTTTAGTATTCAATGTTCATTCTTGTATTTCTTTACTTTCAATGTGAGAGTGATCTCGATAGTGAAGAGAAAATTGTTGTTGTCATCTCTAAACAAGTCTCTCATGTCAGCTTTCGATTATTGTACTCTATCAAGGCATTCTAATCTATTTTATTATATCTGTAATAACTAATCATTTAATTAACAGGATTGAATGTCTTACTGTACTCAGAAATTAGTGAAAAGGGTGAATAGCTCTTAACAACTAATCCTATTACTATAATAATGAATAAAGTAAACATTTATTATATGATGTAGCTTTCACAGTAATTGGTTTACAAAAATGTGGTAGAAAGTTACTCTGGGATAAAACTTCTGCATAGTAATTTAATAGAGCATATCTTTTGTTACTTAATTGTCAAATTATGGTGGAGATCTGTGTATAAAATATTTTTTATTTGCGAGCAGCTGTTATTAGGGATAACCACAGTAAGAAATTATTCAAAATATACTATTTAGATTCAGTAATTACTAAACAATTGTTATGATATATTGTTTGATTAGTCTAGGTTAATTTGAAAAATGAGGTGGGTAATATTGACTAGCTGTCAATGTTGAGTGAAATGGCATAGATTATATTATAAAGCGTGAAGAAACACTTAGACTTTTTTAACCAAGCTTCTAACCCAAATTTAAAATTTTTTTAAAATATTTTGCTAATGAGAGTATTTTTCACAGATCTTAACAATGGAATAGAAAACCCGTATAGTCAACAAATTCATGGATAAACGATTCAGTTCTAAAAGCAAAAAGCCTGGTTTCTGTATACTGTTGTAACATGATTATTATAAAAGTATACAGAAACCAGGCCTTTTGCTTTTAGGGCTGCATCTTTTATCCATGACTTAGTTGACAATACAGGTGTTATGTTCCATTCTTTAGATCCATGAAAATATTTTCAATTTTAAAAGTTTTATTAAATTTTTTTTTAAATTCTGGTTAGAAGTTCGGTTTGAAATGTTAAAAGTATTTTATTGCACTTTGTAAAATAATCTATGCTACTGCACTCAACATTGACAGCCAGTCAATCTTTGTATGCTTGCATCATTTTTCAACTTAAGTTAGATAAACCAAATAATACACCATAAAAAAAAAACCTACACACTTGCAAACATAACCTTATTATAGTCAACAATTGTTTAATAATTAACTGAACCTAAATAATATATTTTGGAATATTTTTTTACTGCCCTTATCCTTACACTTTATAATAACAGCTGCTCACAAAATATATTTTATGTGACAGATCTCCACCAAAATTTGACAATGAAATAATAAAAAATTAAATACTAGGCAGAAGTTAGTATTCCAAATGACATTCAACTACCTATTAGCTCATCAACGAATGATCTAATACATCTATAAGCATTATTATTATTATTATTACTTCTGTAAGGAATTATGAATGAACCCCTAACTACTTCTCATGAAATTCTGATAATTAAATTTAAAAATTTTTTAACATTAACTATCAAGAGTAAAATAACCCTTGGCATTTTATATCTTTATAATATAAAAATATAAAAAATTTTTTGGTAAGCAGTTATGATAAAAGACTTTCACAAGAGTCATGGTTAACTGAAGTCCCTGAACTGCACTTTCGGACATACCTAATACTTTAATAACAGGCTTGCCAGTTAAAAATATAATGAATAAAGGAAATCAATATCAATCCACAAATTACTGCAACCAAAGTTTATGAGAATGTTCGGATTAGCATATATAATATACAAAGATAAATTTGAAAATTTGAGTTGTTTATTAATTAAGAATTATGTAATAAAAATATTTTTTATGGTTTTTCATAGAAAAATTCAAATTTAAGTACAAAAAATAAATTTTAAAAAAATATATTCACAACCTTGTGATTTTGCCCACAAGTTCACTGCTGAAAAAAAAAGGATATCTACAGAATAAAAAAAAATGGGTTCAGTGAGGTTAAAATCAACTTACAGATTATGAATCGAGCACACTGCCAAGTGAGTTGTGGAATCTTTTCATGGAAATCACAATGAGGTGAAGATGGATTCCAGTTTTAGAATTCTGTAAAGAAACCAATATTTTCTTATAATGCCATAATAAAAATTAGAGTCATTTGTGATACCAAGAAGCATTGAAAAGCAGAGTTCATTATAAATTTGCTTATCAGTGAAATAAAAAAGGTCGATCCTTAAAATTTGAAATATTATGATTTTTTGAAATTGAGTAACAATAGAATTGATGTTTGAGTAGTATTCAAAAAGTTATACAATGAGAAAAATAAATGTAATATAAATAAAAGAAGAAAAAAATGTAGCATCGAATTTTTGTTATGGATCATATTGTTAAAAACTATGTTAGGGCTAAAGACATAATCGGTATTTTCAGTTTCACAGTTTGAAAAAAACGGGAAAAAACCAACTTTCTTAAAAGTTTTCTACAATTTTCTGATTTAACCGAACTTCTATTAACGTTTTAATTTATTTCAAGTTAAGTTGGGGGGGGGGGGGGCGTCTATGCTTTGGGCCAGTAAGTTCTTATTTATTTTACACAACATGACAACTAAATACTCTCTAAAAGTCTTGAAAACAAATAGCTTATAAATAAGTTATTGAGGACATTCTCAAATTTTTAATGACACACACAGAATGCAAAAGTTTACCTAAAGTTTTAATAAAAATCTAGCACACATGATGTTATCTAAATAAAGGTTCTCCTCCTTGTCAGGTTATAATACAAGATTTTAAAGTTGAAACTGACAAATTAAATTATATAAATGCATGATGACCAGCAATTTAATAACTTAGGAATGAAAAATATAATAACTTTCTGCATATATTTATATACATATGATTATGCAATACTAAAAATAAAAACAACTATAAACATTCATATTCAGATGTATGTGATAGTGCATGACTTTTTTTTCCAGTGCTTCTTTTCTGCACTCATACAGACTGCATGATTGAGATAAATCAGAATTATATAGTATGTTGTTGTTAAAAATATGCATATCGATATCTGATCTATAAGTATAAAATCATATAACTTCTGTTAGAATTTTTAAAAATTATAGCATGAAGTTGAACATATGCAAAAGAAGTTTAGAAGTAAAAATTTTGAAGAAAATATTAACTTTCTTTTTTATATAATTCCTGCTCTGGTTGACTGGAGGTTGGGAAAGGAACGAAGTCTGTATGCTTAAAGAGATTACTTTGATAGACATAATATTCTAAACATTCAAATATTTACTATATAATCTACTACCAAAATATCATTGATTCAGAACTATAATGAAAGGCTCTTTTTTTTTTGGTTAATAATAAAGTCAGTTGTTCAGTCAAGAAGTCACATTATTGTACTGGATGATCAGAAATTTTATGTCGTAGAACATCAAGCAATTCAATTACCACATTTAATACATTTTCACCATCACTCATTACTGTTTTCATTTAATCCAAATTCTTTTAAAATGCTTAACATATTATTTATCTTATTTGTTTTGCAAGGAAATTTATAATTATTAAATTTTGAAATCTTACAATTCTTAACAAATGCCACAATATTAAGTTTTAGAATAGCACGTTACCTTTTGATGCTTTCCACAATCCTTTAAGCCAGGCTGATGTTTTGTTGATCTTATCTACGAAGTTAAATACAAACAAAAAGATATTTACTTTACTACAAAATAAAATTACATATTTCATTTAAATACAAAAGAATTTGCATAAATGTATATCTAAATTAAACAGTGTTAGAATGAAGTTTCTGGAATTTGTATAACATTCAATTACATTAATTTAACTTTTATATCCTTTACTAACTGTAGGCAAGACATTTAAGATCAACTCAGTTAATCCTACCCATTCTTTTACATCAATATATGCATTAAATTTGAAACGTTGAAAATTAAAAACAATAATTTATTTTAAATAACTGCAATTAGTTTAATCACAAATCTCTAAACAATAAACAATGTTACTTACTCTTAAGCTGGAGGTAATTTCTTTTAAGAGGCACCCACTATGAGTGAAGCTACCCTAACTACGTCACGCTTTAAAGTGGCAACCCGTGCAAAAGCGTTGTTCTCTACGTCGTTCATTGGTCCACGTAGCTGCCATTCATCCGAAGTCCTGCCTTTCTTCCCCGATCTTTCAAAAATGGCGGCGAATTTAAACCAAATATCAAATTCGATAGCTGAAGCATTTTTTTCTGTTTTCATAAGCTTCTGAGAAGCTAAAAACACAGACGACGACCCCCCTTTTTTATATCAAACCACTGAGCTACTCTTACAATGTCAAAATTTTTGTTAGTTTGTCATTATAAGAAATCTTAGTCATATGAACAGTATTTACAGTTTAAAGAATTCAAATCATAATGCAATATCATCTCATTTTCATCAATTAATTTACAGTAGCATATTCTTATCACATTGGAATGAAGAAACACCAAATGTTTAATTACCGGACCATAGTTAAAACAAACAAATCCACAGCTATTAGTTCTTGTAATTTTTCAAGTGTATTCTGTTTCATAGTTTTATATGTCGGTTTCAAGTTATAATTGTTGTTTGTTTTGTCTTTGTTTTGGGTACTTTATCCTCTTGTAGTCCACAAAAACATCTCATGTTTTTCAAAGTCCATAGTAATCACACATGGTTCCATCACTTGTTTCACTGAAACATTGAATTTTTTTTTCTTTTTTGTTTCAAATTTTGGTATTAATGTAATTTTGTTTTTATCAATGCATGTCTCGCAGAAGTGCCCCGAACGGAAACGATGACTCGCTAACTAATTTAACAATCCCTTCTACTGCTTCAGTGTGACATGGAAAATTATTGAAGTCAATACGTTGACTCCTCGTGACTAGGTTCCTTTATAAAACTGCTTTAGTTTTCATCAGAAATGCCTCTTCATAGGAGATCCTGTTACTTTTAACATCATTCCATTCAATCATATCAATAAAATCCTTGGCATCAAAGTTTATACGTTGAATTAAAAACTTTCCTTCATTTGCAGTCCTTGCTTTTAGAATCTACGTAATCCAAGCTCTCCTTACATAACTGCGATTCATCTGATATCATACAAAGGAGGAATTTTCTGAAGCAGATTTTTGTCACTGGATAAGGTATAAAAGATGGCATAATAGCACTTTCAACGGCAACAAACCAACACTTAAAATTACTGTAATTGGATGTGATGGAACTGGCTTGAACACTGGATTGAATAATGGTGCGATTCCTTTATTGGACAAGGAATTAAGAAGGCCCATGCAGTGGTTGATTTGTCTATTTCAAGTAAATGAACTGCCCCTACATCCTAATTAAAGGTCCAAATGAATTTGGAGGAGAAATACACTGCTGGCCACTGTAAATGCAACACCCTGAAGGAAACATGCAAATAACATGAAATTTACAGCATGCATTAGCGGAGGTGAGATATGCAAATGATTAGAATTTCAGCGCAGACGCACATCACGCGCGCCTGTGACGCCACTTCAAGCGCTATTTAAGGCTTGGAGATTTCGACGATTTCAAGTTCGGCAATTGTGTCTTTTCTTCTGGTTTTCTCTAAAAACGATCAATTATGCCTCGTCGAAAACAGCGATCATCTTTGATCAAGTATCGAGTTCGACAGAGGAAGGATAGTGGCCTACCGAGATTGTGGATTATCTTTCAGGGAAATCGGTAGTCGTGTTGGACGAAACCAAACAACTGTAATGCGGATATGTGATCGTTGGATGCAGGAGGGTACGACGGACTGCGTGTTCGATCGCATCCACCTCAGTGCACCACTTCACGTGATGACAGGCAAATTGTGCGCATGGCAGTGACGGATCGCTCAGTGACATATCGAACCATAGCACAGCCCCATGCAGTCTGTAACGCATCATCCAGTGTCTGTGCGTACCATTCGACGCCGTTTACAGCAGAGTGGTCTGTCCGCAAAACGTCCATCTGCTTTGTCTACCCCTTGACGCAGAAACACAGACCATCTCCGCCGCCAATGGTGCGATGACAGAAGGATGTGGACGGCAGAATGGAATGAACATGTCTTTACTGACGAGTCACGCTTCTGTCTGCAACACCACGATGTCGCATTCGAGTCTGGAGACACGTGAAGCAGAGGATGCTGAACAGCTGCGTTATGCACCCGCCACACGGTCCTGCACCGGGTTATGGTATGGGGGCGGTATTGGATATCACTCTCGCCACACTCTAGTACGCATTGCCGGTACTTTTAAACAGCCAGCGCTACATCTCCGAAGGTGTTGGAGCCAGTTGTCCTTCCTTACCTTCAGGGCTTGCCACAGCCATATTTCAACAGGATAATGCGCGACCAACGTGGCACGCATGTCCAACGGTTCTTTGTCAATCGCCAGATTGAATTGCTTCCCTGGCCGCCTCGCTCTCCGGATCTTTCGCCGATAGAAAACATGTGGTCCATGGTTGCTCTACGTTTGACCCAGATTCATCCCCAGCTGCCACAGCAGATCAACTTTGGCAACGTGTGGAAGCTGCTTGGTCTGCTGTATCCCAAGAACTCATCCAAGTCTCTTTGAATCAATGCGAGGCGTGTGGCAGCGGTGATCTCCAACAATGGCGGCTACTCTGGCTACTGATTTTGGCAGGAACCACACTTTCACAGAAGTCTATAAATTTAATCATTTGATACGTGGTCAACATGTATCTACAAAATAAATTTTGTTGTGATATCTCTTGTCTTTCTTGGTGTTGCAATTTGGGTGGCCAGCAGTGTAGGTTAAACTACTAGAAAACTGCTATGAACTACCAGTCATCGAATTTGCACCTATTGAAAATGGACATTCCGTTACTAGAAATTAAGGAAGATTTACGTCGTGGACCTAAATATTTGTTAGAAATGAGTAATGCAATCTGTGTTGGGAGGTGTTCTTCTGATTTGTCCATGAGGAAACCAGGAAAACTTTGTCATTCAAGATGGAATAGATTAGCAAACAGAATACTTCCCTTGTATGCGGGAACAGAATATCCTGCAAAAAATCTCCGAATACTGACTGAGTACATTTTGAAAGTTTATGCAGCTGTTGGTTTAACCTAAAGCTGAAAGCATCTTGTATCCATGGATCAAAGCACCTGTGGAAACTTGCAAGCTATTCACGTTACCTCCATCAGACTCTTAAAAATTTAATTCACCCAGTTATTCAAAGAAATGCATACTTTTTCTGCTTCTGAAAATCTCCTCCTTTGTATGATATCAGATGATCGCAGTCACATAAGAGAGCTTGGATTAAGTCTGATTCTAAACATAAAGGCTAAAATTGAAGGGGACATCAGAAAGTTTTTAAACCAACATATAAATTTAGATACCAAGTTATTATACTGACATGATTGAATGGAATGATGTTAAAGTAACAGGACTTCCTATGAAGAGCCATATTTCTGATGACAAACTAAAGCCGTTTATAAAGGAAAGCAAAAGAATCTGATCACGAGAGTCAACCGTATTGACTTCACTAATTTTCCATGTCACACACAAACAGAAAGAAAGGATTGTTAAATTCTATACCGAGTTGTCCGTTCGTGACACTTCTGCAAGAGATGCATTGATAAAAACAAAAATACAACTCTCAAAAGAAAATGCCAAAATTTCAAACAAAAAAACAATTCAATGTGTCAGTGAAATAAGCAATGGAAACCATGTGTGATTACTATGGACTTTTGAAAAACATAAATGTTTTTTTCAAATAACGTTTTGCTTTTAAAGACATTAATCACTATAATATTTTTCTAAATAAGTGAGATTTGTTTATTTAACTAATGCCCGTTAATTTAAAAATTGTTTTTCTTTCATTCAATTGTGTATTATTAAGATATGCTACTGTTAAAATTAATATGATGAAAATCGCGAAATTCTACAAAATCAGTTGTTCTGTAATGGCATTTAACAGTTAGAAATACTTAGAATTGTAAGTTCCTGTAAAAATATCGTATTTTGAATATTTTATTTACAATAATATATGTATATATATATATTATTTTAATATACTATAAAAGAAATAAAAATACAAATTTTATCACGTTTCATAAAAATATCCATTTTGAAGCACTTTGCGGTACTTGAAAGATTTTAGTAGAACAATAAAATTTTATTTTATATTCTTATTCTAATCCCAAGAGGCAACTTTGAAAACTATAGCATATTTAAATTAAAAAAAAGTTTTTTTCGTTCCACCCTAGCAAACATGCACGAAGATTATCTTGAAACCGCCAACATGCTCTGGTTTGTTTCGGTAATTCACACATTTTTTCTTGAGTGATTCGTAGCATGGGGTGGTAGCGCTCTGGGTGTGAACCCTAGAGCGGTGGCGGGATCGAGTCCCGCGGCTGGCATTTTTTTTGTCCTCTCTTTCCCCTGCTTCAAGGCTGGCAAGCTGACGTTCTTAGATTATTTTCCTTCATGTTAATTAAAAAAATATATGTAATTAACATGTAGATGTTAGTCGACGGCAAAAAAAATTTAAATGTCGTAAAAAAATATTAATACATAGGCTATTTTATGCGCAATATTATACCTATAAGAAAAAATATTTGTTTACAAATGTAACATTTTAAACTCTCTTGCAAACTCTCTCTGGACTGAAGAAATTCCAGGACACCTGCTATCTCTTTTCTATATCTTTTACTAACAATTCTTGCTACAATGGTGTTAGACGAGCTCCACAAAATAAGAACTATTTTCAGAAGTAGAGGGCATACATATGGAACCTCTCCCCACATTGGAGATCTACGTCTATATCCGTTTCAAAATCAAAATCATACCCGTTCTTGAAATATGTGCTCTGAAATTAACAACTGCAAATATATTTTGGTAGCTGAGGCACTTTCTTATACATTTTAGGTATAATTATAATCTTGGTTTACATGCACTAAATAGCATTTTATTTTTGCAGTGCAGGTAAAAACAAAGAGAAGAGTTTGAATTAAGAAAAATATTCTTTCATATTTACTAGGAAATCATTGTGGACGTGCTACGTAAATGATGTGACCTCCACCGCTAAAAATAAATGAGTAGTAAAATAAGATAGACACCACTAATTCCTCCTCTTTTAAATAAAGAGTGGTGCAACAAGGCTCCATTTTTTAAGTAGATATTTTTAAAATCTTCTCCAGTAATAGATAAAAAATTAACAATGGAAACTACTTTTTGATTACCTTACACTTCTCACATAATCTAATCTTTTAATACCAAGAATGTTATGTGAATTTCCTCGTAAAAGAGGTTACACAGAATAAGAGCTATTTCTCTGAAAACTATCTTTTGTTTAATCATCACCCTTCCCTTTTCAAATCCATAATTCTGATACAGATTTCTGCTACTTATGGCTACGAATCGGACGGGCCGATTAAGTACGATGGAGCCATGTCGGTATCGGCGCGGTTCATATCAACCCATCACAGGCCCTGCAAACACGTAAACAGCAAAGCGTTCCCCTTCGAAGGTTCCGTAAACAACCGCGAACGGCCCAAGAAAATTTCTCCCGTACTTGTCGTTCTACCGGCGCTTCCAGCACTGGCCCGATAAGCTGCCCCGTCAGTCCTGTGTTTTTGTTGGGTAAATATAAACTCAAAACATAAACCAACTAAAAATTTAATATTTTGATAGGTAAATAACATAACTTTCTAATACTACGTTTATATATACCGTGGTTTGTTTTCACCACAGTACTCTAATTTTATTATCGGATCCGGGTATCACTTCTGAATACGTCCAATCAACCATCTACATTGTGGCAAGTGATCTTCTTTAACCTAAAACCATTAGACAGGTTGTAAATTTTGTCTTCAACATTCCATTGGGTGCGATTTCTGTCAATGATTTTAAATAAATAATCTGCCATTTTTCCATATGGCTTTGAACAATTTTTGGTGGTCTTTTTGCCAATTTGTTACTAAATTATCTGGTTTTGTTCACTATTAGTGGTTCAGGGATTGTATTCAAAATGCGTCCTAGTCAAAAAATGTGATGGAGTTAAAACATTCTAAATTATCCACACTCTGCGCTCATCGGAAATAACGGTCTGCTGTTAAGATGCCTTCGATCTGAATTGTAATAGTCTGGAATTCTTCCAAGGTCAGCTTTCGATCACCAATAGGTCGTCTAAGATGGTATTTAAATGATTTGACACTGGCTTCCCAAATTCCACCAAAATTCGGTGGGCTTGGGAGGAATAAAATTCCAGGCAATGCTTCTGAGGCTAAAATAATCAAGCTAAATTTCCTCTGGCTTTTTAACAAGTTTGTACAATCGTTTTAATTCTAAAGCGCGCCTACGAAATTGGTGGCCATTATCCGTGACAGAGATGAACTTTTACCACGTCTAGAGAAAAAGCTTTTTAGCGCCGCGATTAGCGCTTCTGAGGTTAAATCTGTGACAGTCTCCTAAAGTACCGCCTTTGTCCCAAAGCAGACAATATAGCTATGTCTACCTTTGTGGTATACACCCTTTCTTTGTCCTTTTAAAACTGTTACATCAAAGGGTCCACAAAAATCTATTCCTGTGGCATTAAAGGGGGAACTCGGGTTATTCTTTCCGGAGGGAGATTGCCCATAAGCTGACTTTCCGTAACAGGTTTTTGTTTAAAACATGTAACACAATGTGGACAATTGTCGAGCGATACTTCTGCCGTTCATGGCAGTGTTCTTGGCGTACTAAATGCAATAATTCTGTGCTCCTACATGCAGATATTTCCTATGGTAGTTAATTCATCAAATTTTTGTAAATTTGTGGTTCGCAGGAAGTAAAATGGGATGTTTTTGCATTAAAATTTAAATTCGATTTTTTCTACCGGTCCTCCAACTCTTAGAATTCCATTGGAATCTAAAAGGGTTGGAGGTTCTTACCTTCCCTTTATAACCCTTTTACAGCTAAGAGAGCAGATACTCCATTTTAAATTCATTTGACCTGTATTGCCGAATGATAAATTCTGTCGCTGTTTTACTGCTCCTGGGGTAAAGGGGGCCTCTGTACCTGTCCTCTGGTTTGCTTCTAGTATTTTTCAAAAATCTGAAAATAAAACTAAAAATATATACAATTTTAGAAAAACTATTTGATCTGTCTAAAACTCTATTTAACAAATCACTTTCTAAAGTCAATACAAAAGTCAATGAAGGGACCGGCAATTTCTGCAATTCTGGAACCTCCACAGCTGTTGGGCAAGGATTATCCTTTAACGACGAAAAGTCATTCAAAAGGAAAGTGGGACCATCCCACCACAGTTTGCTATCTCGAAGAGTTTCAGGATCAACACCTCTAGAAATTATGTCAGCTGGATTTTCTTCTGAAGTTACATGGTGCCGTTGATGAGTCGAAGACAGTTCTTGAATAACTGCGACCCGATTCGCTACAAATGTTTTCAAAGTATGTGGTTCGTGTTGAATCCACGCAAGTACTATTGTCGAATCGGTCCAGAAATGAACGCTATTCACACGAATTTTTACGATGATAGCACTCGGTTCACTAATTTTACTAGTAATACTGCTGCACAAAGTTCTAGTCTGTGGACTTGTTGTACGCTTCAGAGGCGAGGACTCTTGACTCTGCTGCAGAGTAACGTACACTGAGACTTCCGATGATGTGCCAGTGGCTTTGATATAAACTACCGCTCCATAGGCCTTTTCGGAGGCGTCCGAAACTCCGTGTATTCTCTAGCTGAAAAATACTATCATTCAAAATATAGCGATCGACATCAATACTTTCAACTACTTTGAGGTTTTTTACAAATTTTTCCATTCTTGAGCTCTTTAGCTGAGAGTGGCTCGTCCAGTCAATCTTTAAAGCCATAATTTTTGAATAAATATCTTTGCTCGAACTATAATTGGTCCTAAAAGTCCTAAAGGGTCGAATAATCTAGAAATATGAGATAATATTGATCTCTTAGTGCACTTTGATGAATATATTGAGGGAGAAACAAAAAATTTAAATTTATCAATTTTTGGATTCCAAATGAGACCTAGTGTCTTTACTGTTTCTCTTGATTGATCAAAATGATATTCTTGATCTTCGAACGGCACTGATTTTAACAGTTCTCTTTCGTTAGAGGACCATTTACAAAGTTTCATTCCACCAGCTTGTAACATTTGTATCAACTGGTTTTGTAACTCCTTAGCACTACTTAAATCATTGCTACCTGTGACTAAGTCATCCATGAAGAAATCAGAGAGAGTCACAGCTGAAGCAAGAGGAAAATTATCTTTCTCTTCTACTGCAAGTTGTCTCAAAGCTCTTACTGCTAGAAATGGAGCTGAGGCTGTGCCATATGTCACAGTTTTAAGTCTATATTCTTGAAAAGACTCTTCAGGAGAATTACGCCAAACTATTCTTTGTAAATCTGAATCATTATTCGTAACTAAAATTTGTCTATACATTTTAGAAATATCAGCTGTCAGAGCATATTTATGTAATCTAAATCTTGATGTTATGTCGAAAATATCATCTTGCAACTTTGGGCCTACCATTAGTGTTTGATTTAGAGAAATGCCTGTTGATGTCTTAGCCGAGGCATCAAATACTACCCTCAATGCAGTTGTCGAACTATCCTTCAAAACAAAATGATGCGGAAGGTAGTTTGTTTTACCCAACACTTCATTTCTCTCGTAATGTGGAACAAGCTCCATATGACCTAATTTTAAATAAGCGTCCATGAATTCCTTATACATGGTTCTACAATTAGGCAAGCGTTCTAATCGTTTTTCTGTACTTAGAAAACGCTTAATAGCCATATCCTTTGAATATCCCAAAGATTTAGTACACTCTTTGAAAGGTAATTTTACACAAAATCTACCCAATACTCTAGTATAATGTTTTACAAAATGATCTTCACATTGAATTTCTTCCGGTGTTAAAGAACTAACTGAATTCACTTCTTCCAGTTCCCAAAATTTTTTTTAAGTTTTCTTCAATATATTCTGAAGGCTTCAATAATCCACAGAATTGCGTGTTTACAGAACTAACTACTGTTCCACTAGCTACATAACCGAATACAGTTTCTTGCAATAAAATACCATGTGAAGGTAAACGAAATTGTCCTGACCTTAAAATTTCAAAAAAATACTCTGCTCCGATAAGCAAGTCAATTTTGGCTGGATTTGTGAATCCTTCATGTGCCAGTTCAATATGCGACTGTAAATTCAAGTCATTTATGTTTATTGGGATAGTCGTAGTAATGTCTGTAATATTAGGTACAATTAAACATTCCATACTGGCAGAAAAATTCCTGTTCTTATTTGCAACTTCTATAACTACACTTTTATTTACAGTGACTGATGTATTATTTAATGTTGATACGGGAGCGTATATTCTTTCAGCTCTTAAACCCAATTTTTGCAAAAATCTATAAGATAAAAATTGAGCACTTAATCCATTATCCAAAAGGCAAATGGCAGGAATAAATTCCCCTAACATATTTTTCACATAAACCCGTGCTGTTTGAAGAAGAATATTTTTCCTTTGAGAGATTAAACAGCTTGAAACTGCTTTAGCTTCGACTGCTAAATTATGTTGTGGTTTCTCATTTTCGTTTGGGATAAATAAATTTGACGACTCAATTGGCGTGTCAATTGGCGCGTCAATTGGCGCCGTCGACAGACTGTCTACTCTTTCTCTATGAAGTAGTGTGTTGTGCTTAGCTTTGCATACATTGCACACGTACTTCGAATTGCAATTTACAACTTTATGTTGCGCACTGAAGCAATTAATACACAAATTATGTTTTTTTACAAAGTCAAATCTTTGCAACGAATTTAGTTTTAAAAATGCAGAACACTTAAATATGTAATGATTAAGAGATTTACAGCAAGCACATACTTTATTGTATGATTTCACCATAAGTGATTTCGGTTTTTGGTATTTATCAAAAACTTTCAATTTTGAAGAGACACTACGTGATAAATTATCCAACATTTGGCATCTTTTTTCCAAAAATGCAATTAAATCATCCAACTTCGGAACTTCCGTGGAAGTTATATTTAGCTCGTATTGCTTTCTTGATTCTTTATCGAGTTTAGCCAAAATTATATTTAATAACACAACATCAGATAATTTATTTCTTTCAAGATCCATTGTATTTAGTGCTCTTAAATTTTTGTTAACTATATCTATCAAACTTCGCAGTTCCTTAGAAGATTCATAAGTTATTTTATCAAATTCTAGTATTTGCTTAACATATACATCAACTAACACGCGTTCGTTTGAATATCTTTCATTTAAAGCTGCGAAAAGCGTTTTAAATGTATCATTAACAGTTTGTAAATTCTTGGCTTCGCCGACTAAAGCCGAATGTAAATACTGCAATTTTTGAGTTTCATCTAAATGAGAATTATTGGTAATAATATTATCAAATTGCAGCTTAAAACAACTATATTCTTCTATTTTTCCCGAAAATTTAGGAATTACAATTTCGGGAAGTCGAATATTAACGCTATTATTTACATCTTTATTACCATTTGAAATAAATGAGCTATTTTGACAGGTAATCAAACTATTAATTTTTACCTGTAATGCTTCGATGCGAAATTCCATATCCAAAAATTCTTCTTCAATATCCGATATACCTTCTTCGGGATCAACTTTCTCGAAAAACTGTATTCGAATGTAATCCAAACTTGATTGATACTTCAATAAATTTTCTAATTTTATTTTTAACTCAGCAGCTAAAATATCCGATGGGGCTTTTACCTCCTTTTCTTTTAAGTATGTCTCTATTTTAGTAATCTGAGCCTTCAATGTCGATTTTTGTCGATTTAGAACAATGAGTGCCATTTTTTCTCCGGCTACGTGGACCAACTATATGAGCCAAATGTCATACGTTGCACTGGTCCTAAATTTGTTGTATTCGAATGGACTGTAGACTAATTATATTAAAACCATTGTCGACCATACGACACGCGAATTAATAACAATTTTATTTACTTAAACGAATTACTAATGTATGAACAAAATCAATACATGAAACATCGACCATACGATGTTCGAGCGAAAAAAAAAACTTTTTTTTTATGGAACAAACGATTTCAAACAAATTCTAATATCTTTTAGTTTACGATGCCAACGTAAGAAATAAAAACTATGATACCTATATTTGTATTCTTTCATGGCGCGTTGGCGATTGCCAACATAGCCATTGGCGTCAACACCAAATATGTAACATTTATGTACTTTCATGAAAAAAATACATCGATTTCGACATTTTCAAATATGGCCGAATTTGAGCCGGTACACCCGGCAGTGTGACCGCGACAGAACCCAAACTTGCTTTATTAATATAGATTTACAACGTATATTAAGCGCATTACAGGAAAAAATAACGTAGTAGCAGATACATTGTCCAGAATTTAAGAAATCACCTTAATTAATTATGATCAAATTGCGGAAGAACAAGAGCGAGATGCTGAATTTGAGACATTGCAAAAATCTACAAGTTTGAATTTGAAACAGTATTTCCTTCCATCTGGAAAAAAATTATGGTGTGATACTTCAACACAACATATTAGACCTTATATACCTAAGAGTTATCGTATGAAAATATTTCATCAGTTTCATGGATTATCCCATCCTGGAATTAGATCAACAATAAAATTAATTTCTTCAAAATTTATTTGGCCTAATATTAAGAAAGATGTCCAGAATTGGGCGAAATCTTGTATTCCTTGTCAAAAATCGAAAATATATCGTCATACGAAATCAATATTAGGAGAATATCAAAAAGCTACCAGAAAGATTTCGAGAAGTACACATTGATCTTGTTGGTCCATTACCACCATCAAATGGCAGCACCTTTTGTCTGACATGTATAGATAGATACACAAATTGGATGGAAGCTATTCCGCTAGAAAACATCTCTGCAGAAACTGTAGCGAAAGCTTTCTACAGGAATTGGATAGCAAGATTTGGAATACCCTTGCATCTAATTACTGATCGAGGAACTCAATTTTCATCCGAAATATTTCAAACCCTGTCAAGAATCTGCGGCATTAAGCTTTCACATACTACAGCCTATCACCCGGCGTGCAAGGTAGAACGGCTCCACAGATCAATAAAGGCTGCTTTAAAAGTCCATAATAATATAAGTTGGAGTGAAACGTTACCAACAGTTCTTTTAGGCCTACTAACGGCAATCCAATACTAACTATACAATAGCAGAAATGGTATATGGAGAAAACTTCCTGGAGAATTCTTTGAAGCAAAAATAAATCATACATCACCTGGAACTTTTATAAATAAATTACAAAAGTATATGGAATTAATAAGGCCAAAAGAAACTCAACTGAGAGGTATTCCCAAAATATTTGTACATAAAGATTTAGGATCAACTTCTCACGTTTTTCTTCGTATTAACAGAGTTCGGAGGCAACTCGAACCCCCTGAAGTGGTTATTTTATGTCAATCTTTTACCCATAGTAAACTCTTAACTCTTTAAACGAATAAAATTAAATGACAAGATGATGTAAGAAAAAGAACACAACTCATTTAATTTTCATCAATACAATAATCTAACAGTTGTTGCTGGGAAACAATCCTATGTTGCCGTCTTACGAAAATGAAAACATACAGAAAATAAAAATGAAGAGGAAACATAGAGGACGATACACACTCCCTTCCCAGTGAAAACGATTAGGAGACATAATCCTTTAAATGGGGTGGAAACCTGACGGTCCTTCCACTGCGAGTGGTATGGCTGTGATTGACCAGCGGCGAAATTTTCTCCCGAGGTTCGCACTGGGTGTGCGGATCTGAATAATCCATGTGCCTGTGGATTTCAAGAGGTTGCTCATCATTGTCTTTTATGGTAAAACATGGTTTCAGTCTGTCAATTGAAATTCTTTTGGCAGTTTCATTAATTACAATAACAAAATACTTTGGTGCTCGGTGTTTGACAAAATAAGGCCCAAGATAAACTGGTTGCAAAGATGAAGTGGCCGCGTTATTGTAAACGAAAACACGTGAGCAATTCAAAAGGTGTTTTGAAACGATTACGGTTGTATTGCCATGGGTAGTCGTTGCAGAAGTTTTCATGTTACGGATAATACTTTGTAGCCTTTGCACGAACTCTGAGTGTGTGGCATTAGGAATCATGGTGATGAATTCTCCGGGTAAACAGAGGGGACTTCCGTAAAGAAGTTCGGCTGAAGAGTATCCTATATCTTCTTTCAGTGCAGAACGTAATCCGAGAAGAACCAAAGGTAAGCTACCCAAGATTTGCTTTGCTGTAAATGACATTTCAAGCTTGCCTTTATAATCCTGTGTTGTCGCTCAATCAATCCGTTCGATTGTAGATGATATGCTGTTGTTCTGGATTTTTGAAAGCGGAAGTATTTGCCCAAAGATGAGAAGAGTTGACTTTCAAATTGACGTCCTTGATCAGACGTAATACGCTGTGGTATTCCAAAACGATAAAATCAGGTTGAGATCATGCCCTTTGCAACTGTTTCTGCTGATTGATCCGTCATAGGGAGGGCTTCAACCCATCTTGAAAAACGAACAATCATCGTTAGTAAGTATCTGAAACCTTTACATGAAGGTAAGGGTCCAACAATATCAATGTGAATGTGTTGAAAACGTTCAGGTGGAACCTTGAAGTCCATAAGAGCTGACTTTGTATGTCTCTGCACCTTAGATCATTGACATTCTATGCATTCCCTACACCACAACTGACAATCTTTATTGATACTTGGCCATATGAATCTTTTCGTGATTAATTTTCTTGTGCTTCTAATCCCTGTATGAGATAGGGTATGAATAAAAGAAATATCTGTCGGCGAAAGTTTGAGGGGATGTATGGGCGGTTACTGTTGGTGAGACATCACAATCGATTTGTCGGTGTCTGGAATGGAAATCTGAACCATTCTCAGCTTTGGGTTGTTTTTAAAATTCTTAAATCTTCATCATCTTGAAAGTCTGAAATAGTTGCATTATCAATTGGAGATGGAGCGGAGATGGTATTAATTCTGGAAAGAGCATCTGCAACAACGTTTTCTTCTCCCTTGACGAAGTGAATATTCGTTGAAAATTGAGCAATATAACTCAATTTTCTTGCTTGTCTGGGAGAGGCTTTGTCTAAATTTTGTTGAAAAGCGAAGGTGATAGGCTTGTGGTCCGTATAGATGTTGAAAGACCTTCCCTTTAATATGTACCTAAAATGCTTTATTGCAGTGTAGATGGACAAAAACTCTCAATCATATGCGCTGTACTTTCTCTGTGTGTCAGTTAAGGAGAGTGAGAAGAAACTTAACGGACGCATCTCTCCCTGGTCAATTTGCTGAATGACAGCCCCGATAGCTGTATCTGAAGCATCGCATGTGAGAGTTATAGTAGCGTCAGTTGAGGGATGAACTAACAAAGTAGCGTGACAAAGTGCATTTTTGAGGGTTTTGAATGCATTGCGAGAATCTTCGGTCCATGTTAACGGTCCCCTCAGGGGGTTTACCTACTTTAGGTAAACACGGGTGTCGCAATCCCGAGGTACCCCAGCGAACTATCTCTCCTTTCCTTTTTTCTCTCCTCTCTCCCTTTACTTTTTTTCTTTTTTCTCCCTCGGTGTGGTTCCTCTTCGGAGGCGAGGGCACCCCTTTAGTAGCTGTTGCCGTTCTGTCGCTTCTTGCTACTATTGGGGTCTAAATCATCCACGTGTTTGCCGTGCGTGGAGACCCGTGTCCCCGGAAAAGGGAATCCTGGTAGTTGAGGGTCAGTTTTGGTTGCCCAACACACTACTTCGGGTAAACGGGAGGTACTCTGTGTTTCCCGGGTATCAATCGGCTGGTGGGTTAGACTCCTGTCACCTGCTCAGGGTTCAAGCAATGGGGCTCTGGTCTGTGCGCGTATAGACCTGTTCAGCACTGGTGCAGGGACCTGCATCCCCCTGTTGGGCTCCATGGTGGGTGGTGCCGTCAGGTCCGAACATCCGGCCCTTGTTCATGGATATTCAAAAACCTCGGGTTTCTCCCCTTCGGGTGGAGCACCTTTGCAATGTTACAGAGAATACGAAATTTTTTATAATAAAGAAAAACGAAGGTACCTTCAGAACTGATGATGCTTTTCTTATCCATAAATTTATAATGTTCTCTGTTGGTGAAGTAAAAGACATTCACAAAATGCCATCCGGTGATATTTTCGTTGAAATAGCTAAAGCATCCCAAGTAAAATCCATTATGTCAATAAAAAAATTCGCAGAGTTAGATGTCTCCGTTTCTCCTCATCGTTCTTTAAACTTCTCTCGAGGTGTTGTCTCTCACTCAGAGTTCCTTTACACTCCTGAGGAGGACATTCTTGAGAATTTGAAATCAGAAGGCGTTGTGCACGTTCGGCGTATAACTATTCGTCGCGATGGAGCCTTAATGCTTACTAAACATCTTGTGCTGACTTTTAATTCGCCCGAGCTCCCAAAATACATCATAGCCGCTTACTTGCGGTGTTCGGTGAGACCTTACATCCCAAATCCTCTGCGTTGCTTCAAGTGTCAAGAGGTTTTGGCACTCTCAGTCCTCTTGTCGAGGCTCGGTCACTTGCGCTCGTTGTGCAGCTGATGGGCACGACAGTGAAAACTGTACGGACGCTGTAAAATGTGTAAACTGTAAAGGCGACCATCCAGCCTACGCAAAGTCTTGTACGAAGTGGACTTTCGAAAAAGAAGTTCAGGCTGTTAAAATCACCAACAAAATGTCTTATGTAGAGGCCAGACAACTAGTATCCTGCAGAACACCTCAAGGTGATAAGACCTATGCAAAAGCCGTTGCGAAAACAGTAGTCTCAGTTGGTACACAAACCGAACGAATACCCCTAATACCTACACTTCAGCAAGCTAATAAAAACACCTCCTCACCTACATCTAAAATATCATCCTCTGCTCCCTGCTCCCTGAAACCAGTTTTTAACCCCAATAGAACACAATCCCCTTTGAATAAAAGTTTGAGCACCCCATCAGTTTCTGGTATAACCAAGAAATCAAGCAAGCCCAGCAAACACCAAAAACTAAAATGCAAAAGACTAAAAAGCAAAACACTAAAAGACTAAAAAGCAAAAATATACAAAAAGTTAATTTTTTGTTAAATTTAAAAGACTAAAAAGCAAAACACCAAAAACTAAGATCTGCTAAAGAAAGTCCCTACCCTAGAAAACTTGCTGCTAACAACAGATACAAAATTTTGACTTCCTTGATAAATTCTGCTGCTGAGGAATCAGCAATTGAACTCTACACCGATGAAGATGACGAAAAAATGGTCGCTGAGGATTTTTCCCCTTTCCCCCCTTCCGTTAGTCCTGCTACTAACGGTTCGTCTTGTGCTGCTTCTCATCCCCTTCCGCCGTAATGGCATCCTTTCTGTCTTGAAACTGTCGTGGTTTCCGCCACAAGGTCTCTGATCTTAAAGACCTGGTTCACGACTATCATCCTGCGGTTTTTGCCCTTTCGGAAACATTCCTGAAACCTTTTGACATGGCAAAGATGCGCAGGTACAGTTGTATTAGGAAAGGCAATGTTCACGGCCTCAAGGCTTCTGGTGGCGTGGCTCTGGTCGCCAGCCATGATTATCCTTCCAGGTCATTGAACCTCAACACCCATTTACAGAGCGTTGCTACTCGAATTCACTTGAGTAGTCTTATCACTGTCAATTCCCTCTACCTACCGCCAAGTGATGACATCAGTCAACAGGACATCGATGATCTTGTGTTTCAGCTGCCAGCGCCCTTTGTGATTTTAGGTGATTTGAACGGTCACAGCCCTTCGTGGGGGAGTGTTGATGTGAATCCCCGAGGAAGGCAGATCGAAAAACTTATTAGAGATCACGATCTATGTCTCCTAAATAATGGTGAAAATACTTGCCTACACGAACCCACAAGAACTTTCCATGCTATTGACCTGGCCATTTGTTCTCCCTGTCTGTTACCACAATTCCGTTTCAGCGTTAAGAAACACCTGCACGGGAGCAACCATTTCCCAGTCATCATCTCCCCTATTGGTGGTGATCGTACCGCCATTCCATCTTTTCTAAACTATGTTTACGATCGTGCTGACTGGAAGTTGTTTGCTTCGAAAGCTGCTATCACTCATGAGGTCGTCAATACGCTTGACATTGATGATGCTGTCCAGCAAGTCACCGAAATAATTATAAAGGCTGCCAACGCCGCTATCCCTAAATCGTCCGGTAAATATAACCACAAGAAGTGTTGGTGGAACAGTGAGTGCCACGACGCACTCAAAAAACAGAAGAAAGCCTGGGGTGTTTTTCGTAGACATCCTACTAACGTCAACTTCCAGGTGTTTAAACATGCCAGAGCTGTCGCTAGGAATGTGCGACGACGTGCACAGCAGGCTTCTTGGACGACGTACGTCTCTAATATTACTGCTGCCACTTCCAGTAAACGGCTGTGGGAAAAAGTTAGGAAGGC
The DNA here is from genome assembly GCA_907164885.2 of Dolomedes plantarius. NCBI lineage: Eukaryota > Metazoa > Arthropoda > Arachnida > Araneae > Dolomedidae > Dolomedes > Dolomedes plantarius. The sequence continues at coordinate 11,493,893 of OU015499.1, forward strand.
TTCGGGAATATATGTCGAGAGACCTATCCCTGTGTTAGAAAGAATGGGTGCGAATCTCTGATGTTAAAGAAGTCTGCAATGTGATCTACCTCTACCTTCGCAGAAACTTCACACGGTAGTAACTACCAACGTCCTTTCTTACTCACAAGTCGTGGTCTCAGAAGAGGCCGTTAACTTTAAGACTCGGTCTGAACTTCCCTACAACAGCTTGCTTACGAACACGAACTTCTACGCACTTTCCATCAAACTACGAAGTCGTGTCCTGGCCCTGATGGCATTAGCTATATCCTGTTGAGGAATCTGTCTCATGAATCCCTTTTCTGCCTTTTTGACTCTGTACAACATGATTTGACGGAGGCATATCTTTCCTGCCTCGTGGCACAAGGCTAGCTGTAATTCCCATCCTGAAACCCCGATAAGGATCCAAGGGATCCGATGAGACTGTGTCCCCATTGCCCCTACCAGTTGCGTCTGCAAACTTCTCGAAAAAGATGGTTAATGCACGTCTAGTGTTTTATCTCGAATCCAACAATGTATATTCTCCCTACCAGAGGGGTTCCGTAAGGGAAGGTTCACCATTGACAACATAGTTACCTCGAGTCACAAATTCATGATGCATTTGTACGGAGAAATCACTTGGTTTCCATGTTCTTCGATATAGATAAAGCTTACGATCGTACCTGGAGGCATGGCATCCTTGAGGGACGTATTCAATGTGCATTTGAGGGGCAATCTCCAATTTTTATTCATAACTTTTTGCCCTGAGACATTTTTAGAGTGGTATCGGGAACGTCCTCTCTGACTCATATGTACAGAGGAAGGTGTCCCCAAGGGAGCGTCCTTAGTGTCACCCTCTTTAGCATTAAAATCAATAATATTCTGAGCGTCTCCCCACCTCTGTCCGGGCTTGCCTTTATGTAGATGCACTACAAGTATCATGTCAGGGACCCTGATATGCGTTTCATCGAGCGTCACTTACAGACTGCAGTTAACAAGATGGGTGAAATGGTCGCAGGAAAATGGGTCAGCTTTTTCAGAATCGAAAACGTCCCTGCGTCCACTTCTGTCGTAAGCGGGGCCTTCACCGGATCCTGAAATCTATTTGGGTGATTCTAAACTTAACGTTGTTCACCATGTAAAGTTTCTTGGCGTGCTGTTCGGACAAAAAAGCTTACTTTTCGCTCCCATGTTGAACACCTGAGGAAGAAGTGTTGTCAAGCCTTGAACATTTTTGAAAGTCCTCTCAACACCTTCCTTGGGGAGCTGACCGTCACGGTAATGTTGCGTATTTAAAGGGTATCATTCGGTCTAAGCTTTGATTACGGTTCGGTTGTGTACGGTTCTGCCGTACGTCGGTGATGCGCATGTTAGATCTATTCCCCACTTGGCTTACGGATATGCTCAGGGGCTTATAGGCTTCTCCTATCATGGCCTTTATGCCATTTGTCATGAACCTCCTTTACACTTAAGGCGTGACTATCTCTCTATCCACTACTATTTCAAAACTCTCTCTTACCCTAACCACCCACTCGGGACTATTTTACTAGACAATACCAGTACTAATTTTTACACCTCTCGACCTTCCTGCATACCACCTTTAGGTCTTAGGATTGCTCACCTGTTTGAAGGCACAGACTTTACCAACTTGGAAGTTTGCCATCAAAATCTCCACCCTAGTTGTCTTTGGGAGCATGCGGGTGTGTTTGTCATTAGACCCTTTTAAGACCTTTGACAAGCTGAATACGAGTGATAAGGTATACTTGAAACCTCTTCAGCGAGCATAGGCACAGTTCAACGACTACATACCGATTTATACGGATGGGTGGAAAGCGGTGATCACGTCGGCTGCCTTTGTCCACCTTGAGCAAGACTAAACAGTTATATTTTTCATTAAAACTAAATCGCGTTTTTTAAAAGACTATTTTGGAGTAAGAGAAATCTAATTAATCGAATAAATTTTTTGTATTTTTTGGGGGCCCCTTTTTTTCAGGAGTTATTTTGAATTTTGAAGTACGGAGCAAGTTTCGGAATTTTCTTTTGGATGAAATCTAATAAATTTATTTTTAAAAATGTTTTTTGGGGCCCCTTCAGCAGTTAGGGGCCTGGGGCAAAGTGCCCCAGTTGCCCCCTCTCTGGGCGGCTCTGCCCTAATCTGCTGTATTACCGGATTTGCTAATAACGTCACTGATGTAACCATGTAAACAATGAAGTATAGTAGATTAATGCCACACCTCATAGTTTAACAATCACACAATCGTCTCATTGGGTTCTTTTCCCCCAGTCACTGATTACATTAAAGCTGTGAAATATCCAGACCGACTCATGAGCTTCCATCTTTATTGTTCAATCTTGCCAAAACACATGCCAGGCAATACATTCGTCACTGATTAAACAATATATCGATGTTAAGACTTTCCTATACAGCTACTTTATAATTCGATTTTCTTACAAAGAAACTCTCTTAGAGATTCCCTCAGAAAATCGAATCTGATGTATGTAATGTGTTGCTAACATACATCCCAAAGTCTAATTCAAATATGCTTTTCAAATAAACTATTTAGGATAAATAAATTTTAAAGGAAGTATTATTCAAATTTAAGGATCAAATTTAAGAGAAGCATATAATTTTATATTTTCTTCTCTTCAATGAGCTTTTAAAACTCAATGAAATTTACTTGTTTTTACCCATGTCATTTAAAGGAATATTCAAAGAGAAAAGAACGCTTCTATAAGCCTCAGATCAAAATTGCGACATTACTTGGCGACAATGGGCAGCAAAATGTGTAAGAAATCAGCTCGGATATATAACAAGGATATCACGTACTGATCCTTCGTTGTAGTAAATTTTCAGCTTAAGTAATACGTCTCCCACAACCATCTGAAAACACTAAGGACTTGTTCACACTGAGTTCGCCAGTTTTACTCGTATCGAAATAATTTTAACCAATCACAGACTATAACAGTTTCGCGGATAATTGTTTGGAGGTCTGTGATTGGCTAAAATTATTTCGATAAGAGTAACGATGACGCTACGCTGACGAACTCAGTGTGAACAAGGCCTTCCTGTTCCCAATAAATCCTGGGTGTTACGTAGCGTCAACGTTAAAAATTTTAACTAGTCACAAACCATTCATTCATTGACCACGTGATACGAAAATTTAATCATGAATCATGTCATCAATCTCGTAGCCAACGGAGTAACGCAACGCAAGCACCGGATGCAATGTGAACAGGCCTTTAATCTGTATACCTCAACGGAGCACTTGGTTAGGCATGCTTTTCTATATGAATAAGGCGAAACGTCGCAACGTCACTGGCTACGTTAGTTTTCGTTTATTATAGATCACATGATTATCGGGTGGCAGAAAACAGAAGCCGTTCCTATGCGTTTGCATATGTTTTATCTAAAGACTTTGCGTAATATGAGAGCATTTTATTCAATAAGCTGTAAGAATACTCATTGAACGCCATGTTAAATTATTCAATGTTTGCCACTCCTCGCCAAACAAGAAGTAAAATCTGCAAGAGTTGAGATGTGACATACTGCGAGACACTGCCCTATTTTATTAATTCATGCGTTTTACAGCAAACTTTTTGTCAACCAGAAAAAGCTGAAATGTAACATGCTACGTGCAACTGCTTTATACTCCTCAGATTTGAATTTCATTGTCATGATACATTATTTTAAGCGTTTAAAAATCACGCGAGAATATTAAATAAACTCAAGGATTTAAAAATATAAAAAAATCAGAACTGGTTTAAGATAAGAAACATATGACTATAGCTCGCCTTTTTGGTGTTCATGGCATATTTAATAGTTTTAACAAAATCCTGTTGCCAAATATAACCGATCTCAACATCATTTTTTCAAGCACCCACGAGTTAGAAAACCCTGTACTACAGATCGTAAAAGGATAAAAATTTATTGATTCTGTTTCTTCAAGAAATTATCTTCGAACACCTTGATTCCGTATTGTACATGACCCGTTACATGAATTGATGGCTGATACGGACGCTGCACCCGAAGATTCTGTAGATGAGAGCACGGACACTGCATCTGAAAATGAAGATTCGTGGTCTATAACAGAGGTACAAGGATATGAAAACAGCACCTGTGATGCAAGCCAGTTGGTTGATGAATCTAAAAGAGGAGTTAAGAAATCATTAATGGATGAATTATTTCAAACTGACCCTGACCGTTTCGGTAATGCCCCAGGACAGTTCCCACCGAGTCCTGTTAAAGTGGATAAGATTGTTCTCTCGACTGTCAAAATATTAAGTAAACAATCTCCTGGATCAACTATAGGTGAGATTAAAAAGTGAGTATATACTTGTCTAAATGAATATTTGATGAACTGTATGTTTAATTCCAGATGTTATGATACGCTTTGCTTAGTTGAGCAATAAATATCGCCAACTGTTAGACGTAGGCGAAAAGTATGCCGTGGCGTTAACAGTATATTTCTATGGTTAAAATAAAGAAGTGGGTAAGATAAAGAAGTGGGTTAAAATAAAGAAGTGGTTAAAAGGTGCAAGTATGATATCTCCCCCCAAGAGATTTCTCGCCAAATCTGGCTCTCTTAGTTTTGGGTGTAATGTTGTCGGTTTTTAGTTTGGTGTAATGCTTTGGTGTAATGCTCCGTCAAAATATTAAATAGCAGTTGCTATTTAATTTTTTAACGGAGGTTGGGTTGTTAAAGAGCGCGAATTGCAAAAAATGTGGCGTCAGAGATGGAGTAAAATTTTGGAAGTTAACAGTTTATCTTCTGAGGGTTTTAACATTTGTTTGTAGGACATAGTATCTGGGGGGAAGCCATGTTAACACTGAGAAATCTATTCGGCATGGTTCGTGGTTTTTATAATTCTAAATTAAAAGTTATTTGAGGTTTCATATATACTTATGAGATTTTAAGGGGTACAACAACTGGGCGAATTTATGAAGGAATATTCTTTTGCAAAGACTACTTTGGCTGATTGGAGACAATTTATTAATGAGACTTGTTTTGGATTATATTGAATTGTCTCCGAGAAAGTAGGGGAGGGGAGGGCAAGTTCGTCGAAATTTGGGAAACGAAAGTATCATAAGGACATAGGGTTGAGGACCAATTGGGTGTTTGGAGGGGTTGAGAAGGATTCCGGGAGGATTTTTTTTAGTTACTGCTGCATGATAGGACTCAGGAGACTTTGTTGGGGGTTATAAAAGATTGGATATTGCCAGGGACTTCAGTGTATTCCGATTGCTAGAAAAGTTACGACTGTCTCGAGCAGGAGGGATTTGATCACCTTAAAGTAAACCATAAGCTTACATTCGTTGACCCCGATACTGGGTGCCACACGAATACAATTGAAAGTACGTGGAGGTATGTAAAGCAACGTTGCCTATGTACAATCGTAAGGCAGATTTTTAAATTCTTCCTAGCGATGTAGATGTTTCGGAAATCATGTTTAGCGGCAAATGTAGATTGTTTTAATAAATTTATTGAAATCGTTTTCGGGGATTAACTGGAGGAGTACAAAATTCGGTATAATACTTTTTTAAAAAATTCTATTGCCAACATGTATTTTTTCTATTGTATTTGGGCTTTAATTTATGTTTAATCAAGAAATATATATTTAACCAAGATGTATTTTATGTTTATTTAAATGAATTATTATTAGTTGCACTATACTGACTTTTTTTCGCGGGGGGGGGGGGGGGGAGGCAGCCCCCCTAACAAATTTCTTATTATTTTTCAGCTTTTATTTTTTGTATTTATGTGTTTTTTGTGCTTTTCTGTGGTTGTACAGTATGAAAAAATGCGTATTTTTGAGACTTTCCGGAATTTCCCGTTTCAAAAATACGAGTTCTGCTTTGCGACAAAAAAAAAAAAATAATAATCGCCAAAATCGCCATTGGGGGGTATATCATACTAGTTCCACGACGGTTATTACAAAAAAGTTCATAAGCAGGGAATTGTTGAAATCATTAAAGGAAAGGGCTCTTATAAAGAAGTAGGTACCCCTTTTCACATAGGCGATCCAAGCGGCAAGTTATAGCTATCTTATCCATTTATAAGATGACTGCAGAGCATATAACAGTTTGTTTTGAACAGATTTATCTTGAGTGCAAAGATGCCAAGTGTTATGACTATCATCCCAAAATGAACCTTCGACTGATGAGTTTTATTTTTATTAGTGATTGTTCTCGTTTTATTGTTTGCATTAGAATGTCCTATTCTTTTAGTATCAATGATGAGGAAAGAAATGTGGTACAGATGTGTTTCACGCACCTTTTCAATTTGGCGATTTTTTATTTTTAGCGATTTTTTTGTTTGGTCTGGCAGCCATGCGATTTGCGTGATGTTTGTTTTTGTTGCAACCTGATAGGTGTTGTGGTATGTGTAGTGTGTTTGGAAGTTTAATATACCGGTGTTCGATATTTTTGTTGGCGTTTCATAGTAGCGGTTTAGGATTTCTGTAATGTTTTTGGAAGTTTAATGTCTTCGTTTTTTGATATATCTGCGTATGTTTTAAATAGATGTTGCGGATATGTGTAATGTTTTTGGAAGTTTAATGTCTTCGTTTTCTGATATATTTGCGTATGTTTTAAAGTAGCGGTTGAGCATTTCTGTTTAGGTTTTGAATTTTAATATAGCCGTTTTTAGATATATTTGCGTATGTTTTAAATAAGTGGTTGAGTATTTCTGCTGAGGTTTTGAAGTTTAATACAGCTGTTTTTTAGATATTTTTGCGTGTTTTAAAGTAGCGGTTGAGCATTTCTGTTTAGGTCTTGAATTTTAATACAGCCATTTTTAGATATATTCGTGTATGTTTTAAAGTAGCTGTTGTGTTTTGTGACATGTTTTTGAAAGTTTATATTGCCATTGGTAAGTTTGTTTTGAATTTATTTTTATATTTGATGTTGTTATTGATATTTTGTGTATATTTGTTATTTTAAGTGTAAAATGTCCGCGTAGGCCTGTTTTGGCGACAAGTTGGCGACAAAATTTTTTGACGAGTATTTGGCGTCAAAAAATTTGTCGCCAGGGAGGTGCGTGTAATACATCTGTTCCTTTTTAAAATTTTTTCAACTACTTTTTTTGTATTTATCTTAGTTTTTCACCATCTTAAATTCCGCCCTCTTGCGTAATATTTTCTGGAGAAGTTGCAACTCCAGGAGGAAAGACGCGAGAGCGCACCATGTTGGCGATTTTGAAAATCTTGCCAAGTAGTGGGCGATAATTCACTCCACCCCCCATCTTTACGTTAACCATTTCTATAAATTGGCGTTTGTCTATCTAACAAAGTGCCTTCGCATTAGAAAAAATAAAATAAAAATAAATAAACTGGGTTTTCGCGGGGGATCGTCGGCTGCCTTTCTAAGTTAGCGCTCAGCTTGTGATCCCGCATTTTCTGCTATTCCTTCGTATTTGTTCGTTTTTTTCCTCTTTTTATTTTGTTTTTTAATTAATATTAAGAACATGATACGGTCGCCAACCTATGGCGATACAACGCCAATGTAGGATTACAAATTGAAGAACTCTGAGGGGAAAATTAACAAAGCTCTTTCTAGAAACCAAAAACTAATCTCTATCAAGCTAAACTTTTGGTGAAATAATGGCTTGGCGGGAAATCCTATCATGGTATTCATATTACCCACAATTTTCCCAGAAATGTCAAACTGGTGCCTATGTAAACGAAGAAATACATAAGGGCTGTGTTTTCCTGCAAAACCCTTGGGAAATTATAAACAAAATTCTCATTATCATTCTCCCGTACAGGTATATTGATTCAAACTGTGATGTTAACATCGATGCTATTAACCAAGATATAAACAGTATCTTCGAAATGCCGTTTCAAATGGGTTTTGATAAAGGCAGATCAGTGGAGATATTCCTTACCGGCGACAGAAAACCGTTAAGACGAGGAGATGTGGCAAGAAGCCACCGTATAACAGGCGAAGGAAGCCAAAGAGAGCAAAGAGAGCGTCTTGAGAAAACTCCCGAGATTCATCATCTAGCTCAAGTAGTGAAATTTTTCGATATTTTAAAAATTATTTATATACATTTTTTGATAATGCCAAATAAAGTACTATTTTTGAAAGTACTATTTTTTTCTCTCTTTTGAATGTTTTTGATTAAAGTACTGATCTTAGCACATATTGTCAAATAGTAGTGATGTCTAAGGTCAATTTCATGTTAGCCATCGAGGTACTTTCGCATTAAACGGAGGCCACCCATTTATTTATATTTCAATTCTAAATCCAAACAATGCATTCAAAACGTAAACACAGCGTGATTCTCACTAAAAAATGAATCACTGACAAGATCTATTTTACCATCATGTTTTGTTTTGCTATTATTGAAGTGTGTATAAAGTTTTCAGTGTGATGTATGAAATTCAGCCTACCAGTGTGACGTTTATACACATTTATAACAGTGTGACGTTTATACACATTTATACCAGTGTGACGTAATATTATATTTGCTTGGTTCCTGCACCTACGATTGTTTGCGTACTTGATACTATATTTTGTGTTATTGATACTTTACAATAACTGAAGATGGCAACTTCGGTAGATACTTCAGTCAATATGATGGAATGCGTTTTAAGTTGTAACGCGCTTATCTGTTCGTATAGCTCGTTAGTACTGGCTCTTAGCGTACGCTTTTCTAGTGATTTATATATTTTCTTTTTATTGTCGTTCCAATGACTGGTGTGGTATTAATTTGGGATCTCCCAAGAAGTGAAGAAGAATCAGTGTCGTTTTTACGAAGTAAAGGATGTTTTCCATCGTCTAAACTATGTGTCAATGGCCTTCAAATGAAATTGTACTTTACTAATGAAAACCCGTTTTAGCAATGTAACACCAGACCGTGCCGGAAAAAAAAACCGGACTTCGTGTTCACACATGGTTTTCTCATAGCAGACTGCCATTTGTGACAGTCGTTCGCTTCTTGTACTGCTGGTGCGAGGAACTAACCTCAGTATCTTGGTGCGAGAAATAATTAAAAATGGCGCCAAACACAACAGTCGACTGGAATAATTATATGAGGGAAGTCTGCGTTTTTTCCGTCGAACAGAAAAATGAAGGTAAGATTGGTGGAGAGGGGCGTATTGTTGAGATAGACGACAGTTTGTTTTCAAAACGTAAAAACAACGCTGGCCGGGTATTACCTCAATAATGGGTGTTCGGTGGATTGTGCCGGGAAACTGGAGGAAGTTTCTTAGTCAGAGTTCCGAACAGGAGTGCTAAAACATTGTTGGAGCAGATAAAACTGCACGTCGAACCCGGCTCAACAATTATATCTGATTGTTGGAAGGGATACAATACAGAGGAACTTGAAAACGCGGGATATGCCCACTTGAAAGTTAAGCATAAGTACAATTTCGTGGACCCGGAAAGAGGGGCAAGTACCCAGCAAGTTGAGAGGATGTGGGGGTCAGCCAAGTGGCGCAACAAAAAAACATCGAGGAACAGCACGTCACCATTTGGAATCATATCTGGCGGACTACATATGGCGATCGGCAGCCGGCAACAATGCTTTCGTCGCGCTCCTGAGCGACATCACCCAGTTCTGGAAGTCTGTGGCGACTGGAAATTTATTGTAAGTTTTTATAACTGTCTATACTTGAGTAACTTTTTGTACATTCTGTAATAAAGTTTGTTGTTTGTGTTCGTAATGGAATTTTACATTTTCCCCCAATTTTCCAATACTTAAATGAGTGGCCTCCGTTTAATGCGAAAGTACCGAAATGGATTTATGTTGCATTATTAAACTGCCTTTATGAGGCATGGTCTCACCGACGTCACCGAATGGCAAATTTACAAGCGGATAGAGTCAAACACTCAGGAAAAATTATTCGCATTCTAACTCGACAAAAAGATGATGCCCAAGTGATTTTCAAAATTTTCTGGATATCTTATGCTGAATCTTTATTGTGGAAACAGAGTTCATTTTTTCTTAGTTGCCTGATGATTACGCAGCAATTAAATTCGATGCTTTGAACAAAAAAAATCAAACAATGAAAACAATCAAACTAATTGCTAGCTTTTGACGTCATTCCGAAATGCCAATTAGAAAAGAAAGTGTTTTATACCAAAGGCACCACCCATCAACCTATATTTATCTGTTCTCATCCTCCACCTCAATTCTGCCACCTTCAAGTATACGCAGACACTGTACACGTTGTTTGTATTCAGTTCTGTCTAGGCTTTACACGGATGATTCTAACGTAATTGCGTATTGGTCATCATTGTGTCTCAGTAGACCCACTGCGTTTTTTCCAGGTATGACGTCACTAGTCGTACAAAGAACCCTTGTTGTGGGGAATTTTTAACTTAAATAATACGTTGCTTATGTCTCTGAATTTTCCCATAACCCACTGAAAATACTCCTACTGCTAAAGGTCCACTCTGCATATTGCCCCATATTCCGCCTTTGCTTCAATATTCTTACTGTGATGATACCTGCATAAGTTAGTTATAATTGCCTCCTGATTTATTAAGTGTTCACGTTTATGTTATCTCTTGTTTCCAATTGACTATAAGGCCTTGTTCACACTGCAACCGGATCAAGGCGTGAAGTCAGGAATGGATCGGGACCGCGAATTGCTCACGAAGTCGGTTACAGTTTTACCTATTCTAGGCTACGCTGCTTTCGCCATCTACTGGAGAGAATAATTAACAATTGCTTAACGCGAAAGATATGAATATGTATAAACGGGAAAAAATTACCAACTTTTTCGATACTATTTTTCATTTAATTGTGTAAATGCTAAGTATTCAACACATATTGACGCAGGAAAAAGTTACTCTTCTTTCAATAAATTTAGAAGATCAAAAATTGAAATCCACTTTTGTACAAGTAAGATATCTCCCCCCCCCCTTGTTTTGGTTGTTGTGTTGCCGGTTTTTACTTTGGTGTAATGCTCCAGTCAAAATATTAAATAACAGTTGAAGGTTGGGGTGCGAATTGCAAAAAAATGTGGGTCAGACATGAGGATTAAAGTTAAAAGTTTCTTATTCTGAGGGGTTTTACACTTGTTTGTAGGAAAGTTATTGGAGTGGGGGAACAATGTAACAACTGAGAAATCTATTCGGCATGGTTCATGGTCAATCGTAAGGCAGATTTTAAATTCTAGCTAGCGATGTACATGTTTCGGAAATCATGGTTTAGCGCAAATGTAGATTTGTTTTAATAAATTTATTGAATCGTTTTTGGGATTAACTTGGAGGAGTACAAAATTTCGGTATAGATACGTTTTTTTTAAAATTCTTCTGCCAACAGTATTTTTTTCTATTGTATTTGTGCTTTAATTTATGTTTAATCAAGAAATATATATTTAACCAAGATGTATTTTATGTTATTAAATGAATTATTATTAGTTGCACTATACTGACTTTCTGTCGCGGGGGGGGGGGACGGCAGTCCCCCCCCCCACTTAACAAATTTCTATTATTTTTCCAGCTTTTATTTTTTTTCTATTTATGTGTTTTTTTGTGGTTGTACAGTATAAAAAATGCGCATTTTTAGGACTTTCAAAGACACGCATTCTGCTTGGCGACAAAAAAATCGCCAAAATCGCCATTTGGGGGGGGTCTATCATACTAGTTCCTTAACTTTAAACAACTGGGTCTAGGTAATTATTTTAATTTGCATTTTTAAATGTATAATGTATAGAACTTTAATTGGATTCTGGCCCAAATTCCAGAAAATATATACTTTTAAGTTATCAAATTATGTACAAACTGAGGTAATAATTTATAATTTTGATTTCATAATAACTATATAAATTATATGATTATAAACTTATGATTTTTAGGCACACTGCCTTAGGTACAAGTAACTGTACAAATTTGTTGAATAATATAAAGTTTTTTTCTTTTTTGTCATGTACCAGACATCTTGAAATGAAAATTCGGAAATATTTTTTTATGAGCTATATAAGAAAAAATGTTAGTATTTTTTTTCTAAAAAACACTGTAGTTGGATCTGTTTGAACTATGTAAGTAAAAACTAGTAATCAATACGAATTATAAATTTTGTAAACAATAAATATAATTGCTTAACAGTGATACGGCGAAGCTATTAAGTAGCTTTCATTGTTGGAATGGTCTTTATCAGAAAATCATAACGAATGATTGATATTTGTTGTAACAGTTGTAGCTGAGGTTGCAAATGCAATAAAATTTTAAAATGTACCAGGATGAACTCAAAAGTATGTGGTAAATATAAAATAAAATTTTGAAGGAATTTCTGTACTTAAAGATGGGTACCAAGTCCTGTTATTATCTTTTTTTTTTCTAGATCCACCTTAGAAAGACACTTTTTTATGTACCTATGCAGCAAACTTTGCCTAAGGCTTTAAAACTTTTTAAATGAAGTATTTAATTTTTAACTTCTGTCTGATGGGCTGACTCCTTTCTCTTTATATAAAAGTAAAAATCGTATTAAATAACCTTTCTAAGCATTGTCATTTCATCTGATTTCTTGTTGCTGCATAGGTACATAAAAAGTGTCTTTCTAAGATGGATCTAGAAAAAAAACAAAAAAAAACAGGACATGGTACCCATCTTTAAGTACAGAAATTCCTCCAAAATTTTATTTTATATTTCCCACATACTTTTGAGTTCATCTTGATACATTTTAAAATTTTATTGCATTTGTAACCTCAGCTACAACTGTTACAACAAATATCAATCATTCGTTATGATTTTCTGATAAAGGCCATTCCAACAATGAAAGCTACTTAATGGCTTCGCCGTATCACTGTTAAGCAATTATATTTATTGTTTACAAAATTTATAATTCGTATTGATTACTAGTTTTTACTTACATAGTTCAAACAGATCCAACTACAGTGTTTTTTAGAAAAAATACTAGCATTTTTTCTTATATAGCTCATAAAAAATATATATTTCAGAATTTTCATTTCAAGATGTCTGGAACATGACAACAACAAAAAAAAAACTTTTATATTATTCAACAAATTTGTACAGTTACTTGTACCTAAGGCAGTGTGCTTAAAAAATCATACGTTATAATCATATCATTTATACAGTTAGTATGAAGTAAAATTATAAATTTATTTACCTCAGTTTGTACAAAATTTGATAACTTAAAAATGTATATTTTCTGGACTTTTGGGCCAGAATCCAATTAAAGTCTATACATTATACATTAAAAATGCAAATTAAAAATAATTAACTAGAACCAGTTGTTTTAAAGTTAATTTCAATTTTTGTATTTTCTAAATTTATTGAAAGAAGTAACTTTTTTCTGCGTCAGTATGTGTTGGAATACTTAGCATTTACACAATTAAATGAAAAATAGTATTGAAAAGTTGGTAATTTTCCCCGTTTATGCATATTCATATCTTTTGCGTTAAGCAATTATTAATTATTCTCTCCAGTCGATGGCAATAGCAGCGTAGCCTAAAAATAGGTAAAACTGTAATCGACTTCGTGACAATTCGCGGTCCCGATCCACTCCTGTGAAGTCAACGTTACTCGTTCGAAATATTTTTAACCAATCACAGACCTTCAAACGATTAGCACCGAAACTGTTAAGGTCTGAGATTGGTTAAAAGTATTTCGATGCGAGTAGCGCTGACGCTCCGAAAGCAATGTGAACAAGGTCTTAGGGGCTGTTCATATTGCGTCTGTCAGCGTCAGCGTTACTCGCATTGAAATATATTTAACCAATTACAAACCTCCAAACGATTAGCCATGAAATTGTTAAGGTCTGTGATTGGTTTAAAATATGTCAATACGGGTAACGCTGAAGCTGACGGACGCAGTAGGAACAAGCCCTTTGGCAGTTGAACCCAGCATGTCAGATCAACTCAGATTTATAAGTAACGGCTTGACGAAACTTGAACCTTCCTTTAAAAATTTACAAAGCTGAAGCGGAAGGACTTTTTAGTTGAAAGAAAAAGCGAGTCAATGAGCATGTTGGAAGAAAGGACAAACATAAAATGATGCTGTAAAAAATTGTGTCCTACATGAATATACAGCAACCACCGCTTATAGAGATCAGTGGTTATAAGAATCAACCGTTTATAAGAATCATATCGCAAAAAACAAAGTATATTTCCATGTTAAAATTTTCGCTTTAAAGAATCAATCCCCGGTTTTAAGAATCAGCTACACTCTTCGCTTTCCTTTCATTTTTCCGAAAAAGCCACTTAAACCCCCAAAAGGACGAAGTTCTTTCTTATTTTTTTAAAAAAGAGTGATAAGATGGGATGGAATACAGTCGTAAAATGCATCCCTTTCTTGTTAGACATAACATAATGGTTTCCCCTTAAACACTTTAGCTAAACACTGTCCTTTTAGCTTGACCCGGGGACATCTAAAACCATTCCGTTCCGGATTTCACTTTTCTCTACTGATAAACAAAGACAGGGACTATTTTTTTTTCCCACCTCCCACATCCTGGACCCTGAAACACATAAATCTTCGGCGAAGTGTCCACTATCATTTAGGCAAACGTGACATTAGTAGATTCAGCACGTTATCAACCCTGAAACGTAAGCTAGAAGGTGAATCTTCGTCTGAGACTAGTGGTATTGAAAGAGTGATAAACAGCCTCCTGAAAAACTTCCTTACGTCAAACTACCAAAGAAAACTTTTTCTTGCACCCTTCCTGTAGTTAAACGTCAAACTGTTAAGCAGGTATGTTGTAACAAATATTGGATTTTTTTCTTTTCTTATTATAATCATGTGTATCTATTTATAGGTCTAGAAATTAAGTTGTATTTTTAAAATTATAAAGAATAATTTTAATAAAAGATAATTAACGTAATTAAAGAGTATTTTATGGTAATTTATCTAATATATGTATATGAGGCGGTGAAAGGCAAAGTGGTGTAAGTCAGTAAGTCAAGTGGTGTAAGTCAAAAGAGTTTTATATCAAAAACTACAAAAAAATTCCACCATAAATTGAACAAATCATAATTTCTAATATTATTATAATATTGCAAATATAACTATTTGCAATTCCACTATAAATTGAACATGGAGATTATATTTATGCCCTCAAATGAAAAAAGTTGAAAATGTGACTTACACCACTTTGCCTGTCACCGCCTCATATACAGGTGTGTGTGTGCCTGTCCAAAAACCTAAATTTTGGCTATAAGAATCAACCGCTTATAAGAATCAAAAACAGTAATAACAAACGTGATTCTTAGAAGCGGAACAGAACAGAACTTCCGTCCACTTTTTCCGGTATCGGGGTAAAAATAGGTGTTCATTACGTTGCTTCGGTTTTATCACAAGAGGACTTCATAATAAAGAGATCAATATAATCTAAGAAATGGTTTATTTTTATATAACACAGATTCTTTGAATTTACATTTTATATATCATAGTGCACAGTTTGATCAGCTTTAAACTAAATAATGTACTGAAATAAAATTTCAAAGCGTCTCATTCAATCTTCGTTTAATTTTTGATGCCTCAATCATGAAGATTATAGTGGAAGACACTTACAATAGTGTTTTAATTGATTAAAACATATGACCATTGATTATCAAAGAAAGTTAAAATAGTAAAGGTGATGACAGGGGGTAATAGAATTATTACTGGATATGCTGCCATATTTATTGGCTCATACCGTATTGATTACTGATTCAAGCGGAATTTATTTTGTCAGTTACAGTCGTCTGTGTTTTATACTAACTAACAAGAGATGAAATATCTGATTTGCCAGATTTAAAGCTAACAGACGGAGCTTGTAAATATGAGTTAAATATCGAATCAAGACTTAGTTGGATCGGTCAAAATATCGAAAAGAAACATGGTTTGTGAAAACTTCCTCAAGGTAAACGTCAGATCAAGATATACACTTAAAATCACGTCAAGATATATAATTAGAAACCTTTTGCTCTAATTAGCATTTTTAGAGAAATCAGTAGTTCTGTACTATCAGTAAACAACAATAAAAGCCAAATGAAACATTTCCACGCAATAAAAGAGAAAGGTGTTGTGAGAGAGCCTCCTGCTCATCGTTGGTATCCGGCCAAGCGCCCTGGTCTGGCCTTGCTATTTAGAGGTCAAAGACCAATACAATCTGCCCTGGCTCGTCTTCGGAGTGGCCATACAAAAAGTATGCGCTTCGAGAACTCTTCTAACAAGAACAGGAACAGGGAGGCAAGACCTCCCTGTTCCTGTTCTTCTGCTCCTGCGAATCCTTCCCATATTCGGGACTGTTTAGGTATCTCCGTCAACACCCTTGCAGAAGATCAGGATGCTACTGCCTCCCTTTTGCTCACACGAAAGAGCCTCGTGGACCTGGTCCAGCATTTTCTAGTCCAGGGGGCTTAGCAACAACAGCAAAAGCGACAGGAGTTTAAATAAGGATCAAAAATACATGTATTTTTTCAAAATCACACGTAGATCTGTACTTTTATGAGTTGTACTGTGACGTACTTTTTGGTCATTCTGTACTCAAGCACACACATATTACGATTATAATAGATGCAATGGCCAATGTACTGCGATTACTGAAAAACTCTTAAATAAATATACAAATTGGATATCTCGCAGGTATCGCAGTTGTAAGGTAGCAAATCCGATGCCTCGCTGAGACTGACGAAGTGCACTAGACAAGAAGTAATGTGGAGAGGGCGAAATATGATGGACTTCGGTAATGGATTTATCACGAAATACGGATATGAGCATTGTTAGAACGCCTGCGCTCGGGAATTTTTCAAGAGAATCTGTTTTTACAGTGTACAAAGACCAACTTCATCCGATACACACTGGATCAGAGCTCAAGACCTACTGTCGTAAACTGTTACCTTTACTTCAGTTGACTGCAGAGCTGACAGACTTATTAGGATCAGAAGACGGGCAAAAAAAGTCGTTAAACTGCATATGATTTGTGTTAGGGATCATCTGTGATGACCTATCGGAGGACATAAATCGCGGCATTATATATTTTGGCCTGGAGCTCCAAAATATACAGACTGACACATGAGCATCTAGCTTGTTTCGCAGTCTCGTCTAAGCCACACTTATCTCAAAACTGATGTTGCCAATTTATCGCCAATTCACAGATACATCGATCTTCAACTTCCTTTTTTGGATACTACAGGAATTCGATTATCGTTCTTTGTGGGCATACATACGACTACACAATTCAAAGAAAAAGTCTGTACAGAGGACTTTTTAAAAATTGTTTATTGTTTGAGGGGTTATTTATTACTTAAATCTGAGTGAGCGGAGGAACATTTAATTTTTTAAATGTCCTCCACCAATGAGTTTTAGAGCAAAAGAACCATTTTCTACAAAGCATACCATTCTTGAAAAGTCTGGAAGAGGAAAGAACTTTTTTATCAGCATCAGAATAGGATTGACAGCTTCATCTTGCGACTTTGAGCAACAGTAAGCCTGATGCGTTAACTTGGGTATCTAGATGCCTCAGTACAGAGAGCGCTTACTGGAGTGTCTGATACCATTGATTTTCCCGTCAAACACCTTGTAAATAAGAATCTTGTAATCATTTAAAAATCAAAAAGCAAAAGTACTTGCTGGGAGGCTTTTACAAACCATATTTCGATCTGAATACCACCTGTACGCGGAGATCTTATTTGGAGAGTTTACATAATGGTTGTCATTAAAATGTTTCCTTCAAATAACAACAAATAGCATTTTTCGCTTAAATACAGAGAAAAACATAATAGAATGACTTCATATTAATGCATACTATTTGGTACAGTAAAAACATACAAGTTTTCGATGCTAATGTTTATTGAAAAGTGTGACTGAATGTAATTCATAATATTCTTAAAATCAAAATATTTTAGCATATAGACGTCTTCCACTATTTTGAGATGCGTATCTATATATTTATCTGGTTTTGAAACTTCAGAATGAATACAAGGTATGTCCTTCGTATGTACTGTTTCTGGAACTAAAAAAATAAAAAATGTATTAAAAAAAAGATTATGAAAATAACTTTGAAATATCTAGCTTTTCAGCTATAAGATAATTTGTATATCGTCTGACTTTATAGCTCTTAAACAACACAACATTTACATAGTTATTGCCATCGTTTAGTTAAAAATAATAAACGATGGGCTTTTTTTAGGATTTCTCCAAGAATATTTTTTGAGGGGGGGGGGGGTTAGCAAGTCCCCTAAAAAGAGGAGTGTTTGTTCCATGACATATGGGTCTTCAAAGAATGATTAAAAATTCTCTTCTGAACTTTTTATTTTGATTGCTATGCTTCATATATTTAGTAGTTATTTGATATTTGTTATTAATTAGATAAAAATAATTATATACATCAACAATGACATTATATGAATCTACTAGTATCGTAAATAATAATTAAATATACAATTTATTTTTATCTAGTCATCTAATTTACGCCGAGGGTCCCATTACATCTTTGAACGGTCCGCATCTGGTCCGCGATCGTATGAAGTAACCCTTGATTTATACCAAACGAGGAAAGTTTGACTTTAATACCATTTTTACATGAAGTGTTTATTTACAAGAATTTGCTATTTCTACAAGATTTCTCTTCAAATTAGTAGGCTATCGCTGCGATTTAGGAAAACTCAAATTGGCTCTCTATTTATTTTAGATGAAAAATTAAGGTCTGTCAGACAAACACGTTTTTCCAGATAGCGTTTTTAGTTGGTGGTTTTCCTATATACAATGTGGAGTTTTAAGATTGGAGATCACTGTACCCACATTCACAAAATATATATATTTAAGGTATCCGACGACGTTTAAAACGTTGATTTTGATGAAAATTCAGATTTATTTTCTCCATGTTTCTTAAAGAATGCAAGTGTCTGTTTGTAAATCTGCTTAAGATTTACAAACAGACTATCCGTATTATTTTTTTCGTACGATCATTAGAAATGAAATGAGAGCGATATCACTTGTCCAATTCAATACAAGTGAAAACTGTAATTGTGTATTCTGAAGAACTTATTTTTCACCAAAAATGTATACGACTATTGGGACAGCTCAAAATATAATTGTGATATGTTTATGAAATTTTTCAGATATGTTTATTATAGTACTAAGGGCCTGTTCACTTAGGAGTCCGGTAGCAGAAGCGTTAAAGAATTGAAATATATTTAACCAATGACAAACTTCCAAACGAACTCGTCCGACGGGTTTGTAACCAGTTGCGTCGTGTGCGTGGCTCCATTCAATTACATAGGTTGCGACTCATCATTGACTGGTTTGTGATTTGAGTCAGTTATCAGTTTCTTTTGAGTTGCTCCGTGTGCAGACGGCCTTACGCTTCCGCTACCGGACTCCTATGTGAACAGCCTCTAAGATTGTAATGAACTGCAGATTAGGCTTTTGGTATATTATGTGTTGATTTTTAGCTGTAGTTTTAAAAAATCTCACGAGGAATGACTGAAACTTTTAATTGCCATCGTATATGATCACCTGTCCTTTTTTTTTTAGATTTCAAAATATCGATAGGCTTTTAGTTCATGACACTCACTTACGTACTTATAAAAAGAAATGAATGTTGTACGCATAATTTTCTTTCGTAGAACTAGAGCCGTTTGTGTAAAAATTTACTACATTTCGACCAAAAGACTTCAATTTTGCATAAAGTTGCATAGTTTTGGACTATTTTTTCGTACCTGTCGTGTTTTGATGTCATATTCCTTCGAAAAATAAGACAGAAATTTTCGCAAGTACAGTTTTTGAAAAAATCGGCCCCGAACGTAGTCGGATACCTCAATTTATACGAAACTGTCCTTGACCTATCCAAATACAAGAATATGACAAAATTCAATGTATAAAATTTTAGCAATTTATTTCCATTTACTTTAAGGAAAAAGAGAAAACAACACTTTTTTAAAAGCAAGTAAAATCAACATTCCTTTTGTTGCCATTAAAAGGATTATGCTTTCGTGCCATTTTACATTTCAGACTTTTATGATGAGATCACCTGCCGAAGTAATCGTTTGCAACTTTTGCGTCGCTTTTATTTGCAATTCACTGTTGTTTTTAACATAAAGTACGTCAGTATACTGTTATGCACAAGATATTAAAAGAATGATACAAGAGTAATAAGTTTATACCACTGCTAAAGTTTTTAAAAGTATTTTTACAGAGTTCCCCGCGTAATTGCTTAAAATATTTCAGGGTTGCGATAAAAATGCAACTCTAGACTTCTCATGCTCTGAAAGTATATATTTTTACAACTTTCTTATAATAAATCAGTATTGTTTATCTTTTTAGTATGAAAACTGGTGTAAAAATTAATCATATTAAATGATATTTTTTCAAATTATAAATAGTATTAGATATCTGTTCTAGTAGTAAAACATCTCTTTTGTATAATGTAGAATATATATATATATATATATATATATATATATATATATATATATATATATATATATATATATATATAATATCTTTTGAATCTATCATTTCTAATAAATTCCCGTACCCTAAAATTTATAATGAAATGTTCAAAACTGTATGCTAAAATATTTTAAAATTTAAACTCAAACCCTAAATTTCAGAAGTGCATTTTGGTTAAATTTTTTAACATTATTTTAAATTTCCTTGACTACTACAAAGTTTTTAACTTAAAAAGTATGTTTTTAAGAAAAGATGTGTACAAAAATTTCGTAAATCCTCCATATATATGTAATTATTTTCCTTTTATAATAAAGATCTAATCCTTTGATTTTGTCTCTGGCTGTCCATTGATAAACTAATTCAGATTATGCACGATCTCTTTCAAGTGCAAAAACTTAAAATTTCATATTGTCAAAACATATCTGTTATTATCGCTCAGTGTGACAAAACCCTCAAATTTGCGCTCAGGCATAGAATTTTTGCCTCAACGAAATTCAATGCATCCTGTGTGTCGGCGTCAGTGCACCTAGGACCCGAGGGAACTGGTTGAAAGAGAAGTAAATTGATAGGAGATTAGAAGCGTCAAAGCAAAAGATAAATGCCATTTTGTAAAAAAATTGAAGAAATTTATCTTATCAGTATCTAACTTACTGTTTATAATTACATTTTACGTGTTATAAAATATTTCCATTACTATCCTTTGCTAGACTTTCTAAACTACGAGTTATTAAAAGTTTGCGTTCTGTTATTTTTCTGAATCGGCAAACAACAACAACAAATGACTTAAATCAGCATGGAGAAACCACATGAAAAGACATTATACTACATATTACTGAAATATAAAAGTTTATTTAAAACCCTAAATTTTGAGATCATGTTTTGCTTAAATTTTAGACCTGTCTATGCCATTTAAAACTTTTTGATTTCTACAAACAAAAGCGTTGTTTATATATATATATATATATATATATATATATATATATATATATATATATATATATATATATATATATATATATATATATATATACGAAGGCCTTATCTGAATAGTGATCCAACTCTACTTTAAAAAAAAAAAACAGAGTTAGCCTCACTTTCATGTTCATACAAGTCATTTCTATCTTACTTTAAAACTGACACACCTCCAGCTTATTTCTGCTGCCAACAGAGGGCATTAGAAATCAGACTTCAGCAATCATTTCTCAGCACTCCTTAGACTTTAAGGCTCTGTATCTCAAAATGAACAAGAATGGAGTTGGACCACTATTCAAAAAAGGCCTTCATATATATATATATATATATATAATTATTTTTTGATGTTCGTCTATTTAAACTACTTTCAATTTACTGGGGAACCCTTATTTTTAACAAGGAATAAAAATATGACGTAAGATTTTTTTAAATGTCTCGATATGTAAAACAAATGTAACTTCTTAACGCTACAGAAATGGATAAACTTCGTATGAGTGTAATGATGCTGCTTTTGAGAAACCACACATAGTAAAGACAGACCACAGTCACAGTTCAGATTGTGCATATTTCTTGACGCCAGTCTGCGGATAACTTAAAAATCTCATGACAAATCCCCCCAGCGTTTCTTTCCATCAACATGCTCTTTCGTTCCGGAAGAAAGCTAATTTTGACTGATCTAATACATCACTGGAATTCGCCGAACGAACGGAATTCTAATCGTCTAAGTCTGCAGTGTGCTGCAGCCAGATGTATCCTGTTCTGGTGATGGAGCAGTAGGCGTCAAAATATCGTCCAGGAGATCTGCAGAAGGACCATCGGGGACATCTGCACCGGAATCTGACCTGGAACTCTCTCTTGCAAACTTCATTCCACCAGCAGGTTCTCTGAAATTAGAATGAAACTGATTGTACGACATCTGTCCATGACATTTCAGAAAGTACATTTGAGCGAGTGTAAGAACCCAAACAATCATACTTTCTTTTTTTATTCTAATTTTAGCTCACTACATTAGATTTAGATATTATGTGGTTACTAATAGCAATAACTTTAAATGCGTTTTTCTCAAAATAAAAATTTTCATGTCATACGAATATTCAAACTGCTCCAGGCGCATTTCTAATTATCGTATTGTTTTGAAATTTAAGTTTTATATACATAACTTATATCAAATAAATCTTATTGAAAAAAATTATGCTTCGTAGCTCAGAATTTCTAAATTTTGTACTTGAATTTTGTAATCGATGATTTATAGGTATTTTGCGTAATAAAAAGGGTGATTTCACTATTATTATTTTTATTCTCTTTATATTTTTAATGAATGCTTAAAATTAGTAATAAGTTTCATTGTTAGTTCTATAAGGTATCCTGTAAATAAAAATTACGATATTATATGCAAAAGAAATGCGCATGGAACATTTTTAATTAGGCCAATTTTTGATATAATTAATAATTCATAATTCATAAATTATTAATATTTCATTTTTAAATTTTTAACCACTTTTACATATCTATGGTACTAATCACATATTCAAATTTCAAGCAAATCCATTCAAAACAAAAAAAAGTTAGGTTTGAAGGTCCACTGTCCCCTTAAGTAACTCTGAAGAACCAAAGAAATCTTTCTTCCTGAATGTATATCAGTTTACTTTATTGCATTACAAACCTTTAGATCCGCTCCTGATACCACTTTATTTTATTTTGCGAGTATAAACCTATAGCTGTGAATCTTTGATTACCCTGAATAAGAAATCCCTGTTAAAGCAATAGGAGCAACGAAATCAAGCTCTTAGAATGATCACAGCAACATTAAAATTACAGCTATTGACCCAATAAAACTTTTAACCGATAATAGACTAGTGCATGGCTTAATTGTAGGAAAGGCTGTAAAATTACGCTAAAAAATGTTAAAAAGGATGATAATTACAGGGAATATTATCGAAATGAGTCACGAGGAAGCAAAGTGATTTCTTTCAGATGTAGTGATCTTGAAAATTTTCGAAACTTCGTAATCTTTCGTACATGTTTGATATTCATTTCAATCTTCATCAGTTCGTACGTATGAGAAATTACTTACGGTCAGAACAGTTCATATTGAATAGCCACAATCTGAAAGACGATTTACTAGTGAAAGATTTGACGAAGATTTGAGTAAGCGTTTTTCAGCCTTTTTGGAGCTATAAGAAGCTTTAGGGACAGCTTTATGGATAAGTCTTAGCTATTCCAGATCCATTATCCCACAATTTAAATCATTTAAATTTTTTTAAGGTGGTGACATTATCCGACTCTTATCATTCTTTCAATCGGATCTACCAATACTCCTTTCTCATAAGAGTTTTTCAGAATGGCAAACATTTGTCCAAAGGCTAAGGAAAAGGAAAATTAAACCTTTCTCCAGTGGGTCTCAGGATACCGTAAGTTTCTTGGGGATGGGGAAACTGATAGTTCGGTATTTGCATTCGGTAACAGCAAGACGTCTTTTCATTCAGCCAGACTTCATATACTTTGACTCATGGCCCTCGTTCTCCAACAAGATCTAAGAAATCGAACCTATTCAGTGAACTGCAGTAGTACGGGAATGTGATGTCCTCAGGGACTATTGCAGCTTTTCGTTTGTTGACATGCCCTGAATGTATCGCAGGACATTTATTTCGAATAAGTGTTAGACAAGTCCAAACTTTTGTCTTGGTCGAGTTTATGTAGTCATGTACAGATCCCATTTTCTCCAGTTCAGGGTGCTGCACAGTGTCTCGGCGATGAAAAGATAATGGGTAGGGAGAGACTTTTGAGGAATATGACTTTCTTTCTTTCCTTTTTTTGTTTACTTTGTATTAACTTCCTTGCCTCTGAAAAATAAAAATATGAAAACTTTGAAATGTAGGATACACTGTAAAATTTTGGAACAGAACGACATCCCACGTAAAAAGACTGTGCAATTTAAATGGAACCCTACAACCAACGATATATTTTGCTCAACTATGTTATGAAATGCTTGCGTTACAGGCTTCAGTTTTGGAAAAAACACGACATCTTGAAAATAAAACTCTTTCTTTATTCGCATTTAGATAAGTATGTAGAATCAATGGTCAGTTGTCTTTCTTTCTGAATGTACGTAATTTAAATTTACTTTATGCAGTGACTGAATGACAATATCCAGTATGAATTTGTGAACAGTTACCTCTGATAATATTAACGACAAATAAAAATAACAGGCTTAGATGAGAGATTCGTATTCATGAAAACGAGGGATTGAGTAGACCAGCGGTTCCCAGCGGTGGGTCGCGACTCGATCCTAAAACTCTCAGAAACCATCGAATAAACCATCAGAAAAGATAAGAAAAATCGAAACAAATCGAATTGTGTTTTGATTGTTTTCTTGGTTCTTGATTTTTGGCATCTGGGGCAGACAACAGAACCACTACATCCCTCCCAGATGACTCACACAGTCACACAGGTTGTGCACACTCTGGCAACGCCGCTCCCCCTCCCGTTCTACCGCCACACTGTCGAAGGTCACGCCACGTGAGCACTATTGTTTACTAACCTCAGTCACTCAGTCTTACTGTGGACATCGTACAGTGACCACTTGTTGCATATATTGCAAACACATATCTATTGTTAAATAAATAACTGCATTGCTTCAAAGTGCTTATATTTTGTCAACCATTTTCAAATCAGAACACAAATTGTTTATCAATAATCAATATGTATCTTCAAAAAAGCACACACACACACAAACATATATATATATATATATATATATATATATATATATATATATATATATATATATATATATATATATATATATATATATATTTGATGGTAAATTATATATACATAAGGAAGAGATACGATGCAAATAAGGTTTTTTACTCCACCATGGACCGATGGACCGTGGAGGTATTCCGATAAGGAAAGGTGGGTCACCAGCTGAAAAAGGTTGGAAACCACTGGAGTAGACCATTCGAAATTAGGAGAGTGTAAATGCGCTATGTTTAATGACGTTATTTGAAAGAAAAGTACCGAAGGCGTCAAAAAGCGTCAAAATCTAAGGTTACGTCTTTGAGAAAAAATTATAGTTAGTTAGCCTCTTGATCTCAAGGTGAGAAGGTGCTACTCCGGCCAGGTGGTTGTGAATTAACCTTTTCTCAAATTGAGAAGTTATCTTAGAACCGTTCATTGTTCTGAATCGCACCGAAGGCAAGGTCGATTTATTAAGGGATAACGAATTCTCTTAGATCCTGGAGTGATCGGAAACCATTATTCGACACCCTGTCGACTTACTTCTAGACGAAGTATTTCTATTGCAACCGGAGATAGTTTGATTCTCTTAGATCCTGGAGGGATCTGACCCTTATTATTCGACACCCTGTCGACTTGACTTCAAGCAGAAGTATTTTTGGTGAAGCCTAATAGGCTCTCGTATCGGAATCCAGTGAACACTTGTATCGCGAACTCGGTTTGCATGGGTTTTAATTTCTTAACATGTCAGCTTACAACTGTGTTAATTCCATCGGAACTTTGTCTGCTTACAACTGTGTAAATGTCATCGGAACTTTGTACGCTTACAACACCTTCTTAAAGAGAATTGTGTAAATTTCATGGGAAATTTCTCAGCTCGCATGTCACAGTAGAGTGTATAGTGTCAAATTGTCTCTTAAGTGATTTCATCACAATTTACTCATCTGTAAATAAATCCCTTATTTAGTTTTACTAGACATTATCGTCATTCTGTTTTCACGCTACCACTCTACGACACCTTACATCCTATATGAACGTGCTCTGGAACACTTCCGGCCAGAAGGGATAAGCAAGAACAACAAGAAAATGTGCGATCGCCGAAAGAGTTTTCTATAGTAAGTCTTCGCAGCTATTTTCTTTAGGATGTAGATGCTATCATGAAGATGTGGGTATGCAGATATTCTAGTACAGTCTTACCTCGCTAAAGTAGGCGTCAATAGAATTGTCGGCGTAGGCCCTCTTGCTGTTACCCTCGTCGCACTCCGTACTGATTATGAAACAGAACAGGCTGAAGAGCAGTGTCCACGATACGCTTAAATCTTTCACTTCTGAAAAAAAAACGAACATATTTATTCTGAAAAGTGCATAAGTTCAGCTGAAAATTTTCTTTTTAGCTTTTCGAAACGTTAAGTCTATTACAGAAAGTTACAAACTTCTCTTATTCAAACTCCGTTATTAAGTTTAAGAAACGAGCGGCGTCTGAGCTTGTTAGCCGAAAAAGTTTATGACTGATATTTTGGGAAATAAGCGATAAATTGGCGACAAAGGTATTACGTTGCTAATATTTTGGCGAGATACGAAAACAAGATGGACACTCATAAGCCAGCAACTGTAGTATCGAGGGTCACTGTCAAGGTGTTAGCACTCTAGTGCAATGCGTTTTCTTGCCCTCCAGCTTTTCGGAGGTACGAAAATCTTCCACGCCGGCCTAAGCCCAGACAGAGTTCGGATCTAGGCAGCATCCGTTGCGTTATTCAAAATTTGTTGCCTCCACATACTTTAACCCTAAAATCCACTAAATGTTTGTTCTTAATTTCTATTTCCATTCAGAGAATAAAGCGGCGCTTCGCGCCACTAGGTACTCCGTAATTACTAACACCTTGACCTTGACAGAGAAACTAGAACCAGTAGTAACTCAAACGACAGAAAGAGAATAATTACCCTAAGGATTATTAATAATTTCCCAAAAGGCCAGCGATATTTTAATAAAAAGAAAAGGATGGCTGGCTTTTTACAGAGAGAGCTGCAATCATAGTGAGATTTCACGTAAAACTTCTTATCTTGAGTCACAATCAAAAGTTATGCGCTAAGTTGATATGCGATTAAGTGAAAAATAATTTTAAAACAGCGATTTTCTTTTCACAGAGGTTTAACGAACTTAAATTAAATTATCGTGACTTATTGAAAATGTATCATCTGGAGCGGGTTAATTTTCCAGGTTTAAACTTCATTACGTTCACTGTAAATTCTTTCACCAAAATCGAGCAGCACAGTGTGAAGTGTTTTTTTTTAACGTGAAATTAATATTTAAGCTAAGAGCATTGAGAGCTTCACTTAATTGATGAAAACATTCAAGGTCACGTAGAACATTGAAGTGTTCCCATTTTTAGAAAGTAAAATATCGATTTTCGGCGAGCCACAATTTCACTTATATCTTCATAAAAGATCAGAAGCCATTTTTTTTTTCGCTGTATTTAACACGATCTGACACACGTGTGGGTGATGACGAACCTTTAGAAAAGTTCACTTTAGAGCGCTCACTTTAGAGCACGGTGTCTCGAGAAATTCGATAAATATTTTTCTTTGTTCTGCTCCCCAGCTTCCTTCTATTTAAAGCTGTCGTGGACGTTCTTTCAGCAATTAAATTTCAGTCATTCTGAATACGTAATCAAGTTTCTTTTAACGAAATAGTGTTGCTACACCCACTTTCACCAGGGGATGTCAATCTACCATTCTTTTGAGTTCGATTTTTTTTAAGTATTCGGTGGAATATTTTAACATTATCTACGAATTATTTATTCCCTCTAAGGCGGTGTTCTGGTAAACCTCGCAAATCTTTAATCCTAATGTTCAGCTATGAAGAATTTTCCTATTGATTTGTTATTTAATCTATATATATAAAACAGTTCCGTAACTGACTGACATACAACACACAGACAAAACCGCTGGACCTAAAGGGCTGAAATTTTGCATGGCGATACTTCTTATAGTGTAGGGGTGCACTAAGAAAGATTTTTGAAAAATTCTTCTTAGATTTTTTTAAATTAAATTTTTAAGCTGTTTTTTCAACTTTTTTTAAAGTTTGCATTTAAATTAATAATCTGAGGGTTATAAAATTTATATCACGAGAAAGATCATAAAAATTCCTTTAAAATGAAATATTTTTCGAATATGTACCTCTCTTTTGAGATTTTTGGGGAATTTTTAAAGGTTAATATTTAGAATTTAATTTTGGCAACGCGCAAAATCCAGTATGTATCGCTTGGGCAGGCAGTGAACAGTTAAACAGAAAAGAACCAAAATCCGTCAAAGAAAAAAGAAGAGGTAAGCAACGATAAGTAATCCTACCTCAATAACCTGCGGTAGTTCCGTTAGAAGAGACTACCTGAAATTATTATTTTTTTTATAAATATAGTTTGTTGGGTTTTTCTTACATAAATTGCATACATTGATCGTTGCATTTAATTTGAATATTTTCTTCTACATTATTATGTCTATAAAAATATCCTTTACGATTTTTTTATAAGACGATATTTTTTATAAATAAATATATTTTTATGCATACATTGATACATTTTTCATACCTTAATTGCATACATTTACCGTTTTATTTACCTTTATTTTGGATAAGAAACGTTTCCAAAAAATGGTTATTGACGGGGAAAATGTTCATCAAACTGTTCCTATTGTAGGAGATAGAGCCTGCTCATTTAGAGCTTTATCTTAAAGCAATTTCATTATTTTTCCATTGAAATTATCCTAAAATGTACTCCGTAACGAAACACGGGTATTCAGCTAGTTACTTATAAGATGGTAGCTATTTTTTAATACTTTTTTTCTTCATCTAAATGTAGATCTTTAAGGCACGTTAAAATGGCTGTTTTTGGCGCAAAATTTCGAAATTTTTTTATTGATGTATTTCAAAGGCCTATCTTTTACGGTTCTAAAACTGCTTTACTTTTATTCGTCCGATCATTGGATGAGAACTTACGGTCAATTTAATAAACCAAAAGCTTTATTAAAAGACCAGAAGTAGCATCTTTCAATGCATTTTCTAGAAAACTCATTTTCCAGTCACTTTTGTAAACGAGAAAGCTCATCATTTAAAAAGTTTTCAATACTCAACTAAAATGAAACGCCAAACTACTTTTCATTTTCCGCGGAACACATTTTATAATCCCGCACATATTAGACCCGCAGTTGTTCTCTAAACCAACAGGAAAATAGTTGCATTTTCTAATTTTTGAACCATGTTGTCCAGATATTCTAATTTTTTTAAATAATTCTAATATTTTTTAAAATAGATAATTATTAGTATAACAAATAAAAATAAATATTTATGTTATATTTATAAATGTTCTGAAGATATGTAGACATTCTTACCATGTTTTTATTAACTTGCTTTCTTGTTTGTGTGTGTGTTTGTCAAGTACAAATCTTGAAATTTATTTTTAACTAACTTCCCGACTAGATAGACATTTGAAACTTTTAGAATAGCTCAGAACACGATGACAATGCATTTTTAAAATACTTTTAGCCATCTTTAAGTAGAATTAAATTAATTTTCAGTTATCTTCAGTTAATTTTGTTTTGTAGACTGGTGCAGCCATCTATTGACCGGAACGGGAACGAACAGTTAAATGCGAGTTACTTTCCAATTAACTTCATTTTCTTTCTAGTTGATGAGATAATTCATCAAAAAAAATTTTTTAAAGTATTTATTAATACATAGAATTGTAAAGTTTATATGATTCAACAGAAAATTAAAAAAAATGGTATATAAAAAGTTCTTTTTATCTTGTAATTATTAATATTTTTTTCTGAACACAGTATACAAATTGACACTTTAGCAACATTAAACCCATTCTTTTTTACATTATTCTAATTTTTTGAATAGGAGCTGTATATAGTATAAAGGAAATTAAAATACATTGAGTTGAAAGGAGTGTAATGAGTAGGTCAGGTCAGGTATATTATGTTGTCGGAATGCCAAGGTCTCGAAGGCTTCACCTCCAGTAAGTAAATTAATGCATCAATATATATGTGCTTATCAAGTAATAATAATATAAGGAACAGGCCATCATCAAATAAAAATAATTTTAAAATAAAATAAGAATTTAAAGGTTAAGAATAAAGAGAATTGGATAGAGGTGCAAAAATACTTCCACCGGGATTCGAACCGGGGCCAAAAGGTTACGAAGCTCGTGCTCTACCGACTGGGTTATGATGCCACAGTTATTGCAAGAGTAAAGTGAAAGATATTCGCACTGAGATTATTTGTAAGTTCTCGGAGGGGGGGGGGGTAAATATACATGTGCTCAATTGTACTGAAAATTAAAAAAAAAATTCCCTATTTTTAAAAATGATATGAAATTTTTACCAAAATCATATTTTTTTCGGGATTTAATATCACGTTTGAACTAAAAATGTATGTATTTAATCAGTAGTGTATATTTTTGAAAAAAGTGCTCCGAACATTGGCATATACCTTAAATGCAATACATGCACTTTTAAAAATTACTTTCTTTATAAATAACTTCTTCAAAAAATAATTTTAATTTTATACTGATACACATTGTTAATTTAAAACAAAAATAAGAAAAAATCTAATTAAAGTTTCAAAATTTCACCAACTGCCTTCTTTTGCTTTGAACTTCATGTACCAGAAAATTTTTATTTTTTGGAAGTACAGTAAAGCCTCGTTTATACGGTCTAACTGGGACCACAGGCAATCCGGATTATCTGAAAAATATGGGTAATATGCAAAACAAAATCCTTAATTAATCAGAATTACCGTTTATTACGATAAAAAACTATGTTTTGTAACAAAATTACATAGTATTGTTGAAATAGATCAATAATCTATATATATAAAAATGAATGTTTGTTTGTTCGTATTTTATGCGCTGCCGATTGCGATGAAACTTGGTCAACTTATTGCTTGAACTTGCGCGAAGATTATAGACTACTTTCATCCCGCTACGACGTTCCATTCCCGAAATATGTTAGAACAAGTTTGCGCGGTATCAACGGATCTTTTTGTTCAAAACCATTGTAACATTTCATTGTTACCAATTAAATTATAACATTTCGGTAAAAATAAATAGACATGAATTAAAAACGTGATTTATTCATATATTGGCGTATGCAAAAATGAATTTGATATATTATTTTCATATACGTGGTAACGCCGGAATATTTCTTTTTAAAAATGAAAATATAAGGATGGAAAGTCATTCATTTTCAATGAATGTGTTATCCATCCATTTCATGAATTGAAACTATCCCAAGCTACCTGTTCAAACTCAAATATACTGAAGGACACGTTCACTTAGCTAGAAACACGTGCGTTTAGCCTTGACGCGATGATTTATATAACTGAAGTGACATTGAAACATAGCAGATGATTTAGTTTTGAGAAAGAATTACAATCATGAAATACGTGTATATTATAATTAAGAAAGTCTGAAAGTGGCATTGAAACGTAGTAGACGATTTAGTTTTGAGAAAGAATTCCGAGCAGGAAATACGTGTATATACTTTTTCTATAATAATTATCAGATTTGCTGTGTTTTAATATTGAATGTGATCTCAATCCATTCAAACATTATTGATTCTTTTTCTATAATAATAAATCCATTCAAACGTTATTGACTAGCTGTAAATTAATGCTTTAAAATGCCTAAAAAGAGGAGAGCAACTTTTAATTCTGCAGAAGTAAGGGCAAAATGTCAAAGATTGTTGAGAAATGAGCAATGCGAGGAAAAAAAAGAAACAGAAGAGCGCGAAGCCAACAGAATTCGAAATACAGTTAGACGCACACAAGAATCTGAAGAAAAAACATTCCCAAGAGCTCGAAGGTAACAGAATTCGAATTGTAGTGATCCGAAGCAGTGAGACTGATGAAGAAACTTTTAACGCGTCGAGCATACGATCGTCTTCGAGCTTCAACATCGAGAGGACAGGAAAGCGATGAACAACGACAGCACCGACAACAAACTAATGCTATTTTCGACCGCAAAAGAATTTTAGCGAAAACTTTAGAACATCATAACATGAGGCTAATCATTGAAAAAAAATAATAACAGAAACTGAATCCCGAGCGAAGCCGGGTAATACATCTAGTAATAATAATAATAAAATCAAAATTTTGCACCAAAACAGCCATTTTAACTTAGATACTTTAATTAATCCCTTTTTATTTACTAAACTTGACTTTTTTTTAACCTCTCAAAAGTTAAAGTTAAACTTTGAACAGTGACATTTTGAGATTATTCGCTTTTTCCAGTCGTGTCGAACGCACTAATTGTCACGCATAATCAGTTATAGCTGAAAATAGAAGGCCCGCAAAACATGTCTTCTTAGTAGAGACAGAAAAATTACCTTCAAAGTTATTCTTTTACATCATCTAATTCACTGGAGTTTTTAAAAACTGATCCAAAAGATGTATCTGCCTCCACATCATAAAAATTGACAATTCAAGCTATAGTACAGGTTCTGAAATCCCCGGGGAAAATACCACTGTCGTGCTTAAAAATATATTATTACATCAAAAGATTACTTAGATAAATGCATCATACATCCAGGAGATATTTTTTCCCCTTTGCGATCATGACTAGAACATAGACAGAAAGTTGTTAAATATAGCATCTGTGGGGAGAAGAGAGATAAAAGATTTCCCCTTCAATGGCCTTTAATTTGCAAATAACTACGCGAACTTTTGAAAAGATTAAAAAAAAGGCTTTTAGCTGCAGCTTTTATCTTGATCGTTCAATAATTATATGCAGTTATTGGAGTATACAGATAATAAATCTCGCACAAAAAAGTTGCTCTCTCTTTAATAGCTAAACTTCAGTGAATTATACAGCTGAGAAGTAATGTGCAGGGACGCAGTTAAAAGACAATAAAGAGAAAATTTTTGAAAATGGTGTGCAGAAGAATGAATTCTTTTGAACAATGTGGTAGGGATATCAGTAATTAGAGAAAATTATTAGCACTGTGCCGCGGCATCTAAGAATACTGTACCAAATCCGAGCGACGGGAAGATATTTTAAAAAAAGAATTTCAAATACAGAAATAAATATGCCAGTTACCGCAAATTGAAAAATAGAAATTTATAAACATTAAATCTTCAGTACACTTTATTTTACAACTTTCGGAAGAGTAAACAAAATAAAAACGTTGAATCTTAGCTGGAAGCTAAACAATTCCAGCACCTAATAACTTTTTTTAACAAGGAGGGATTTTAATACACAGTCAATTAATACAATATAACAGTTATTAATAAGTAGCATACGACCTCAACTTCCTTTCCTCTAAGGACCTCGTCTTATACCAGCCGAGAGAACTACAATTGACCAGAAGAATATCACCTGTTGAAAAACCTCAACCGATCGCATCCAAAACAATTTTAGAACTGACTTTTTTTTATTACAGACTCTTATTCATCTAGGAAACAAAACCCGTGGTGCCACACCGCTCAACCAAACCATTTTCCAACAATAGACCCAAGAGCAGGATTAATTACTTACTCCAGGGTAGACGCGCGAACGTGCTAAACCGTAGTTTTATTTAACGTGAACTCCATAACATCGCATGCTGGAGATAACACGCCAAGTTGGCTCCAAACTCGTAACAGTACTGTTAAATTTGTGAAGTGTGCCGCCGTTGCGAATACCCATACATAAGCGACGTCAGACAAGTAGTTCAATCAGTTTTACCTTCCTAGCGGGGATTGGGTGAACCTATTACAGTTCTAGATTGGTAACTGGTAACTCTGCACAATTACAGTTCTGGACTTTTATATCTGAATCACGAAATGATAGTAGCATTATCATTTTTACGCCCAAATATAAATGAAGTTATCAAAAAACAACAATCTCAAATTTCGCATTAAATGTAGTTTTTAGTTAAATAAACATTTTGTGTACTTTGCAATGCAATTTCATTTTATATTTCAATGAAAATTATTTCGTATGCTATTTTTACAAAATACATTATAAGTATATCAATCAATTATCCAAGTAAAATTCTCTTAAATTTATCTTATTGTTAGTGTGCCGCCAAATTTTTAAATTATCAAATGTGTACCGTGATGAAAAAAAGGTTGAGAATCACTGCTATAGATAGTATGACAGCCTTAGAGGAGTCAGAAAATGTCTCCCCTAAAAATGGAGGACGTCGCATTGTGACAGTGCTACCTGATTAGCCGAGACCTCTCTATCAGTTGCTGTTCCTAAAATTCCAGTTGGCAGGTACAAGACTTAAAATATAAAAGGTAGAAATCTGAATCACCGCTTCTGAACTCCTTTTATTTTATATCTAATGCAGACAAGTCCTTATGTTTACAGGAAAAAAAGGGGAAAATACAAAACTTCAAAGGAGAACAAAATGGAAAATACAGGGTGTTTCAAAAAGAATCACCCAATTTGAAATGAGTATATTATGAAAAATATTGAACATAGAAACTTAAAGTTAATTTTCAATTACATGTCTAATTCTAAAGTTTTTTTACAAACCAAATTAATGGTGCTCAATATGCCCACCTTTGAATGCGCGACATATGTCTATACGGTAGGCAAATTCGTCCCAAACTTTTGCGAGCATGTTTGCATACACTGCTTTCACGGCTGTTATGCATACACAGACAACCCGTGTCTTGGAATTGTTTATACCATCGCTTTATGCTCTGAGAGGTAGGAACTTCAATCTACTAGGGTTTTGTCGACGAAAATCCCGCTGAACAGTTGTTACGGACTCATACTTCGCAAAACGTAGAACACAAAATGATTTCTGTTGTGCAGTCGCCATCTTTACAAACACTTAAGTGGCGGGCGAAGGAACAGCGTTAGTGCTACTTGTCGGCAACTGCGTGAAACTCGAGATTTTTCTCTTTCTGCCCATACATTATTCGATCAAAACGGATTAAAATATGGATAGTTATGACTTTTTTAAATCGGATGATTCTTTTTGAAACACCCTGTAAGCAACTGAGACAAAATTCTCGTGCGATCACGGGACTCCCAATAACGTCTGTACAGAGAAAGCCGAGTTCAGAGAGCGGGACGTGATTTGCCTGCCGTCCATGTAATCGGAATTGCAAAGAAGGCATAGAGGGCTAGAAAAAAATTCCCCATGTATTCAAATGCCTAGCCAGGGAGTCGTGTTCATTTGCAACCCTGAAAGCAGCCACTGCAATTTTGCGAGGGCCATCGGGAAGTCCATTCAGGGTCTTGCTCCACACTTTATTTTCAATACGGTTTTGGAGCTCAGAAATAAAAGAATCGTTTATTTTCAGCTTTATAATATTACATGCAGGTTTATAAGGAATTTTACTGTAAGTACAGAGGGATATTGAGGTTCCTTTCGTTTTACTAATAAATCTGCTGCCTCATTTCTTGGTATGCTGCAATGCAGGACAAAACTTTTTGAGGATTAGTTATATATTTGATTATTGTTCTACATTCTTGTATTTTTAAACAAGAAGCAGGTTGGTTTTGATTTGCTATAGCCTGAATGGCAGCGGAAGAATCTGAGAGAATTACGACACTGGAAAAATCAGGAAGTCTGTGTTTCAAAAGAACAAGGGCTGTAAGGTGTCGTCGCGAGAGGTTGCAAGCTATCGAAGTCCAGACGAAATGAGAGTCCACAGAACCAGGAATCAACCATTCTCTATCCGAGAGCCTACTAGGCTTCAATAAATTGCTTCTTCTAGAAGTTACATCGACAGGGCGTCGAATTTCAAATGTAGATCCCTCCAGGATATAAGAGATCACGTTATTTCGGCATAAACCGACCTATCCTTAAGTGCGGTTAGTAAAGATGGACCCCACAGGTCAAACACAGTTTCTCAGCGTGAAAAAAATTAGATCACGACCTCCTGGACAGAGTAGCGCCTTCTCGCCTTGAGATCAAGTAGCTAACTAATATTTTTTCTCAGCGAAACAACTTTAAAATTGGCGCTACGATAGCTGAAAAAATTAACATTTTTTTAACTGGTTCGCTTCATCTGTGACATCACTTTTCTCTGTTTTCATTCGTCCAGTTTTTCACAGCCAAACCCTAGCTGCTGGGGCTCGCAAGAGTAACTTAGGGGCGCATCATCAGTCAATGGACCGGAGTGGAACGAATCTTCGTTTCATTCGCAGCGTTAACCAGGCCGCCTAGGTGGCTCCTGCTTTCTTCTGTTCTTTTGTCTCGACAGCCCTACCTTGCTTTCAGAGGTTCAATATTGTGACGTAGCTTGTTCACAGGTAAAGCTTCAATTTAAAACTTTCAAACCGTCGCGACGGGTTTGTAACCAGTTGCGCCGTGTGCGTGGCTCCATTCAATTACATAGGTTGCGACTCATCACGGACTGGTTAGTGATTTGAGTCGGTAATCAGTTTCTTTTGAGTTGCTCCGTGTGCAGACGGCCTTACTCCCATTTATTGCCGTGATATCGAAAAGTCTCAAAGTTAAGCGGCGGAAAGAGGGTGAGAGTAATGGATATAGAACAGTCAAAATAGACGATACTGGTTTGAACGAGCTAACAATGGATGGATACTTAATAAAGGGGTCTACACTCGATCAAACGAAGCCAATTACGTTGTCTCGAGAGAACATTTCCAACTCTCATTTCGATTTCCTAGATCAGTTTAGAATCTCCCGACTGAACCTTACCTTTAATTTCAAAACTTCCACAAAATAAATCCATACGTATATCAACATTTCGCAATCGCGAATTATCATGAAAAAGTCATAAAAATGTGAAAAAACCAATAGGATATTTTATTCATTTCTTTTTTCTGATTTCACGGTACTGAATATTTACGGCCACATTTTTCACCATTAAGCACGAGATATTACTTTTGACCTCGAGTTTTCCAAAGTAAGCCGGCAGAAAGCAACTCTCTCACGATTCAAGAGGTCCCTCGAGTAGGTACTTAATACTCACTCGTCATTCAAAATTAGAATTTTTATTACTAATTTCAGATGCAGATGACGCATTGATTAGCCTCTGACGCTATCCGGAGAGCCACTCAAGCAGTGAAATATTGAGGTATACCGATAAATCTCAGTTATCCGATGAAAATCAGGTGTTTCTAAAGAAAGTATGTTTTCTAACCTCCCTCTGGCGTTCTTTCACTGGGTGTCTGGCATTTCTTTGCTTTGTTTGCTTGCCCTTACTGTCTTGAAATTTACTTTTTTAAATTTTGACATAAATTTTATTATAATCAGGGCTACCTGCTAAAAAAATGTAATAAACCCAGATTGCATCTGAAAAAATACTCAGCATTAAAAAATTCTTTTTTTTTTTTGGCTTTTAAAATTTTTTAAAAATTTGGCTTATAAAAAATTATTTTTCTTCAAATTAAAAAAAAATTAATTAAAAATGATAAAAAAAATACAAATAAGATAATAGACAGCATATTTCTAAGATTACTGGAAGTTAAAGTTGTATTATTTAGTTGTTAAATAAATATAATTACGTCTTTTACTAGTTCTGTTTCAGGTATCCAGGTACGACAATTTTGATGGTATCTATCTATTTATTTTGCCCTCATATGATCATTTATACGTAGGTAGGCTGAAAAGTAATGCACACATGCTTGTAGAGCGCGAACGAAATGACTTTCAAAACAGCGCCAAGTGGCATTTGGAAGTCCCATCCCTCCTCAATACGCATGCGCAGGTTTGAAATCGTTGTGTTCATCCTGTGTATTTTGAAAAGCGGTAGTATGGAGACGTGTTCTAGTGCTATGTCAACGGCGAGTTATACAGCGCGCTGTTATCGAATTTTTAACAGCTGAAAAAGTGAGTCCTACTGAGATTCATCGTCGTTTAAAGGCTGTTTAAGGTGACGATGCTTTTGATAGGGGTACTGCAAATCGATGGGTAATAAAATTTTGTGGTTTCGAGCCTGAAAAAGCCATAATTGTTGATGAAACGCGCAACGGACGTCCGATCACTGCCACAGACGATGAACATCGCAAACTCGTCGACGATTTGATTCAAAATGACCGGCGAATCACTCAAAAGCGTATCACAAACCATAATGGAGTATCCAAGGAATGTGTCTGCTTCATTATAGAACGATTGGGATACCGTAAAATCTGTGCTCGATGGGTACCGATTCCACACCCTCCTTATTCCCCCGATCTTGCGCCTTACAATTTTTATTTTTTTTCCTCTACTCAAGTGAGACCTAAAGGGTAATCATTACACCTCGGACGATGTGGTGAAGGCAGCTGTCAAGTCGTGGATTCGAGAAAAGTCGGAAGAATTTTTCAGTGACGGAATGAGGAAACTTGTTACACGTTGGGAGAAATGTGTTAGCCTTACCGGTGACTATGTTGAAAAATAAATATATGATTTTGAAACTTAAGAATTGTACTTTAATGTTCTTTTTGCCCGATCTCGCTATTTCTTTTTGTTCGCGCTCTACGAGCATGTGTGCATTACTTTTCAGCCTACCCTCGTAGTTTCAGTTTTACGAGAATGTGTGTGTTTTGTTGTGATTTTATTAACATTTAAAAAATCTCTTTCTACGCACTCAGAAGAGTGAGGAAAATAGTTATATGGGTCACGAAATATGATGAGATTGTGGGATTATTGAATCCATCTTTGATATGATGTAACAAATATCAAAAATCTTGGATGGTTTCGTAAGATAAAGTAATATCACGATACAGTCGAAATGATCTCGACTTGTATCACTTTGCATTCATTAGTTTACATAATTACATAAGTATTTATGCTTACAATGATAAATAAATGTTATCAATGATAAATAGTATGATATAATGCTTATTTTTTTCTTCCTTTGTTAAACGTGACCAAAGTATTGCTATATTGCGCCTTTTTATTTCTTCCTCTGTTAAACGTCGACAAATTATTGGTATATTACTTGTTTTTTTTTTCTTCCACTGTTAAACGTCACCAGGCTTTGTTATCTTATTTGGGTTTTATTTCTTCCTCTGTCAAACGTCGCCAAATCACTGCTATATTGTTTGTTTTTTCTCTTCTGTTAAACGTCACCAGGCATTGCAATATTACTTGAATGTTTCTTCCTCTTTTAAATGTCCCCAGCTCTTAATAATAATCATCAGAAAAAAAACAGCTGAAGGCCTTATTGATGTAATATGAAGATATCTTCATCCAGTGGTGCTCATACGAAAACCCAACGGTGAATACAAAACCAGCTGGACTCCTTCGAACTCCAGTATATTCGCAACGATTCGAGACTTTAGCAATTGATATTTTTGGTCCTCTTCCGGAGACTCCAGATAAGAAAAAGTGGATTTTCGTTGTCGAAGATACTTCTACAAAGTGGGTAGAGTTATTCGCGATGCAAAATACTGTTGCAAAAGAGTGCGTGATAACACTCTTAGAGGAAGTATTTCTCCGATACGGTCTGCCGAGACGTCTTATCAGCGATAATGGTATATAATTCATTAGCGATGTGTTACAACAAGTGTGTTATATCCTTGACATTCAACAAAATTTCACTCCTGTATACCATTCCTCAAGCAAATCCCGTAGAACGAAAAAAATAGA
This sequence comes from Dolomedes plantarius, assembly GCA_907164885.2. NCBI lineage: Eukaryota > Metazoa > Arthropoda > Arachnida > Araneae > Dolomedidae > Dolomedes > Dolomedes plantarius. The sequence goes on from OU015499.1 coordinate 11,533,488, forward strand.
GATTTGAAACCTAGTTTAGCAATTTTAGTTGGAAATGATCCCACCAGATGGGCATAAAAGTTACCAAGCATACGATTTGCTCTAAATACATCTCTATGTGACACAACTGGTCATACGGCGGATTTTCTCCAATTCGGTAGAGAACTAAGAACTCATGATGTTCAACATGACATGAGAGCAATAATACAAAATGATAATTTTGTTCCAGAAATTATGCATACTTACGTAAGTTCGCAAACATTTCTCATAAAATCAAAGATCTCGTCGAGAAAAAACAAGATCAAAGGAAGAAGCATGCCGATGATACAAGAAGACAGGCTCCACAGTATTCACCCGGAGACAAAGTATATGTCACTTCTCAAACATTAAGCAGCAAAGTTAAAAATTATTCTACAAAGTTTGCCCATCGACGAGACGGGCCTTATATTGACCCAGCACTCTCCAAAGAGCTACGAAATTGCAAACCCTTCTTCTCCTGATGTCCCACTAGGAATATATCACACATTTGCCTTGCGTCCATTCCCTGAAATTCTCCAATCTGCGAATGGACCAATTAATCCCATCGGAAAAAGAGGAAGACCCCAGAAGACTAATGAAAATACAAGAACTCATCAATTTAGACAAGAAAACGTACACTCTTCTGGCTCCTCGCCGAGACGCCTTCGGAGACATGGGGGGAGACTGTAATAAGTACGGGCGTACCACCAGCAGAAAGAGCAGCAGTAGACATTGTATTCCAAAAATTAAATTTCTTATAATAAATAATGGATAAAAATTTAAGTACATTCAAAAATTTTCATCCCGAATACTTCATTTCAGCCTTTCAAGTTGCTTAACATTTACGGTCTAATACTTAAAGTTGGTTTTTCAGCTCAGTAAACTCACATAAGATAAGCTATTTAACACATTTGTTTCTATAGTACAGTTGTATTTTAACTCACTTACTCCGCGTTCAAAAACGTGGGTAGTGGTTTGTTAAACTCACCTCTCAGAATAACCCACGCGAAGTGGGTTGCAGAACCAAATTATTCACTTTTTTTTCTATGTGGTGCCAACGGAAAAAGGTCAGTCTGATTTGAACCATGAACGAGATAATAGCGTGAGTTATACCCTAAGCCCCCCCCCCCCAGATTAATTCGGCAATTGATAATGCCTGTAAACCTAATGTTTTGCCTTATTATTGTTATTCGTAATTGTGTAACTGTACTGTTTAATATCTGATGTAATAAATATATCGTACCTCTGCTAGAAGAGTGTTACATCTCAAAATAGTCATATTTTCAGCAAGGGCTAAAGAAGATATATGTGGAGATTTCATTTCTTGTATTATGAATGCCTATGATAATTTGGGGAAACTTATTGTTCGAATCACTTCAGATAGAAATAAACTATATACTATTAAAGTGTTTTCAATTTTTAAAGCATGATTTTGAATTTTAATTACAAGATATAACCCTCTTCTAGTAACCTCATTTTGTCAACATGGACTGAAAAGCTTGAGGGAATACTGTCATATCTCTATGCTAATGCACAATCTATCTACATTTTTCACAATACAAAGAAAAAAACCTTGATAACATGACCAGCAGGTTAGAAAAAAATACAAATTTATTTTCCAAATAAAATTTAATGAACATTTTTATTACGGGAACATTTTAATACAACAACATTAGGCACTGACAAAAATCTTATTTTCACTCTTCGCATGAGCAAGCTCCCCCTGCTAGTTGTGAAAGAAAGTAAAAAGCGCCGTCTAGGAGATTATGTTGGTACTAGGCTTATAACATTACTCGAGAATGAGAAGCACTACTTATAGAGCATTGTGGTGCAATTATCGCAAAATCGAAAATTTCGGAGATGTAACACTGTTGTAGCAGAGGTGCGATATTGTTTAAATGTATTCTGGCGTTAAAGTTCTTTAAAATCAGTGCACTGGAACCGGAGTTAAACCCTCCCGAAATTTCCTCTATAGACCCCCATACGAAAATTTATGTCCGGTCAGAAGTCCAGTTCTATGGCACCGATCCTCTAGCTGCTTCATATACTAGCTTAGTATTATTTTTTAAAATCTTCATAGACTGAAATAAGGCGTAAAAGCATTTGCACATAAGCCATATGACTCTAAATTTTGATTTTTAAATATCTGATTAGCGAAAACTATTCAATTGAAAGCGAAGAACGCGCAACTTCGATATTTCCCCTTAAGATCTTCTAAATGAATGGACGTTTCGAAAGTGCTCGAGGTTGTTAATTAGTTTCATTCATAACTCATTAAATGAACGTAAAAATGTATTCCCATTCACTGCGAACTGCGTTCTAACGACACGTCGCTGGAAAACAAAATGGAGCTATGATTAAGTGCCGCGAACCTCTTTTACCGTCTACATGAAAGTAACTTTTAATATCCTCTGTTCAAGGAAGCGTGAAAGGATGAGAAATGTATTTATTCAAGTTTGAGGGGAAAAAACCCACGAGAAAGTTTCTCAAGTTCAAGAAAATGGATGGACTGAAAAGAGTTTTAAGGCAGCTGTGTACTAATCCTATTGTATACGCACACCTCAGTGTTAACCTATTGAAGAAAATGTGTCTTAGCCCGTCTGCACACGGAGCAACTCAAAAGAAACTGATAACTGACTCAAATCACAAACCAGTCCGTGATGAGTCGCAACCTATGTAATTGAATGGAGCCACGCACACGGCGCAACTGGTTACAAACCCGTCCGACGGGTTTGTAACCAGTTGCGCCGTGTACATAGGTTGCGACATAGGCTGCGACTCATCACGGACTGGTTTGTGATTTGAGTCAGTTATCAGTTTCTTTTGAGTTGCTCCGTGTGCAGACGGCCTAAGGATTGCCGACTTGGATTGAAAGAATTTATTTTTAAATTGTACTCCGTAACAGACAAAGAAATTTTACACCTTGGGACATTTTTCGTTTGTTTAGAAAAATGCAAACAATATTTTTAAATTTAAATTAAATCTGGTGTAGGTTGTCTATGGTGGTTTAAAATTTAGAGAAAATCTGGTGTAGTGTGTTTCAAACGCTCCTAAATTCCTTTGGTTAACGAAATTTATAAAATGAATCCTGTTGCAAGGTGCAGAAAAGTTCAGGCTATGTGAAAATACCAGTTTTATTGGATTATCAGCATTTATGTAGCTGCAAATAATAGACACATTTTCGCCATAGGTTGACATTGAGGTGAGAAAATCCAATAGGGTTAGTACACATCAGCCTTAAATGTTAAAATGAACAGCAACTCACAGCTTTTCAAATTCCAAAATAAAATAAAAAATATTAGTACAGTAATAATTAATATAACAATCATAGTTCGAAAAGGGTTTCGAAGTTTACTTACATGAAAATTGTGAAGGACGCTGAACAGAAACACACAGCTCCTGAAAATCCACGAGAAATATTCAAATTGGTGACTACTTTTGGTTAACGATGATAACTGACAGGCAGAGGAGCATAAGGCGGGACTGTCTCCATGTAAAACTTACAAGTATTTTGTGAACTAGTTTCAGTTCAAATGTACTCTAGTGCGATTCCGAACTTTATTTGTTTTCAAAAAAGCTGTGTGTTTTATTTCGCTTATTCCACAAGTTTCCTACAAGTAGTTACTGTATTTTTCGGATCATAAGATGCACCGGACGATAAGACGCACCTCCAATTTATGGAAGGATTTTCAAAAAAGAATATTTTGTATTTTGTTAGGTATATACACATATTTTCAATTTCTTACTTAATAAAGATAATCTCTCTGGTTGACGAAATTAATCAACCGAATCCTGTTGCAAAGTGTAGAAAAGTTCAGGCTATCTGGAAATACCAGTTTTATTGTATTTATCAGCATTTACGTAGCTGTCAAAAGTACACACATTTTCTCCATATGTTAACATTGAGATGAGCGAATCCAATAGGGTAAGTACACAGCAGCCTTAATTTGGAAGCAAGCTTTCTTGGGAATGAGAGACAAACGACATTGGTCAGGACTGATGGAAGCAGGACTCGTATGAGTAATTTTCGTTAGCTGTGATGATTATTGCAGTGATAAAGATTCGGCCACTTCTGGAAACCTAAAGCAACCTACAGAAGTCTTACTTATACACGTCTATCTCATTTGTAAACCAATTATTGGTCCCGGCCGAGCATATCGGGAAATAATATTATTTAACTCTGGTTTATGCGCTTTACTATAGAAGAGACCTCGGTTTTATACATCGTCAAATATAAATCTTTCCTTAAAATTCCATCCTTTACCATCTACATGATAATAACTTTTAGTATCCTCTGTTCAAGGAAGCGCGAAAGAACGAGAAATGCATTTATTAAAAATTAAGGGGAAACAAATCGCAAGAAAGTTTCTGAAATTCAAGAAAAGGGCTGGACTGGAAAGAATCTTAGTTTGGAATCAATCTTTCTTGCGAATGAGAGACGAACGAGATGGGTCAGAACTGATGGAAGTAGAACTCAAATGAGACATTTTTGTTAGCTGTGATGATTATTGCGGTGAAAAGATTCGGCCACTTCTGGAAACCTAAAGCAACCTACAGAAGTCTTACTTATACACGTCTATCTCATTTGTAAACCAATTATTGGTCCCGGCCGAGCATATCGGGAAATAATATTATTTAACTCTGGTTTATGCGCTTTACTATAGAAGAGACCTCGGTTTTATACATCGTCAAATATAAATCTTTCCTTAAAATTCCATCCTTTACCATCTACATGATAATAACTTTTAGTATCCTCTGTTCAAGGAAGCGCGAAAGAACGAGAAATGCATTTATTAAAAATTAAGGGGAAACAAATCGCAAGAAAGTTTCTGAAATTCAAGAAAAGGGCTGGACTGGAAAGAATCTTAGTTTGGAATCAATCTTTCTTGCGAATGAGAGACGAACGAGATGGGTCAGAACTGATGGAAGTAGAACTCAAATGAGACATTTTTGTTAGCTGTGATGATTATTGCGGTGAAAAGATTCGGCCACTTCTGGAAACCTAAAGCAACCTACAGAAGTCTTACTTATACACGTCTATCTCATTTGTAAACCAATTATTGGTCCCGGCCGAGCATATCGGGAAATAATATTATTTAACTCTGGTTTATGCGCTTTACTATAGAAGAGACCTCGGTTTTATACATCGTCAAATATAAATCTTTCCTTAAAATTCCATCCTTTACCATCTACATGATAATAACTTTTAGTATCCTCTGTTCAAGGAAGCGCGAAAGAACGAGAAATGCATTTATTAAAAATTAAGGGGAAACAAATCGCAAGAAAGTTTCTGAAATTCAAGAAAAGGGCTGGACTGGAAAGAATCTTAGTTTGGAATCAATCTTTCTTGCGAATGAGAGACGAACGAGATGGGTCAGAACTGATGGAAGTAGAACTCAAATGAGACATTTTTGTTAGCTGTGATGATTATTGCGGTGAAAAGATTCGGCCACTTCTGGAAACCTAAAGCAACCTACAGAAGTCTTACTTATACACGTCTATCTCATTTGTAAACCAATTATTGGTCCCGGCCGAGCATATCGGGAAATAATATTATTTAACTCTGGTTTATGCGCTTTACTATAGAAGAGACCTCGGTTTTATACATCGTCAAATATAAATCTTTCCTTAAAATTCCATCCTTTACCATCTACATGATAATAACTTTTAGTATCCTCTGTTCAAGGAAGCGCGAAAGAACGAGAAATGCATTTATTAAAAATTAAGGGGAAACAAATCGCAAGAAAGTTTCTGAAATTCAAGAAAAGGGCTGGACTGGAAAGAATCTTAGTTTGGAATCAATCTTTCTTGCGAATGAGAGACGAACGAGATGGGTCAGAACTGATGGAAGTAGAACTCAAATGAGACATTTTTGTTAGCTGTGATGATTATTGCGGTGAAAAGATTCGGCCACTTCTGGAAACCTAAAGCAACCTACAGAAGTCTTACTTATACACGTCTATCTCATTTGTAAACCAATTATTGGTCCCGGCCGAGCATATCGGGAAATAATATTATTTAACTCTGGTTTATGCGCTTTACTATAGAAGAGACCTCGGTTTTATACATCGTCAAATATAAATCTTTCCTTAAAATTCCATCCTTTACCATCTACATGATAATAACTTTTAGTATCCTCTGTTCAAGGAAGCGCGAAAGAACGAGAAATGCATTTATTAAAAATTAAGGGGAAACAAATCGCAAGAAAGTTTCTGAAATTCAAGAAAAGGGCTGGACTGGAAAGAATCTTAGTTTGGAATCAATCTTTCTTGCGAATGAGAGACGAACGAGATGGGTCAGAACTGATGGAAGTAGAACTCAAATGAGACATTTTTGTTAGCTGTGATGATTATTGCGGTGAAAAGATTCGGCCACTTCTGGAAACCTAAAGCAACCTACAGAAGTCTTACTTATACACGTCTATCTCATTTGTAAACCAATTATTGGTCCCGGCCGAGCATATCGGGAAATAATATTATTTAACTCTGGTTTATGCGCTTTACTATAGAAGAGACCTCGGTTTTATACATCGTCAAATATAAATCTTTCCTTAAAATTCCATCCTTTACCATCTACATGATAATAACTTTTAGTATCCTCTGTTCAAGGAAGCGCGAAAGAACGAGAAATGCATTTATTAAAAATTAAGGGGAAACAAATCGCAAGAAAGTTTCTGAAATTCAAGAAAAGGGCTGGACTGGAAAGAATCTTAGTTTGGAATCAATCTTTCTTGCGAATGAGAGACGAACGAGATGGGTCAGAACTGATGGAAGTAGAACTCAAATGAGACATTTTTGTTAGCTGTGATGATTATTGCGGTGAAAAGATTCGGCCACTTCTGGAAACCTAAAGCAACCTACAGAAGTCTTATTCACGTCTCTCTTATTTGTAGGCCGATTCTTGGTCCATATCAGGAAATAATATTATTTAACTCTGGTTTATGCGCTTCACTATGGAAGAGACCTCGGTTTTATACGTACATCGCCAAATACAAATCTTTTCTTAAAATACTTTTCTATTAAATAAGCTTATTGCCAATACTTTTTCTTTTCTCTAATTATTTTTAATTTACCCTTTCTCAATTTCCACTACCGGGATTAAGCTGATGAAAATTACTCGAGTTCAGCTTCCACCAGTTCTTGGCAGTCTCGTCCGTTCCGCTCTGGTAAGAAAGATTGATTTCAAATGAAGATTCTTTTCGATTCTGCCATTTTCTTCTTCTTCAGTCATTTGCTCTGCTTCCACCAGTTCTGACCCATCTCGTCTGTCCGTCACTCACAAGAAAGATTGTTTTCAAATGAAGATTCTTTTCACTTCAACCGTTCTCTTGAACTTAAGAAACTTTCTCGCGATTTCCCCCCTAAATCTTAAATAAATGCATTTCTCATCCTTTCACTCTTCCTAGACCTCCTTAAACAAAGAATATTAAATTTGGCCTACCATTACATCAAGACGATAGTCAAAAAGACTCTCAAATGTTCCTTTTCACGGGTTGTTGCCGCTAGAAGCGGTCACAAGCCCTGGTATGTCCATGTCTATGATATTCCAAAGTGGCCTAGAGGTAAATGTGTGGCAATGCTACGGTTTTTTTCTGTCCATGATTGCCTCCGCAAGCACCTCCACAGAATTAACTTGGCTCCCGACCATCTTTGTCTCCTGTGTGATAACCAGGAAGAAATGGACATGCCTCACCTTGCTTCTTGTCCTGCTATACCTCCGGTTTCTTTATAGGAGCGCTATTGGATTGCCAGACATAAGTTGATGACGTAACTAATGTATTTGTCTATCTTGTATTTTTATCTTTTTGATATCTGTTGTCCCGTAACTCTTGCAATTGGATATAAATTAAATAAAAAAACTTTCGTGAAGATGGTGAAAAACGTACATGCCACTTAATCATGACACCATTTAGTTTACCGCCGAAGAGCCGTAGATCGCAGTTAACTGAGAATAGGAATACTTTTTGTTTCTCGCAATTATTCTTACCCTTTCATTGGGACTTTTTACGCTTCCTAGCACAAAGGATACTAAAAGTTACTTTCATATACAGATGGTAAAAGATATACATGTGCCACTTAAGCATAGCGCCATTTTGTTGTTGTTTCTAATCCCTCCTGGTCTAGCGGAATTAGACCAAGTCCACGAGCCCATAAACCCTCAGGAGGTCCATTAATAGGCAAGGATCGGTAATAAAGTCCTCCCTAGATAAATTTAAGCAAGTTAGAATGTGTCCAGGAGTGGCCTGCTCAGTATTACACATTTTACAAGTGGGAAAAGTTCTGTTTTGTCGATCCAATTTTAGGCACCTCAAGTGGCCAGTGGCAAAACTAGAGATTACAGTCTACTCAGCTCTCTCATCCAGGGGCGTAATTAGGCTGGGGCACTGGGGAAATGCCCCGGGACCCCAAGGTAAGGGGGTCCCGGACTCCAGAGAAATATGTTTCATTATTTACCCAGGAGCCCCAATTTGTTTCCTTGCCCCAGGGCCCCTAAATGCTTAGTTACGCTCCTGCTCTCATCCTTGAAGATAAGAGCTCCACCAAGACAGACACCAAAATCATTTTGTTTTCCTTCGGAGTATCGCTGAAAGCAGTTTACGGCGAATAGGAACATATTTTTATGTTCATATAAAGGTATAAATGGAAGCCTCTATTCCTATAGCGATGAACCCTATCAGCCCCCCTCCTTCTCCACACCTATGCACATATGGTCTCTTACTGGCCAAGATCACCATGACAAGGAACTTCCTTGCCCTGGATCTGACGAATCCAGTCAGACAGACAGATGGTAATTTCCCCTTAACTTTTTGTCGCTCAGAGAGAAGATTTGCTGCATAGAACATGGATGAACGAAAAAAGTTGTCAATTTCTTTTATAACGGACGTCGTTAGAAAATTGAAGAGGAGCCAAATTTTCGGAAGAAATCTTTAACCGAGCAATTTTAGTTTCTGAAAACGAGAGTCAAAGTAATTTAGTAAAATAGACATGTGATAACCAGGTTACTTGAATGTGGAACCCATCGAGGATAACATTTGACCATCTAGAACTGTGGTTCAAGACATGGGGAGGGGGGGGGCGCCCGCTTAGGGGAGCATGAATAATATTTAGGGATACGTAATTTTCGTATTTACGAAATAGATGCAAATAAATGTGAAATTTGCCGATATGAGGGAATAAATGCAAAAATTATTTTTTTACTGTTTTTCGGTGAAAACTCGGTGATAAACGGCTTTTTAAGAGAAATTAGGTAATATTAGAAATACCTTATTAACATAATTGCTTAACTAGGACCATCCACGGTCTTTAACTGAGAAATCTCCCTCTCCTTCGGATTTGCTCCGAATTTCACCTGGATAGTTTGTCTTTACCGGAGTCGAACCTAAAAATCCAACTGTAAAAATAAACCATCAAGTGTTGTGGCACAAATTAGTAGATTTAAGACCGTCCCTTGAGCGCCAAAGTCAAGGGTATTTCAGCTACTTACAGTAGTCAGCCAAGAGACTCCTGCTGATGTTATACAGATTTTAATTGCAACGAAATGCTGCTACCTTTTCACTTTGCAAAGGCAGCCATACAAAGCCTCTATAGTCCCGTTAACAGCGTAGATGCTGAGATATTTTAGTATGTACAGCATAATAATTAATGACAGACGCAAACATTTAAGGAACATAATGGGAGACTACTACAATGTTAGCTTTTAACTAAGAATTTTGATATTTACCTATCCGAGGAAGTAAAATTGTAATTTTTTTAATAAATGCGAAATTTAAAATTTTTTTTGTGAATAAATGCGAGATTTTATATATTGTATTTTTTTGTGTGGCGAAATTTCGATATTTTTTATGCGAAATTTACGTATCCCTAGTAACATTCAAAGGCAGCCCGGATGATTAGCAAAAAATATTTTTAGAATGTATTTTACTAGTGTTGCTAACGTTTTTTAGGTCTAAGGGGGGGGGGGGGCGCAGACATACAAAGGTTGAGAATCGATGGTCTAGAGGAAAGATTCCCAACGGGGTCCACGTGGACCCCTTGGAGGTCGATAGAAGTTTAAAAAGGGTCTATAGATTTCCAGGTGTCTATTGGGAGTCGATGATAAATTTTTCTGTCTTAAAATTTAATTTGATTATTTAGGAATGTAATAATTAGATAATAATATACGCTTTAATATGTATAAATACAGATTTGCATAGGGCGGAGTGATCTACGCATCTACAGTCGAATGTCATGACACTTTTGTATATGTGTCGAATGCCCCCGTCGGCTTTTATTTGTGTATCAACACTAAGCAGAACTGCGAAAATGCACTGGACCTTAATGGGGAAGATCACTTTAAAACCTTAAAAAACTCAATTTTTTTATTATGATTTAATTTTAAAGAGTGGAATGTAAGGAATCTTTAAAAAATATGAAGTCGATGCTACAATTAGAACCGTTTTTATGGCCAAATGTCTAAAACTAATAGTAAAGTAATTATGTTGCATTCTGTATATTATAGAGAAAATTGTCAGGGGGTCGATGAAGAAAATCCTTCTTTTAAAAGGGGTCGATGTAAGAAAAAGGTTGGGAATCCCTGGTCTAGAGCAGTGATGCACAAACAGTATGTTGCGAAAACAATTGGAGAGGTTGCGGATAGTTTGAAGTAAATCTATATCATACGGAATCATTTAAAAAGTTGCTTTAAATTTCCTATCATTATACATTTTTAATATTTTTATTTATATATTTTATATGTTAAAAATATATATTATTGTTAAATAAGGTATCAAACAGTCTACCATTCGCAGATACCTATCTGTGGGAGAATGGGTATTCAAAAGTAGTTAGCTATCACAACAATCCATACTCAACCCGCGGGATAAAAAGAGATTAGCACTCTCACATATTGAACAAATAGTATCTGAGGTCCTGCCTTACCCTTCTCATTATTTTTTTGTATTTTAAATTTATGTAACTTAATGAAGTTTAAAACTTTCAATATTTCAATATGAAGCTTGTAAGTTTGAAATTCTACTCATTTTTTTGTTTTAATTTTCGGTAAAATTTACCTAAATGAAATACAATTATATACAAGTATTCCTCGACTTAAGAACGCTCGACTTGCGACCAATCGCATTTATGACTGAAATTTTTAATTAAAAAAATTTTTTTTCAAAAATACTGCCCTTTGAATTTACAGTGCATACCTATATGTATTACATAATTATTAAAAAATATGATGCAATATTCTGCAAACATTTATGACGCAATAATAAAAATGTATGATGCCATAGTTTCGATATCCCCACGATAAATCAAACAAACCTTCATTGGCTTCAGAAATGGCTTCAGCTTTTCATTATATTAAAATTAACTATATTTAATTATATTAATAAAGGACTACAACAATTGGAAGCAATGGATCCAAATGAAGAAAGATTCACAAGTGCCAATCGTCGTATTTAGAAAAAACTGGCTCACTACCAGACAATACATAAGGAAAAGGAGACGCAAACTGTTCACAGTACCTTGGATAACAATGTTAAACAAAAACTTGCAACGTATCTTCTGTCGCAAATTATGAACCAATGGATTGTAGTAACATGATAATTAGTGATGGCGAAGAATAATTTATGTTATCTAAATACAATACATTTTAAATTACGTGTGAAAGTAAAAAATATATGTGCATATACAAAAAATATTGTTTGAAACTCGATTTACGACCAACTCAACTTACGACCAATCTCTTGGACCCTATTTCGGCCGTAAGTCGAGTAATATCTGTATTAACTTCTAAATATGAAGATTTAGCAAAACCAAGTGTAGCAGGTAAGCGAGACTTTTTTTTATTGATACTAAGCAAAGTAAATAAGATCCCAAAATCAGTTCATCGATAAACCAAATACAGTTCATTGATTTTTAAAATATTTTATCAAAGTTAGATTTTTAAAAAATTTTTTGTTTGTTAACATTTTCCGACCGTTTTTAAAAAATTTGCTACTAGAAAGTTTTTTTTTTATTGGGGTTGAGTAATTTTTTTTTTTTTTGAGAAAAAAAAGGTCGCGGTTCAAAAAAGTTTGCGCACCACAGATCTAGAGAATGGCAAGGTCTGTCAGAGAGAAAGCTCTCAATTTTTTTCTAGCTTGAAGAGAAATTTTTTAATTGTTTGAAATTTTAACCATTGTTTTAACGTAGGATTACGTTCCTCAATAACGGTCCTTCGGAGAGAAAAAAATTGTCCGGCGTCGCGAATTATAATTTTGGCAGCGCGCCAAACCCAGCAGCAGTAAACAGTTAAACAGAAACGTACCAAAATGCGTCAAAATTTTCACATACATATATGTATGTATATACATACGTACATATATATAGATACATATATACATAACACATACATTCATATATACATACAAAAGAGGTAAGCAACGATAAGTAATCCTACGTAAATAATCCGCGGTAGTTTCGTTAGAAGAGACTACCTGAATTATTTTTACCATGTTTTTATTAACTTGCTTTCTTGTTTGTGTGTTTGTTTGCATGTGTGTTTGTCCTGTACAAATCTTGCAATCGATTTTTAACTAACTTCCCGACTAGCTAGACATTTGAAATTTTTAGAATAGCTCAGAACACGATGACAATGCATTTTTGAAATATTTTTAGCCATCTTTAAGCAGAATTAAATTAATTTTCAGTTAATTTTGTTTTGTAGACTGGTGCAGCCATCTATCGACCCGGGACGGGAGCGAAAAGTTAAACGCAAGTTAACTTCCAATTAACTTCATTTTCTTTCAAGTTGATGGAGTGATTCATCAAAAAAAATTTTAAAAAGTATTTATTAATACATAGAATTGTCAAGTTTATATGATTCAACAGATAATTTAAAAACATGGTATATAAAAAGTTTTTTTTTTATGTTGTAATTATTTTCACTGTTATGTCATTGCGCACATGATATCACCAAAACAGTTGGCTAGAATACCATGATATTTTATACACATGTAATATAAATATGTATAATTAAATTTCAAAGGCCTATCTTTTACGGTTCTAAAACTGCTTTACTTTTATTCGTCCGATCATTGGATGAGAACTTACGGCCAATTTAATAAACCAAAAGCTTTATTAAAAGACCAGAAGTAGCATCTTTCAATGCATTTTCTAGAAAACTCATTTTCCAGTCACTTTTGTAAACGAGAAAGCTCATCATTTAAAAAGTTTTCAATACTCAACTAAAATGAAACGCCAAACTACTTTTCATTTTCCGCGGAACACATTTTAAAATCCCGCACATATTAGACCCGCAGTTGTTCTCTAAACCAACAGGAAAATAGTTACATTTTCTAATTTTTGAACCATGTTGTCCAGATATTCTAATTTTTTTAAATAATTCTAATATTTTTTAAAATAGATAATTATTAGTATAACAAATAAAAATAAATATTTATGTTATATTTATAAATGTTCTGAAGATATGTAGACATTCTTACCATGTTTTAATTAACTTGCTTTCTTGTTTGTGTGTGTGTTTGTCAAGTACAAATCTTGAAATTTATTTTTAACTAACTTCCCGACTAGATAGACATTTGAAACTTTTAGAATAGCTCAGAACACGATGACAATGCATTTTTATAATACTTTTAGCCATCTTTAAGTAGAATTAAATTAATTTTCAGTTATCTTCAGTTAATTTTGTTTTGTAGACTGGTGCAGCCATCTATTGACCGGAACGGGAACGAACAGTTAAATGCGAGTTACTTTCCAATTAACTTCATTTTCTTTCTAGTTGATGAGATAATTCATCAAAAAATTTTTTTTAAAGTATTTATTAATACATAGAATTGTAAAGTTTATATGATTCAACAGAAAATTTAAAAAAATGGTATATAAAAAGTTCTTTTTATCTTGTAATTATTAATATTTTTTTCTGAACACAGTATACAAATTGACACTTTAGCAACATTAAACCCATTCTTTTTTACATTATTCTAATTTTTTGAATAGGAGCTGTATATAGTATAAAGGAAATTAAAATACATTGAGTTGAAAGGAGTGTAATGAGTAGGTCAGGTCAGGTATATTATGTTGTCGGAATGCCAAGGTCTCGAAGGCTTCACCTCCAGTAAGTAAATTAATGCATCAATATATATGTGCTTATCAAGTAATAATAATATAAGGAACAGGCCATCATCAAATAAAAATAATTTTAAAATAAAATAAGAATTTAAAGGTTAAGAATAAAGAGAATTGGATAGAGGTGCAAAAATACTTCCACCGGGATTCGAACCGGGGCCAAAAGGTTACGAAGCACGCGCTCTACCGACTGGGTTATGATGCCACAGTTATTGCAAGAGTAAAGTGAAAGATATTCGCAGTGAGATTATTTGTAAGTTCTCGGAGGGGGGGGGGGGGTAAATATACATGGGCTCAATTGTACTGAAAATTTTTAAAAAAATTCCCTATTTTTAAAAATGATATGAAATTTTTACCAAAATCATATTTTTTTTCGGGATTTAATATCACGTTTGAACTAAAAATGTATGTATTTAATCAGTAGTGTATATTTTTGAAAAAAGTGCTCCGAACATTGGCATATACCTTAAATGCAATACATGCACTTTTAAAAATTACTTTCTTTATAAATAACTTCTTCAAAAAATAATTTTAATTTTACACTGATACACATTGTTAATTTAAAACAAAAATAAGAAAAAATCTAATTAAAGTTTCAAAATTTCACCAACTGCCTTCTTTTGCTTTGAACTTCATGTACCAGAAAATTTTTATTTTTTGGAAGTACAGTAAAGCCTCGTTTATACGGTCTAACTGGGACCACAGGCAATCCGGATTATCTGAAAAATATGGGTAATAGGCAAAACAAAATCCTTAATTAATCAGAATTACCGTTTATTACGATAAAAAACTATGTTTTGTAACAAAATTACATAGTATTGTTGAAATAGAGCAATAATCTATATATATATAAATGAATGTTTGTTTGTTCGTATTTTATGCGCTGCCGATTGCGATGAAACTTGGTCAACTTATTGCTTGAACTTGCGCGAAGATTATAGACTACTTTCATCCCGCTACGACGTTCCATTCACGAAATATGTTAGAACAAGTTTGCGCGGTATCAACGGATATTTTTGTTCAAAACCATTGTAACATTTCATTGTTACCAATTAAATTATAACATTTCCGTAAAAATAAATAGACATGAATTAAAAACGTGATTTATTCATATATTGGCGTATGCAAAAATGAATTTGATATATTATTTTCATATACGTGGTAACGCCGGAATATTTCTTTTTAAAAATGAAAATATAAGGATGGAAAGTCATTCATTTTCAATGAATGTGTTATCCATCCATTTCATGAAATGAAACTATCCCAAGCTACCTGTTCAAACTCAAATATACTGAAGGACACGTTCACTTAGCTAGAAACACGTGCGTTTAGCCTTGACGCGATGATTTATATAACTGAAGTGACATTGAAACATAGCAGATGATTTAGTTTTGAGAAAGAATTACAATCATAAAATACGTGTATATTATAATTAAGAAAGTCTGAAAGTGGCATTGAAACGTAGTAGACGATTTAGTTTTGAGAAAGAATTCCGAGCAGGAAATACGTGTATATACTTTTTCTATAATAATTATCAGATTTGCTGTGTTTTAATATTGAATGTGATCTCAATCCATTCAAACATTATTGATTCTTTTTCTATAATAATAAATCCATTCAAACGTTATTGACTAGCTGTAAATTAATGCTTTAAAATGCCTCAAAAGAGGAGAGCAACTTTTAATTCTGCAGAAGTAAGGGCAAAATGTCAAAGATTGTTGAGAAATGAGCAATGCGAGGAAAAAAAAGAAACAGAAGAGCGCGAAGCCAACAGAATTCGAAATACAATTAGACGCACACAAGAATCTGAAGAAAAAACATTCCCAAGAGCTCGAAGGTAACAGAATTCGAATTGTAGTGATCCGAAGCAGTGAGACTGATGAAGAAACTTTTAACGCGTCGAGCATACGATCGTCTTCGAGCTTCAACATCGAGAGGACAGGAAAGCGATGAACAACGACAGCACCGACAACAAACTAATGCTATTTTCGACCGCAAAAGAATTTTAGCGAAAACTTTAGAACATCATAACATGAGGCTAATCATTGAAAAAAAATAATAACAGAAACTGAATCCCGAGCGAAGCCGGGTAATACATCTAGTAATAATAATAATAAAATCAAAATTTTGCACCAAAACAGCCATTTTAACTTAGATACTTTAATTAATCCCTTTTTATTTACTAAACTTGACT
This sequence comes from Dolomedes plantarius, assembly GCA_907164885.2. Classification (NCBI taxonomy): domain Eukaryota; kingdom Metazoa; phylum Arthropoda; class Arachnida; order Araneae; family Dolomedidae; genus Dolomedes; species Dolomedes plantarius. Next base: position 11,549,790 of record OU015499.1, read on the forward strand.
TTTTTTTAACCTCTCAAAAGTTAAAGTTAAACTTTGAACAGTGACATTTTGAGATTATTCGCTTTTTCCAGTCGTGTCGAACGCACTAATTGTCACGCATAATCAGTTATAGCTGAAAATAGAAGGCCTGCAAAACATGTCTTCTTAGTAGAGACAGAAAAATTACCTTCAAAGTTATTCTTTTACATCATCTAATTCACTGGAGTTTTTAAAAACTGATCCAAAAGATGTATCTGCCTCCACATCATAAAAATTGACAATTCAAGCTATAGTACAGGTTCTGAAATCCCCGGGGAAAATACCACTGTCGTGCTTAAAAATATATTATTACATCAAAAGATTACTTAGATAAATGCATCATACATCCAGGAGATATTTTTTCCCCTTTGCGATCATGACTAGAACATAGACAGAAAGTTGTTAAATATAGCATCTGTGGGGAGAAGAGAGATAAAAGATTTCCCCTTCAATGGCCTTTAATTTGCAAATAACTACGCGAACTTTTGAAAAGATTAAAAAAAAGGCTTTTAGCTGCAGCTTTTATCTTGATCGTTCAATAATTATATGCAGTTATTGGAGTATACAGATAATAAATCTCGCACGAAAAAGTTGCTCTCTCTTTAATAGCTAAACTTCAGTGAATTATACAGCTGAGAAGTAATGTGCAGGGACGCAGTTAAAAGACAATAAAGAGAAAATTTTTGAAAATGGTGTGCAGAAGAATGAATTCTTTTGAACAATGTGGTAGGGATATCAGTAATTAGAGAAAATTATTAGCACTGTGCCGCGGCATCTAAGAATACTGTACCAAATCCGAGCGACGGGAAGATATTTTAAAAAGTGAATTTCAAATACAGAAATAAATATGCCAGTTACCGCAAATTGAAAAATAGAAATTTATAAACATTAAATCTTCAGTACACTTTATTTTACAACTTTCGGAAGAGTAAACAAAATAAAAACGTTGAATCTTAGCTGGAAGCTAAACAATTCCAGCACCTAATAACTTTTTTTAACAAGGAGGGATTTTAATACACAGTCAATTAATACAATATAACAGTTATTAATAAGTAGCATACGACCTCAACTTCCTTTCCTCTAAGGACCTCGTCTTATACCAGCCGAGAGAAATACAATTGACCAGAAGAATATCACCTGTTGAAAAACCTCAACCGATCGCATCCAAAACAATTTTAGAACTGACTTTTTTTTTATTACAGACTCTTATTCATCTAGGAAACAAAACCCGTGGTGCCACACCGCTCAACCAAACCATTTTCCAACAATAGACCCAAGAGCAGGATTAATTACTTACTCCAGGGTAGACGCGTGAACGTGCTAAACCCTAGTTTTATTTAACGTGAACTCCATAATATCGCATGCTGGCGATAACACGCCAAGTTGGCTCCAAACTCGTAACAGTACTGTTAAATTTGTGAAGTGTGCCGCCGTTGCGAATACCCATACATAAGCGACGTCAGACAAGTAGTTCAATCAGTTTTACCTTCCTAGCGGGGATTGGGTGAACCTATTACAGTTCTAGATTGGTAACTGGTAACTCTGCACAATTACAGTTCTGGACTTTTATATCTGAATCACGAAATGATAGTAGCATTATCATTTTTACGCCCAAATATAAATGAAGTTATCAAAAAACAACAATCTCAAATTTCGCATTAAATGTAGTTTTTAGTTAAATAAACATTTTGTGTACTTTGCAATGCAATTTCATTTTATATTTCAATGAAAATTATTTCGTATGCTATTTTTACAAAATACATTATAAGTATATCAATCAATTATCCAAGTAAAATTCTTTTAAATTTATCTTATTGTTAGTGTGCCGCCAAATTTTTAAATTATCAAATGTGTACCGTGATGAAAAAAAGGTTGAGAATCACTGCTATAGATAGTATGACAGCCTTAGAGGAGTCAGAAAATGTCTCCCCTAAAAATGGAGGACGTCGCATTGTGACAGTGCTACCTGATTAGCCGAGACCTCTCTATCAGTTGCTGTTCCTAAAATTCCAGTTGGCAGGTACAAGACTTAAAATAGAAAAGGTAGAAATCTGAATCACCGCTTCTGAACTCCTTTTATTTTATATCTAATGCAGACAAGTCCTTATGTTTACAGGAAAAAAAGGGGAAAATACAAAACTTCAAAGGAGAACAAAATGGAAAATACAGGGTGTTTCAAAAAGAATCACCCGATTTGAAATGAGTATATTATGAAAAATGTTGAACATAGAAACTTAAAGTTAATTTTCAATTACATGTCTAATTCTAAAGTTTTTTTACAAACCAAATTAATGGTGCTCAATATGCCCACCTTTGAATGCGCGACATATGTCTATACGGTAGGCAAATTCGTCCCAAACTTTTGCGAGCATGTTTGCATACACTGCTTTCACGGCTGTTATGCATACACAGACAACCCGTGTCTTGGAATTGTTTATACCATCGCTTTATGCTCTGAGAGGTAGGAACTTCAATCTACTAGGGTTTTGTCGACGAAAATCCCGCTGAACAGTTGTTACGGACTCATACTTCGCAAAACGTAGAACACAAAATGATTTCTGTTGTGCAGTCGCCATCTTTACAAACACTTAAGTGGCGGGCGAAGGAACAGCGTTAGTGCTACTTGTCGGCAACTGCGTGAAACTCGAGATTTTTCTCTTTCTGCCCATACATTATTCGATCAAAACGGATTAAAATATGGATAGTTATGACTTTTTTAAATCGGATGATTCTTTTTGAAACACCCTGTAAGCAACTGAGACAAAATTCTCGTGCGATCACGGGACTCCCAATAACGTCTGTACAGAGAAAGCCGAGTTCAGAGAGCGGGACGTGATTTGCCTGCCGTCCATGTAATCGGAATTGCAAAGAAGGCATAGAGGGCTAGAAAAAAATTCCCCATGTATTCAAATGCCTAGCCAGGGAGTCGTGTTCATTTGCAACCCTGAAAGCAGCCACTGCAATTTTGCGAGGGCCATCGGGAAGTCCATTCAGGGTCTTGCTCCACACTTTATTTTCAATACGGTTTTGGAGCTCAGAAATAAAAGAATCGTTTATTTTCAGCTTTATAATATTACATGCAGGTTTATAAGGAATTTTACTGTAAGTACAGAGGGATATTGAGGTTCCTTTCGTTTTACTAATAAATCTGCTGCCTCATTTCTTGGTATGCTGCAATGCAGGACAAAACTTTTTTGAGGATTAGTTATATATTTGATTATTGTTCTACATTCTTGTATTTTTAAACAAGAAGCAGGTTGGTTTTGATTTGCTATAGCCTGAATGGCAGCGGAAGAATCTGAGAGAATTACGACACTGGAAAAATCAGGAAGTCTGTGTTTCAAAAGAACAAGGGCTGTAAGGTGTCGTCGCGAGAGGTTGCAAGCTATCGAAGTCCAGACGAAATGAGAGTCCACAGAACCAGGAATCAACCATTCTCTATCCGAGAGCCTACTAGGCTTCAATAAATTGCTTCTTCTAGAAGTTACATCGACAGGGCGTCGAATTTCAAATGTAGATCCCTCCAGGATATAAGAGATCACGTTATTTCGGCATAAACCGACCTATCCTTAAGTGCGGTTAGTAAAGATGGACCCCACAGGTCAAACACAGTTTCTCAGCGTGAAAAAAATTAGATCACGACCTCCTGGACAGAGTAGCGCCTTCTCGCCTTGAGATCAAGTAGCTAACTAATATTTTTTCTCAGCGAAACAACTTTAAAATTGGCGCTACGATAGCTGAAAAAATTAACATTTTTTTAACTGGTTCGCTTCATCTGTGACATCACTTTTCTCTGTTTTCATTCGTCCAGTTTTTCACAGCCAAACCCTAGCTGCTGGGGCTCGCAAGAGTAACTTAGGGGCGCATCATCAGTCAATGGACCGGAGTGGAACGAATCTTCGTTTCATTCGCAGCGTTAACCAGGCCGCCTAGGTGGCTCCTGCTTTCTTCTGTTCTTTTGTCTCGACAGCCCTACCTTGCTTTCAGAGGTTCAATATTGTGACGTAGCTTGTTCACAGGTAAAGCTTCAATTTAAAACTTTCAAACCGTCGCGACGGGTTTGTAACCAGTTGCGCCGTGTGCGTGGCTCCATTCAATTACATAGGTTGCGACTCATCACGGACTGGTTAGTGATTTGAGTCGGTAATCAGTTTCTTTTGAGTTGCTCCGTGTGCAGACGGCCTTACTCCCATTTATTGCCGTGATATCGAAAAGTCTCAAAGTTAAGCGGCGGAAAGAGGGTGAGAGTAATGGATATAGAACAGTCAAAATAGACGATACTGGTTTGAACGAGCTAACAATGGATGGATACTTAATAAAGGGGTCTACACTCGATCAAACGAAGCCAATTACGTTGTCTCGAGAGAACATTTCCAACTCTCATTTCGATTTCCTAGATCAGTTTAGAATCTCCCGACTGAACCTTACCTTTAATTTCAAAACTTCCACAAAATAAATCCATACGTATATCAACATTTCGCAATCGCGAATTATCATGAAAAAGTCATAAAAATGTGAAAAAACCAATAGGATATTTTATTCATTTCTTTTTTCTGATTTCACGGTACTGAATATTTACGGCCGCATTTTTCACCATTAAGCACGAGATATTACTTTTGACCTCGAGTTTTCCAAAGTAAGCCGGCAGAAAGCAACTCTCTCACGATTCAAGAGGTCCCTCGAGTAGGTACTTAATACTCACTCGTCATTCAAAATTAGAATTTTTATTACTAATTTCAGATGCAGATGACGCATTGATTAGCCTCTGACGCTATCCGGAGAGCCACTCAAGCAGTGAAATATTGAGGTATACCGATAAATCTCAGTTATCCGATGAAAATCAGGTGTTTCTAAAGAAAGTATGTTTTCTAACCTCCCTCTGGCGTTCTTTCACTGGGTGTCTGGCATTTCTTTGCTTTGTTTGCTTGCCCTTACTGTCTTGAAATTTACTTTTTTAAATTTTGACATAAATTTTATTATAATCAGGGCTACCTGCTAAAAAAATGTAATAAACCCAGATTGCATCTGAAAAAATACTCAGCATTAAAAAATTCTTTTTTTTTTTTTGGCTTTTAAAATTTTTTAAAAATTTGGCTTATAAAAAATTATTTTTCTTCAAATTAAAAAAAAATTAATTAAAAATGATAAAAAAAATACAAATAAGATAATAGACAGCATATTTCTAAGATTACTGGAAGTTAAAGTTGTATTATTTAGTTGTTAAATAAATATAATTACGTCTTTTACTAGTTCTGTTTCAGGTATCCAGGTACGACAATTTTGATGGTATCTATCTATTTATTTTGCCCTCATATGATCATTTATACGTAGGTAGGCTGAAAAGTAATGCACACATGCTTGTAGAGCGCGAACGAAATGACTTTCAAAACAGCGCCAAGTGGCATTTGGAAGTCCCATCCCTCCTCAATACGCATGCGCAGGTTTGAAATCGTTGTGTTCATCCTGTGTATTTTGAAAAGCGGTAGTATGGAGACGTGTTCTAGTGCTATGTCAACGGCGAGTTATACAGCGCGCTGTTATCGAATTTTTAACAGCTGAAAAAGTGAGTCCTACTGAGATTCATCGTCGTTTAAAGGCTGTTTAAGGTGACGATGCTTTTGATAGGGGTACTGCAAATCGATGGGTAATAAAATTTTGTGGTTTCGAGCCTGAAAAAGCCATAATTGTTGATGAAACGCGCAACGGACGTCCGATCACTGCCACAGACGATGAACATCGCAAACTCGTCGACGATTTGATTCAAAATGACCGGCGAATCACTCAAAAGCGTATCACAAACCATAATGGAGTATCCAAGGAATGTGTCTGCTTCATTATAGAACGATTGGGATACCGTAAAATCTGTGCTCGATGGGTACCGATTCCACACCCTCCTTATTCCCCCGATCTTGCGCCTTACAATTTTTATTTTTTTTCCTCTACTCAAGTGAGACCTAAAGGGTAATCATTACACCTCGGACGATGTGGTGAAGGCAGCTGTCAAGTCGTGGATTCGAGAAAAGTCGGAAGAATTTTTCAGTGACGGAATGAGGAAACTTGTTACACGTTGGGAGAAATGTGTTAGCCTTACCGGTGACTATGTTGAAAAATAAATATATGATTTTGAAACTTAAGAATTGTACTTTAATGTTCTTTTTGCCCGATCTCGCTATTTCTTTTTGTTCGCGCTCTACGAGCATGTGTGCATTACTTTTCAGCCTACCCTCGTAGTTTCAGTTTTACGAGAATGTGTGTGTTTTGTTGTGATTTTATTAACATTTAAAAAATCTCTTTCTACGCACTCAGAAGAGTGAGGAAAATAGTTATATGGGTCACGAAATATGATGAGATTGTGGGATTATTGAATCCATCTTTGATATGATGTAACAAATATCAAAAATCTTGGATGGTTTCGTAAGATAAAGTAATATCACGATACAGTCGAAATGATCTCGACTTGTATCACTTTGCATTCATTAGTTTACATAATTACATAAGTATTTATGCTTACAATGATAAATAAATGTTATCAATGATAAATAGTATGATATAATGCTTATTTTTTTCTTCCTTTGTTAAACGTGACCAAAGTATTGCTATATTGCGCCTTTTTATTTCTTCCTCTGTTAAACGTCGACAAATTATTGGTATATTACTTGTTTTTTTTTCTTCCACTGTTAAACGTCACCAGGCTTTGTTATCTTATTTGGGTTTTATTTCTTCCTCTGTCAAACGTCGCCAAATCACTGCTATATTGTTTGTTTTTTCTCTTCTGTTAAACGTCACCAGGCATTGCAATATTACTTGAATGTTTCTTCCTCTTTTAAATGTCCCCAGCTCTTAATAATAATCATCAGAAAAAAAACAGCTGAAGGCCTTATTGATGTAATATGAAGATATCTTCATCCAGTGGTGCTCATACGAAAACCCAACGGTGAATACAAAACCAGCTGGACTCCTTCGAACTCCAGTATATTCGCAACGATTCGAGACTTTAGCAATTGATATTTTTGGTCCTCTTCCGGAGACTCCAGATAAGAAAAAGTGGATTTTCGTTGTCGAAGATACTTCTACAAAGTGGGTAGAGTTATTCGCGATGCAAAATACTGTTGCAAAAGAGTGCGTGATAACACTCTTAGAGGAAGTATTTCTCCGATACGGTCTGCCGAGACGTCTTATCAGCGATAATGGTATATAATTCATTAGCGATGTGTTACAACAAGTGTGTTATATCCTTGACATTCAACAAAATTTCACTCCTGTATACCATTCCTCAAGCAAATCCCGTAGAACGAAAAAAATAGAGATTTGAAACCTAGTTTAGCAATTTTAGTTGGAAATGATCCCACCAGATGGGCATAAAAGTTACCAAGCATACGATTTGCTCTAAATACATCTCTATGTGACACAACTGGTCATACGGCGGATTTTCTCCAATTCGGTAGAGAACTAAGAACTCATGATGTTCAACATGACATGAGAGCAATAATACAAAATGATAATTTTGTTCCAGAAATTATGCATACTTACGTAAGTTCGCAAACATTTCTCATAAAATCAAAGATCTCGTCGAGAAAAAACAAGATCAAAGGAAGAAGCATGCCGATGATACAAGAAGACAGGCTCCACAGTATTCACCCGGAGACAAAGTATATGTCACTTCTCAAACATTAAGCAGCAAAGTTAAAAATTATTCTACAAAGTTTGCCCATCGACGAGACGGGCCTTATATTGACCCAGCACTCTCCAAAGAGCTACGAAATTGCAAACCCTTCTTCTCCTGATGTCCCACTAGGAATATATCACACATTTGCCTTGCGTCCATTCCCTGAAATTCTCCAATCTGCGAATGGACCAATTAATCCCATCGGAAAAAGAGGAAGACCCCAGAAGACTAATGAAAATACAAGAACTCATCAATTTAGACAAGAAAACGTACACTCTTCTGGCTCCTCGCCGAGACGCCTTCGGAGACATGGGGGGAGACTGTAATAAGTACGGGCGTACCACCAGCAGAAAGAGCAGCAGTAGACATTGTATTCCAAAAATTAAATTTCTTATAATAAATAATGGATAAAAATTTAAGTACATTCAAAAATTTTCATCCCGAATACTTCATTTCAGCCTTTCAAGTTGCTTAACATTTACGGTCTAATACTTAAAGTTGGTTTTTCAGCTCAGTAAACTCACATAAGATAAGCTATTTAACACATTTGTTTCTATAGTACAGTTGTATTTTAACTCACTTACTCCGCGTTCAAAAACGTGGGTAGTGGTTTGTTAAACTCACCTCTCAGAATAACCCACGCGAAGTGGGTTGCAGAACCAAATTATTCACTTTTTTTTCTATGTGGTGCCAACGGAAAAAGGTCAGTCTGATTTGAACCATGAACGAGATAATAGCGTGAGTTATACCCTAAGCCCCCCCCCCAGATTAATTCGGCAATTGATAATGCCTGTAAACCTAATGTTTTGCCTTATTATTGTTATTCGTAATTGTGTAACTGTACTGTTTAATATCTGATGTAATAAATATATCGTACCTCTGCTAGAAGAGTGTTACATCTCAAAATAGTCATATTTTCAGCAAGGGCTAAAGAAGATATATGTGGAGATTTCATTTCTTGTATTATGAATGCCTATGATAATTTGGGGAAACTTATTGTTCGAATCACTTCAGATAGAAATAAACTATATACTATTAAAGTGTTTTCAATTTTTAAAGCATGATTTTGAATTTTAATTACAAGATATAACCCTCTTCTAGTAACCTCATTTTGTCAACATGGACTGAAAAGCTTGAGGGAATACTGTCATATCTCTATGCTAATGCACAATCTATCTACATTTTTCACAATACAAAGAAAAAAACCTTGATAACATGACCAGCAGGTTAGAAAAAAATACAAATTTATTTTCCAAATAAAATTTAATGAACATTTTTATTACGGGAACATTTTAATACAACAACATTAGGCACTGACAAAAATCTTATTTTCACTCTTCGCATGAGCAAGCTCCCCCTGCTAGTTGTGAAAGAAAGTAAAAAGCGCCGTCTAGGAGATTATGTTGGTACTAGGCTTATAACATTACTCGAGAATGAGAAGCACTACTTATAGAGCATTGTGGTGCAATTATCGCAAAATCGAAAATTTCGGAGATGTAACACTGTTGTAGCAGAGGTGCGATATTGTTTAAATGTATTCTGGCGTTAAAGTTCTTTAAAATCAGTGCACTGGAACCGGAGTTAAACCCTCCCAAAATTTCCTCTATAGACCCCCATACGAAAATTTATGTCCGGTCAGAAGTCCAGTTCTATGGCACCGATCCTCTAGCTGCTTCATATACTAGCTTAGTATTATTTTTTAAAATCTTCATAGACTGAAATAAGGCGTAAAAGCATTTGCACATAAGCCATATGACTCTAAATTTTGATTTTTAAATATCTGATTAGCGAAAACTATTCAATTGAAAGCGAAGAACGCGCAACTTCGATATTTCCCCTTAAGATCTTCTAAATGAATGGACGTTTCGAAAGTGCTCGAGGTTGTTAATTAGTTTCATTCATAACTCATTAAATGAACGTAAAAATGTATTCCCATTCACTGCGAACTGCGTTCTAACGACACGTCGCTGGAAAACAAAATGGAGCTATGATTAAGTGCCGCGAACCTCTTTTACCGTCTACATGAAAGTAACTTTTAATATCCTCTGTTCAAGGAAGCGTGAAAGGATGAGAAATGTATTTATTCAAGTTTGAGGGGAAAAAACCCACGAGAAAGTTTCTCAAGTTCAAGAAAATGGATGGACTGAAAAGAGTTTTAAGGCAGCTGTGTACTAATCCTATTGTATACGCACACCTCAGTGTTAACCTATTGAAGAAAATGTGTCTTAGCCCGTCTGCACACGGAGCAACTCAAAAGAAACTGATAACTGACTCAAATCACAAACCAGTCCGTGATGAGTCGCAACCTATGTAATTGAATGGAGCCACGCACACGGCGCAACTGGTTACAAACCCGTCGGACGGGTTTGTAACCAGTTGCGCCGTGTACATAGGTTGCGACATAGGTTGCGACTCATCACGGACTGGTTTGTGATTTGAGTCAGTTATCAGTTTCTTTTGAGTTGCTCCGTGTGCAGACGGCCTAAGGATTGCCGACTTGGATTGAAAGAATTTATTTTTAAATTGTACTCCGTAACAGACAAAGAAATTTTACACCTTGGGACATTTTTCGTTTGTTTAGAAAAATGCAAACAATATTTTTAAATTTAAATTAAATCTGGTGTAGGTTGTCTATGGTGGTTTAAAATTTAGAGAAAATCTGGTGTAGTGTGTTTCAAACGCTCCTAAATTCCTTTGGTTAACGAAATTTATAAAATGAATCCTGTTGCAAGGTGCAGAAAAGTTCAGGCTATGTGAAAATACCAGTTTTATTGGATTATCAGCATTTATGTAGCTGCAAATAGTAGACACATTTTCGCCATAGGTTGACATTGAGGTGAGAAAATCCAATAGGGTTAGTACACATCAGCCTTAAATGTTAAAATGAACAGCAACTCACAGCTTTTCAAATTCCAAAATAAAATAAAAAATATTAGTACAGTAATAATTAATATAACAATCATAGTTCAAAAAGGGTTTCGAAGTTTACTTACATGAAAATTGTGAAGGACGCTGAACAGAAACACACAGCTCCTGAAAACCACGAGAAATATTCAAATTGGTGACTACTTTTGGTTAACGATGATAACTGCCAGGCAGAGGAGCATAAGGCGGGACTGTCTCCATGTAAAACTTACAAATATTTTGTGAACTAGATTCAGTTCAAATGTACTCTAGTGCCATTCCGAACTTTATTTGTTTTCAAAAAAGCTGTGTGTTTTATTTCGCTTATTCCACAAGTTTCCTACAAGTAGTTACTGTATTTTTCGGATCATAAGATGCACCGGACGATAAGACGACCTCCAATTTATGGAAGTATTTTCAAAAAAGAATATTTTGTATTTTGTTAGGTATATACACATATTTTCAATTTCTTACTTAATAAAGATAATCTCTCTGGTTGACGAAATTAATCAACCGAAGTGCAGAAAAGTTCAGGCTATCTAGAAATACCAGTTTTATTGTATTTATCAGCATTTACGTAGCTGTCAATAGTACACACATTTTCTCCATATGTTAACATTGAGATGAGCGAATCCAATAGGGTAAGTACACAGCAGCCTTAATTTGGAAGCAAGCTTTCTTGGGAATGAGAGACAAACGACATTGGTCAGGACTGATGGAAGCAGGACTCGTATGAGTAATTTTCGTTAGCTGTGATGATTATTGCAGTGATAAAGATTCGGCCACTTCTGGAAACCTAAAGCAACCTACAGAAGTCTTACTTATACACGTCTCTCTCATTTGTAAACCAATTATTGGTCCCGGCCGAGCATATCGGGAAATAATATTATTTAACTCTGGTTTATGCGCTTTACTATAGAAGAGACCTCGGTTTTATACATCGTCAAATATAAACCTTTCCTTAAAATTCCATCCTTTACCATCTACATCATAGTAACTTTTAGTATCCTCTGTTCAAGGAAGCGCGAAAGAACGAGAAATGCATTTATTAAAAATTAAGGGGAAAAAAATCGCAAGAAAGTTTCTGAAATTCAAGAAAAGGGCTGGACTGGAAAGAATCTTAGTTTGGAAGCAATCTTTCTTGCGAATGAGAGACGAACGAGATAGGTCGGAACTGATGGAAGTAGAACTCAAATGAGACATTTTTGTTAGCGGTGATGATTATTGCAGTGAAAAGATTCGGCCACTTCTGGAAACCTAAAGGAACCTACTGAAGTCTTACTTATACACGTCTCTCTTATTTGTAGGCCGATTCTTGGTCCATATCAGGAAATAATATTATTTAACTCTGGTTTATGCGCTTCACTATGGAAGAGACCTCGGTTTTATACGTACATCGCCAAATACAAATCTTTTCTTAAAATACTTTTCTATTAAATAAGCTTATAGCCAATACTTTTTCTTTTCTCTAATTATTTTTAATTTACCCTTTCTTAATTTCCACTACCGGGATTAAGCTGATGAAAATTACTCGAGTTCAGCTTCCACCAGTTCTTGGCAGTCTCGTCCGTTCCGCTCTAGTAAGAAAGATTGATTTCAAATGAAGATTCTTTTCGATTCTGCCATTTTCTTCATCTGCAGTCATTTGCTCTGCTTCCACCAGTTCTGACCCATCTCGTCTGTCCGTCACTCACAAGAAAGATTGTTTTCAAATGAAGATTCTTTTCACTTCAACCGTTCTCTTGAACTTAAGAAACTTTCTCGCGATTTTCCCCCTAAATCTTAAATAAATGCATTTCTCATCCTTTCACTCTTCCTAGACCTCCTTAAACAAAGAATATTAAATTTGGCTTACCATTACATCAAGACGATAGTCAAAAAGACTCTCAAATGTTCCTTTTCACGGGTTGTTGCCGCTAGAAGCGGTCACAAGCCCTGGTATGTCCATGTCTATGATATTCCAAAGTGGCCTAGAGGTAAATCTGTGGCAATGCTACGGTTTTTTTCTATCCATGATTGCCTCCGCAAGCACCTCTACAGAATTAACTTGGCTCCCGACCATCTTTGTCTCCTGTGTGATAACCAGGAAGAAATGGACATGCCTCACCTTGCTTCTTGTCCTGCTATACCTCCGGTTTCTTTATAGGAGCGCTATTGGATTGCCAGACATAAGTTGATGACGTAACTAATGTATTTTTCTATCTTGTATTTTTATCTTTTTGATATCTGTTGTCCCGTAACTCTTGCAATTGGATATAAATTAAATAAAAAAACTTTCGTGAAGATGGTGAAAAACGTACATGCCACTTAATCATGACACCATTTTGTTTACCGCCGAAGAGCCGTAGATCGCAGTTAACTGAGAATAGGAATACTTTTTGTTTCTCGCAATTATTCTTACCCTTTCATTGGGACTTTTTACGCTTCCTAGCACAAAGGATACTAAAAGTTACTTTCATATACAGATGGTAAAAGATATACATGTGCCACTTAATCATAGCGCCATTTTGTTGTTGTTTCTAATCCCTCCTGGTCTAGCGGCATTAGACCAAGTCCACGAGCCCATAAACCCTCAGGAGGTCCATTAATAGGCAAGGATCGGTAATAAAGTCCTCCCTAGATAAATTTAAGCAAGTTAGAATGTGTCCAGGAGTGGCCTGCTCAGTATTACACATTTTACAAGTGGGAAAAGTTCTGTTTTGTCGTCCAATTTTAGGCACCTCAAGTGGCCAGTGGCAAAACTAGAGATTACAGTCTACTCAGCTCTCTCATCCAGAGGCGTAACTAGGCTGGGGCACCGGGGAAATGCCCCGGGACCCCAAGGTAAGGGGGCCCCGGGCTCCAGAGAAATATGTTTCATTATTTACCCAGGAGCCCCAATTTGTTTCCTTGCCCCAGGGCCCCTAAATGCTTAGTTACGTTCCTGCTCTCATCCTTGAAGATAAGAGCTCCACCAAGACAGACACCAAAATCATTTTGTTTTCCTTCGGAGTATCGCTGAAAGCAGTTTACGGCTAATAGAAACATATTTTTATGTTCATATAAAGGTATAAATGGAAGCCTCAATTCCTATAGAGATGAACCCTATCAGCCCCCTCCTTCTCCACACCTATGCACATATGGTCTCTTATTGGCCAAGAGCACCACGACAAGGAACTTCCTTTCCCTGGATCTGACGAATCCAGTCAGACAGATGGTAATTTCCCCTTCACTTTCTGTCGCTCAGAGAGAAGATTTGCTGCATAGAACATGGATGAACGAAAAAAGTTGTCAATTTCTTTTATAACGGACGTCGTTAGAAAATTGAAGAGGAGCCAAATTTTCGGAAGAAATCTTTAACCGAGCAATTTTAGTTTCTGAAAACGAGAGTCAAAGTAATTTAGTAAAATAGACATGTGATAACAAGGTTTCTTGAATGTGGAACCCATCGAGGGAAACATTTGACCATCTAGAACTGTGGTTCAAGACCTGGGGGGGGGGGGGCGCGCCCGCTTAGGGGAGCATGAGTAATATTTAGAGATACGTAATTTTCGTATTTACGAAATAGATGCAAATAAATGCGAAATTTGCCGATATGAGCGAATAAATGCGAAAATTATTTTTTTACTGTTTTTCGGTGAAAACTCGGTGATAAACGGCTTTTTAAGAGAAATTAGGTAATATTAGAAATACGTTATTAACATAATTGCTTAACTAGGACCATCCACGGTCTTTAACTGAGAAATCTCCCTCTCCTTCGGATTTGCTCCGAATTTCACCTGGATAGTTTGTCTTTACCGGAGTCGAACCTAAAAATCCAACTGTAAAAATAAACCATCAAGTGTTGTGGCACAAATTAGTAGATTTAAGACCGTCCCTTGAGCGCCAAAGTCAAGGGTATTTCAGCTACTTACAGTAGTCAGCCAAGAGACTCCTGCTGATGTTATACAGATTTTAATTGCAACGAAATTCTGCTACCTTTTAACTTTGCAAAGGTAGCCATACAAAGCCTCTATAGTCCCGTTAACAGCGTAGATGCTGAGATATTTTAGTATGTACAACTTAGTAATTAATGACAGAAGGCAAAGACTTGAAGAACATAATGTGGAGACTACTACAATGTTAGCTTTTAACTAAGAATTTTGATATTTACCTATCCGAGGAGGTAAAATTGTAATTTTTTTAATAAATGCGAAATTAAAAATTTTTTTTGTGAATAAATGCGAGATTTTATATATTGTATTTTTTTGTGTGGCGAAATTTCGATATTTTTTATGCGAAATTTACGTATCCCTAGTAACATTCAAAGGCAGCCCGGATGATTAGCAAAAAATATTTTTAGAATGCATTTTACTAGTGTTGCTAACGTTTTTTAGGTCTAGGGGGGGGGGGGGCGCAGACATACAAAGGTTGAGAATCGATGGTCTAGAGGAAAGATTCCCAACGGGGTCCACGTGGACCCCTTGGAGGTCGATAGAAGTTTAAAAAGGGTCTATAGATTTCCAGGGGTCTATTGGGAGTCGATGATAAATTTTTCTGTCTTAAAATTTAATTTGATTATTTAGGAATGTAATAATTAGATAATAATATACGCTTTAATATGTATAAATACAGATTTGCATAGGGCGGAGTGATCTACGCATCTATAGTCGAATGTCATGACACTTTTGTATATGTGTCGAATGCCCCCGTCGGCTTTTATTTGTGTATCAACACTAAGCAGAACTGCGAAAATCCACTAGACCTTAATGGGGGAGATCACTTTAAAACCTTCAAAAAACTCAATTTTTTTATTATGATTTAATTTTAAAGAGTGGAATGTAAGGAATCTTTAAAAAATATGAAGTCGATGCTACAATTAGAACCGTTTTTATGGCCAAATGTCTAAAGCTAATAGTAAAGTAATTATGTTGCATTCTGTATATTATAGAGAAAATTGTCAGGGGGTCGATGAAGAAAATCCTTCTTTTAAAAGGGGTCGATGTAAGAAAAAGGTTGGGAACCCCTGGTCTAGAGCAGTGATGCACAAACTGTATGTTGCGAAAACAATTGGAGAGGTTGCGGATAGTTTGAAGTAAATCTATATCATACGGAATCATTTAAAAAGTTGCTTTAAATTTCCTATCATTATACATTTTTAATATTTTTATTTATATATTTTATATGTTAGAAATATATATTATTGTTAAATAAGGTATCAAACAGTCTACCATTCGCAGATACCTATCTGTGGGAGAATGGGTATTCAAAAGTAGTTAGCTATCACAACAATCCATACTCAACCCGCGGGATGAAAAGAGATTAGCACTCTCACATATTGAACAAATAGTATCTGAGGTCCTGCCTTACCCTTCTCATTATTTTTTTGTATTTTAAATATATATAACTTAATGAAGTTTAAAACTTTCAATATTTCAATATGAAGCTTGTAAGTTTGAAATTCTACTCTTTTTTTTGTTTTAATTTTCGGTAAAATTTACCTAAATGAGATACAATTATATACAAGTATTCCTCGACTTAAAACCGCTCGACTTGCGACCAATCGCATTTATGACTGAAATTTTTAATTAAAAAATTTTTTTTCAAAAATACTGCCCTTTGAATGTACAGTGCATACCTATATGTATTACATAATTATTAAAAAATATGATGCAATATTCTGCAAACATTTATGACGCAATAATAAAAATGTATGATGCCATAGTTTCGATATCCCCACGATAAATCAAACAAACCTTCATTGGCTTCAGAAATGGCTTCAGCTTTTCATTATATTAAAATTAACTATATTTAATTATATTAATAAAGGACTACAACAATTGGAAGCAATGGATCCAAATGAAGAAAGATTCACGAGTGTCAATCGTCGTATTTAGAAAAATCTGGCTCGCTACCAGACAATACATAAGGAAAAGGAAACGCAAACTGTTCACACTACCTTGGATAACTATGTTAAAAAAAAACTTGCAACGTATCTTCTGTCGCAAATTCTGAACCAATGGATTGTAGTAACATGATAATTAGTGATGGCGAAGAATAATTTATGTTATCTAAATACAATGCATTTTAAATTACGTGTGAAAGTAAAAAATATATGTGCATATACAAAAAATATTGTTTGAAACTCGATTTACGACCAACTCAACTTACGACCAATGTCTTGGACCCAATTTCGGCCGTAAGTCGAGTAATATCTGTATTAACTTCTAAATATGAAGATTTAGCAAAAACAAGTGTAGCAGGTAAGCGAGACTTTTTTTATTGATACTAAGCAAAGTAAATAAGATCCCAAAATCAGTTCCTCGATAAACCAAATACAGTTCATCGATTTTTAAAATATTTTATCAAAATTTGATTTTTTTAAAAATTTTTGTTTGTTAACATTTTCCGACCCTTTTTAAAAAATTTGCTACTAGAAAGTTTTTTTATTGGGGTTGAGTAATTTTTAGTTTTGTAAGAAAAAAAGGTCGCGGTTCAAAAAAGTTTGCGCACCACAGATATAGAGAATGGCAAGGTCTGTCAAGAAAAAGCTCTCAATTTTTTCCTAGCTTGAAGAGAAATTTTTTAATTGTTTGAAATTTTAACCATTGTTTTAACGTAGGATTACGTTCCTCAATAACGGTCCTTCGGAGAGAAAAAAAAAATTATCCGGCGTCGCGAATTATAATTTTGGCAGCGCGCCAAACCCAGCAGCAGTAAACAGTTAAACAGAAACGTACCAAAATGCGTCAAAATTTTTACATACATATATGTATGTATATACATACGTACATATATATAGATACATATATACATAACACATACATTCATATATACATACAAAAGAGGTAAGCAACGATAAGTAATCCTACGTAAATAATCCGCGGTAGTTTCGTTAGAAGAGACTACCTGAATTATTTTTACCATGTTTTTATTAACTTGCTTTCTTGTTTGTGTGTTTGTTTGCATGTGTGTTTGTCCTGTACAAATCTTGCAATCAATTTTTAACTAACTTCCCGACTAGCTAGACATTTGAAACTTTTAGAATAGCTCAGAACACGATGACAATGCATTTTTTAAATATTTTTAGCCATCTTTAAGCAGAATTAAATTAATTTTCAGTTAATTTTGTTTTGTAGACTGGTGCAGCCATCTATCGACCCGGGACGGGAGCGAAAAGTTAAACGCAAGTTAACTTCCAATTAACTTCATTTTCTTTCAAGTTGATGGAGTGATTCATCAAAAAAAATTTTAAAAAGTATTTATTAATACATAGAATTGTCAAGTTTATATGATTCAACAGATAATTTAAAAACATGGTATATAAAAAGTTTTTTTTTATGTTGTAATTATTTTCACTGTTATGTCATTGCGCACATGATATCACCAAAACAGTTGGCTAGAATACCATGATATTTTATACACATGTAATATAAATATGTATAACTAAAATGACCTACTATTATGTCATTCCCGCCATAAAAATTTTAATTACAGTACAATTTATCAAAATTTTATCGAAATTTAAAATTATTTTTGAAAAAAACCTTTTTTCTATGAAGAACTAAGAATTTTGAGTTCAAAGTTTGTCATTTTAAAGAAATATTAATAACTTAATTTTAAAATTAAAAATATATATGTGATGCCCCGTACTTCACGCCGTGGAGGAGAGGCATAGCACTAATAGGAGGCGTAGCCGGCACGAAGGTGTGATGCAGTCGGTCGAATTGTAGATCCAGGGAATCACTTACGAACTTAGGCGAGAAACGCATACATGAGCCATTGATGAAAGACACAACTTCGAAGACTTGCTTTATTTATTTGAAGGCATTAGCTGCAGCGGCCACATGACTGGGCCTGACGAGGCGCGGTTTACATTACAATACAGAAGCGGACCGCATGTCCGACAGCAACGATAGTTAGACACCAAGAGAAGCAATCTTCTTTTCACGCACATCGTAAATAAGTGCTTTGCGATATTGACGCCAGAGGGCCTAACTATTTCTTAATATTTTAATTGGGCGACTTTAGATTCGTGGAGTTCACGTGTCCACTTAAGTTTATCGGAGACTTTACTGCTAGATCCCGCGCTTGCTAGAACCGCGACCTCTTGACCTGAGTGTAGGATAAGTGGCCATAAAATTCTTGCAAAGTGTGGTTTTTGACGTTACAGAACCTATATATTCAGAGTGTTTCGAGGGCTGTTCAAGATTTTTGACACTATACTGACATTCGGAATCTCATAACTTCTAACACTCATCTCTGGGGATGTTATTGAGTTCAGCTACTTCACATGCCTGTATAATGATCTGCAGGGATAATATAATTTATCTTATTTTACTTTTAGGTTCCAATTTTGGAAAAAGGGGTCGTGCTTTATTAACAGGGTAATTTTAAATACGCTTTATATAATGGTGGGCCGTTATTATCACACACACATATATATATATATATTCATTAATATACGGACGCAAGTCTGCGCGTCACCTTAAAGCTAACTTAGTTTTCTAACGCTAGTTGTCTAGTACGCAGTTTATCTATTTAAAGATAGTTTTTTTCTGCTCTTACTGTACTGTAAACTACTGTATAACTTCACTGTTCTACCTATTTGCAGCTTGTGTCTCATCACATAATTGCCTTAATCTACTTTCTACCTTTAAAATCGAGTCCGGCAGTAGATTGCGAGAGGCGTTGTGAAGAGGTTTGGAAAAGAATGACAAAGATAAAAGGGGTAGAAAGTAAAACAATAATGCAATATCAAACAGCGTAGATGCCTTCGTAAAACTTATGCAATGTCACATCAAAGAAACGGGAGTCCAGAAAGAAAATTCCCTGCCAATTTTAGGATTTCGAGAAAATTTGTTTTTCTCTGATTTTAGAATAAGTTTCATTTTTCTCTAGTATAGACATTTTTTCAGATTTGTTCAAGTCTTGACTCAATTGCAGAAGAGCGAAATTTGTCGAATATGATTTTGCACGCTTTCAGTTTTTCCAGAGGATAATGATTTAAAGTGAGCTGAACTATTTGCTTTAGGTATTAAACCTTTTTACGAATTAACTATCAATCGTAAAAGTAACTTTCTAGATTGAGAACTGTTGACATTATTCTCTAGGGGCAAATTAGAATAAAAATAAGTTATGACATTTGTCAAGATCGGGGGAATAGAATCCGAGACTCTTGACGCTGAGGCAAGTATTCTACGAACTGAACTATTCCAAGAATATGAGGTTCTCTCATATTTCGAATTGCATTCCTCACATCTCTTCCCATCTTTCTTTTTAAATCCAAGAGCTATAATGTTGTCTTGAAATTTTTTTATTTGTTAATATTATTTCCTGACGACCCAGAATTTTTTTTAATATATTGAATATTTTGGCATATACTTCCTAACGTTCCATTACAGCTCATTTCGAATGGTCGGGCGCGATCGGAACAACCGCTATTAGGATCGGAAAAGGATCTGGGTCTGCAAACCTCGAGGTCGGTATTCTACCAACTTGTTTATGTCGACGTATGTGAGGCTCTCTCATTTTTGCGAATTCCATTCCTCGCGTCTCTTGTCGCTTTTATTATGCGTCCGTTTGAAAATCTCGAGGTTTGTATTCTACTAACTTGTTTATATCGACGTATGTGAGGCTCTCTCATTTTAGCGAATTCCATTCCTCGCATCTTTTGTCCCTTTTATTAAGCGTCCACTTGAAAACCTTGAGGTCGGTATTCTACTAACTGGGTTATATCGACGTATGTGAGACCTTTTCATCCGCATTTTCATTTAAGTCTGTTTTTCCTTTTATTAAGAGTGTCAATGATAGAGATATTGGCTTTACATATTTTACCCTTATTTATTTATTTTTTCCCCTCGATTTTTCGTCACACGTTTCTTAACTTTCTGTTTTGTTCTTATCAAACAGTCGCGCACTCTTATAAAGTCCGTCTGGCCGTGTAGGGACTCCCATTTTTCGAGTTCAGTCCTTAAAAAAATGTAAAAAATAATATGAAAAGTAAAAATTACTACAATTAAATGTAGGGAAATTAATTCACTCTTTTGCGGTCGATGGGGAAATCAATGTCATCTTACAGCCTGTAAAACTACCGAAACTTGCCTTTTTTTAATTAAAGTTATGACAGAAGCTTTATGTCAACGTTATATGGGACTAACTTAAACAAGATATTAAGATCTTCAAATATGTATGAAACGGACTAATAGTCATAAAAGCTAAAAGTTTCTTCAAGAATCGATTCTGATGTAAATATTTCTAAAATGCACGTTAAAAATAAAGGCACAGTAAAAAAATTTTCTTCTTATTGAAAGAAATAGCCTTAAGAACTATATTTTTATTTATTTAATTTTTAATATGTTGCATAGGTGTAAAAACTACTTTTTCAACATGATAATCTTGACAATACATAGACAGTTTGTGCCAGGAAAGTGTTTTTTAAGTAAAGGAATATTTCCTCTCACTGCACTAAAACTTAAAAAAATATTTAACTTTAAAAATACACCTTAATAGACATACAACATGCTATTTTTCTTACTATTTTTCAAAAGAATCAAGCAACGAACAAGTTTCATATTTCATCTTAAATGAAATATGAAACTTGACTTCTTTTCAAGAAAATTGAGATTTAAACTACAACGGAAAAGAAATACGTTATTTCTTTTTCTAACTGCTTTTCAATATAATTAAGTTAGAAACTACACCCGAAAAGATATATGGCACCTCAGTTCTCTAACTACTTTTCAATAAAATTAAACTACAAACTAAGAAACAAGAAATACATCATATCACGGCCTTCCCCATTGCTTTTCAAGAAAATTTACGTACAAACAATATCCTTATAACATCTCCCATCTCTTACTACTTTTCGGGAAAATTAAATTATGAGCTTCATCTGAAAACAGGCTAATTACTCATAGGCGCTTATTCTGCCAATGAGTTATTAGCCTGTTTTCAACTAAAGGTGAATTTGTGTACTTTAGCGTTGGTGTAATTTTGTGTACAATATGTCTATGCTCAGATGGCAAAATGTTATAAGAAACTTATCTTAAAAAAATCGAGGTTTTCACATTCTGGATTCTTGTTCGGCAATATTTTCTATTTGATGTAACTACTGTAAGAAATAGCCAACTTGTTTTCTGAAACATTGGTACCCCGTTTGCTCATGTAAAGCAAATTGCTGATTTTTCATGACATCTTGAATCTCAAAATTGCTGTCACGTAAATTTCTTATAACATTTTGCCATATGAGCATAGATTTAATCAACGCCTTACCGTATTTTTAGGACCAGAATACGCACCTTTTTACATAAAAAAAATCGACTTAAAATTGGGGGGCGTGTTATGGTCCGAAGGTAACATTAAAATAAAATGAATATTTTATTATATATATTATATACATCTCATATATATTTTATATATATTACTTATTTATTATATATATATATTTATTATATATATATTATATATATATATTATATATATTTATTATATATATATTATATATATATATATTATATATATTTATTATATATATATATATATATATATATATATATATATATATATATATACCGCGGATATCCGCTGTGCGGATTATCCGCGAGTGCGAGTGCCGCGAAAAAAAATTTAATTACGAACCTCAAAAAAACCAATTTTAATTTTTAGCAGTGTCTGAAAGTGCTTCTGGGATGAAAAACCGAAAAACGATGAAGAAATCCACCTATAATGAACTTGACTCGGCATTAGCGGAGTGGTTAGCTCAGGTGCGAAGTGAGGGCACCCCCGTGTCTGGTCCTACAATTGCCGCTAAAGCGAAAATCATTTTTGATTTATTAGGCCTGCAAGGAAATTTTGATGCTTCGTCCGGTTTGTTACATCGTTTTAAGAGACGTTATGGAATTAGAGAGATTGGTTTACACGGAGAGAAACTGACTGGTGACCAACAAGCAGCTGAGGATTTTCAACGTGATTTTGAAGATTTTGTGTTGTCTGAGGATCTGTCATATGAACAGATTTATAACGCTGATGATTCAGGGCTTTTTTGGAAGTGTCTTCCTACTCGTACTTCAGCATTTGAAAGTGAACATCAAGCGGCAGGTCACAAAAGTAGCAAGGAAATAATTAAAATCTTGCCATGCAGCAACGCTGCGAGTAGTCACAAACTTAGGCTTCTTGCAATCGATAAATCTAAGAAACCGAGGTCTTTTAAGGGGCCAAAAGTAGAAAATTTACCAGTTGATTATTTCAACCAAAAAAAGGTTGGACGAACCTGCAGATTTTTCAAGAATGGTTTGAAAAGATTTTTGTACCTCAAGTACGTAAACATCTTGACTCAAAAAATTTGCCAAAGAAGGCTGTTTTGTTAATTGACAACGCGCCTTCACATCCAGCAGCAAGTGTGCTTAAATTTTCTGACGGGCAAATATTCGCAAAGTTTTTGCCCCCAAATGTTATGTGCTGATACAACCTATAGACCAGGGAGTCATTGCAACCATGAAGAGAACATACAGGAGAAAGTTGTTACTGTCAAAAATCGAGGAAGGCTTCGATCTCAAAGAATTTTGGCGGAATTATACAATTTTGGATAGCATTTACGATATTGCGTCTGCATGGGATTACATCAAACCCTCAACCCTTGTTAAATCAAGGAGAAAATTCTTTACGAGTATCGAAACAAATGTCAACCAAAACATTTGTGAAGAAGAGAATGAAATCATGCCGACCGCTACTCTGGTTGACCTAGTGACATCCGTTCTGGCAGGTGAGAAAGTCGACGAAGAGAACATAGAAGAGTGGCTGGAATGCGACGCAAGTGATTCGGGGTTCGAACGACTGACTGACATAGAGATAACGAACAACGCAATGGGAGTGAGCGAGAATGAAGAACAAAACGAAAGTGAACACGAGACGCCTACGCGGATAACACACGATACTGCTTTGCAGCACGTACGGATTGCTTCAATATTTAGAGGAACAAGACGACGATTCACATCTGGCAGAAAAAATCATGTTAAGGAAAGTACAATTTAGAATAAAGAAAAGGTGTTTTCAAAGCAAGAAGCAAAAACGAGTGACTGATTTTTTTAAAAAGATGTGACTGAACACTTTTTGTACATACTGTATGTATGTATTGTTTCTTGTTTACCGTTCTTTATTTTAGTGATTCTGACATAGAGCAAATGTTTCTGCTGTACTGTACATATGCATGCATTTTAAAAGTTTTATTATGTTTTATGTACAATAAAACATAGTTTTTATGTAGAAATATTTTTTTTTCGTTTTTTGCACCTCAGTTTTAGACATTTTCGGGTTATCCGCGATTTTTGTTATCCGCGGTGCCCTTACCACCCAATTCCGCGGATAATCGGGGCTTTACTGTATATATATATTATATTTATTAAGTAAGAAATTGAAAATATCTTTATACAGTACCTAACAAAATACAAAATATTCTTTTTTAAAAATCTCGCATCAATTTGTGGTATACTATATATATATATATTATATATATTATATTTAATTTATATATATTATTTTTTATATTTATTATATATATATTTTATTTTTATTGAGCAAGAATTTGAAAATTTCTTTATATACCTAACGAAATACAAAATATTCTTTTCTAAAAATCCTCCCATAAATTTGAGGTGTGTCTTATCGTCCTGTGCGTCTTATGGTCCGAAAAATACGGTACATTAGAAATTCAAAGATATTAAAATGAAAAACTATAAGATACGCAATTTAATGTCTTAAATATTCAATTTCCTTCAAAATGAAAGAAAGTGTTAATATTTTTATGTTATATCATTCCTACTGTTCTCATACTCTTTAAAAAGATATTAAAGAGACAGGAATCTGTGAGAGATGCAAGGAAATTATTGAAATTTTGCATTTTAAAGCTATATATGACATCTAGCTGAATACCCGTGCTTCGCTACGGAGTACATTCAAATTAAATACTACGGTCAATGTATGCAATTAATGCTAATATATATATATATATATATATATATATATATATATATATATATATTTATAAAGAAATCATAATTTCTTTTTTATAGACAAAATAATGTGGAAGAAAATGTTCAAATCAAATACAACGGTCGATGTATGCTATTAATTTCTATGTTTAATATCCGTAAAACAGGGTAATTTGAATTATATTCTTAAAAAACCTTCCATCTCAATGAGTCTAGTGGTTAAATTTTATCTTTTACCGTATTTTAGTATTTTTTTGTCAATTTATTTCGTTGTTATGCACGTGACGCAAAATTAATTTAAAGTATCACAAAAAGAAAAGAAACCACGTGATCAGCATTTAATAAATAAAATTCTAAAAATTAATCTTTAATCAAACAAAAAATCAGAAAATGGAGGTAAAGATTCGATAAACATTTCATTTTAAAGGAATTTTTATGATTTTTCTGGTGATTTAAATTTTATAACCCTCAAATTATTATTTTAAATGCAAACTTAAAAAAAATTACAAAAACAGCTGAAAAATTTAATTTAAAAAATCTAAGAAGAATTTTTCAAAAATCTTTCTTGGTACACCCTTACACTATAAGAAAAATCGCCATGCAAAGTTTCAGCCCTTTAGATACAGTTGTTTGGTCTGTGCGTTATCTGACACTCAGTCAGTCACAGAACTGTTTCATATATAGAGATTAATAAAAAAATCCGACCAAATCAGGACTAACGCTAAAAGGTTTTTTAGTTGGATGAAGCACATATATTTGTTTAAGATGAATTAAATTAATTTTAAACCAAAATAAATCCTATACGACATATAAAATATAATTTAATAGATTTAATTTTCTATCTAAAAGTCAAAACTAATTTTATTTCCTTTATCCTACAAAATAATTATCTTGTCTCGTTAATGTAACCCACAGACGTTATTTGTTTATAAAACGCACATAAGTGCACAAAAGCGTACATTTACCAAACAACAAAACTTCTTTGCCAATCACTGATGTTAAAAATATTGCGTCTGAAATTCGATAAAGTGTGCGTAATTGCCTGGATTGAATAATAACATTAATTAGAATATAAAATGTATGATTTACAACCAATAAAATGGCATTAAATATGGGTAAATAATTCCCTTTCTGGTAAAAATGAAGGCCTATATTTTCATGTTATTTTTAGTAATAATTAATACTTAACGAGAACAAATTATTTAAACTATTCTTTCAGTTGTTTAGCACGGCCTTAAAGAGCAGCGAAAGTTAAGATTAAAAGTATTAGAATGTATTGTATATTATAAAATAGCAATGACCATAAAAAACCATTCAAGTGAAATAACATGGAACAAAATTGCCTTTTCTTTGTTAAAAAGAAAAGCGAGTTTAATATCCTCCTTTTATAATGAGCAATGATCCATATTTTACTTGTGTTTCGGGTAAAACAGCGAAGGAGGTTCTATTTTTACGATACTTAAATGAACCCTCTTAAAACCTTAACACAATAAAAGTTTTCTGAAATCGATGGGCTATTAGCTCTAAAAGTTCGTAACAAAATCACTTGTGGAAAAATTATCGAACCGATCTCATTTATAAACATTCCTAAAATATTCTGCAAAAAATGATTTAAATTTTAATGAAAGGGCTGGAATTGATGAATTCAAAGATATTCTATTTTAATTCTTTTTTTTATTACAACAAATTATTCTATATGAATTTTCAACTATGTTGAAACAGATGAAAAAGATATGAATATGAACAAAACGGCAATAATTTTTTCTTAATTCACCTGTTTTCGAAATCAAGATTGATACTGAATATTGTTTAAAATCAACTGCTGAAACTCACAAAAAGAAGCTACAACAAAAAACCCCTAAAAATGCTAAAGAAAAATCTTCAATTCCATTACATGCATTAGGAAGTTAAATTACAAAAATCTTACGATATTCTCATTTTTTATTATTCTTATACTTCTTTTCAACAAATTATTCTAAATAACATGGAACAAAATTACCTTTTCTTTGCTAAAAAGAAAAGCGAGTTTAATATCATCCTTTTAGAATGAACAATGATCCATATTTGTGTTTCGGATAAAATAGCGAGGGAGGTTCTATTTTTACGATACTTAAATGAACCAATTAAAATCATAACACAATAAAAGTTTTCTAAACTCTCTGGGCTATTAGCTCTAAAAGTTCGTAGCAAAAATCGCTTGTGGAAAAATTATTGAACCGATCTCATTTATAAACATTTGTAAAATGTTCTGCAAAACACTATCTAAATTTTTATGAAATGGATGGAATTGATGAATTCAAAAATATTCCGTTTTAATTATTTTTTTTTTATTGAAACAAATTATTCTATATGAATGTTCAAGTATGTTGAAACAGATGAAAAATATATGAATATGAACAAAAAGGCAATAATTTTTTTTTATTCACATGTTTTCGAAATCAAGATTGATACTGAATATTGTTTAAAATTAACTGTTGAAACTCACAAAAAAAAACAAGAACAAAAAAAAACAACACTAAAAATGCTAAAGAAAAATATTCAATTCCATTACATGCATTAGAAAGTTAAAAATCTTACGATATTCTCATTTTTTTTTATTCTTATACTTCTTTTCAACAAATGATTCTAAATAAAATGCAAAAAGTTTAAAGAAGAACAAATAAAAAAAAAACACAATCATGAATAAAAAGCAAGTAAAAACATTACTCACCTCCTTTTCTGGAGTTGTAAATATTCATTCTGAATATTTTAAGTATAGGCTGACAGTCAGTGAACTTTTAGAAGGAGTGTATGATCGTTAGGCAGTTCGCGCGCTATCTGAGGTAGCAGACGACAAAAGCGATCGTTGGAGTACAGGTGAACCCTAGCGACGGCGCCTCGCATCAGTCAAAATAGCGTTTATTTCCTGACATTTTCCAGAAAGACTTAAACAACATTCTTTTTTGCTGCATATCTGATATTTTATCGCGAAAGTTTTATCAAAAAATGGGTTGAAGGGTTTAAACAGTTGAAGGAGAGGGAACAGAAAAATCTTAAGATAATCAATATAAATAACTGTACATTACGCTCCAGTCAAATTTTGAAAATATATTTAGTAAGAGAATCATAACTAAAAATAAATAATCCAACAGAGATAGATAATTGTATGAAAAATGCAGAAAGAAAGAAGGAAAAAAAAAACCCCACAGAAATCAAGCACTCGGGGCTCCACGCACCAGAGGCAAGATCTGTAGTAACCAGAAATCGAGGTAACCGCGGTTACCTCGATTTCTGGTTCAGTTAAAAAAGAGAGTATAATACTCATCCTCATTTTTGAGGACTAAAATGTGAAAAAAAAGTGCGTATTATACTCAAGATTTTACGGTATATATTTTCTTTCTGAAATAAGTGAATCGATATTGGAAACCCCTTTCTCTGAATTACAAAGGACTCTCAAACCCACAGATTTAAGTTTAACCTATTTTCTTGAAACTCAGCTATTTTTGATTGTCTTTCGCCGAGAGCTTTAAGGCTTCTGTGTACTTACGCTATTTGGATTAGCTCCCCTCAACAGCTGCGTAGGCCGGATGATGACCGAATGGCTAGGGCGCTGGCTTTGCTACCGAATGCCAGTCTGTGGGTTCGATTCCCACTCCTGGCATGGACGTTTGTAGCCGTTCGAAATGGGCTTTAAACTGTAGGTACCCGTTTAATTAGCCCTCGTGCAGCAAAAAAAAAATTGACCGTAGCGCTCCAAACAAAACCAACAGCCACATAAATGCTGATGATCCAATAAAAATGGTATTTTCAGATAGCCTCAACTTTTCTGCACCTTGCAACACGATTCAGTTTAGAAATTCCATCCACCTAATTAATTAATGAGCATTTAAAACACATTATACCAGATTTTTGCTAAGAATCATTTAAATTTTAAAATATTATTTGCATTTGTCAAATTTCTTTTGCTATTACGGAATACAATTTTTAAAAAAAGTCTTTCACTCCAAGTGGGCAATCCTTGGACACATTTTCTCCATAGGTTAACACTGAGGTGAGCGAATCCAATTAGGTTAGTACACAGCAGACTTAAATGGTAACTGAGATAAATGTCTGCCCTATAAATGATAATGGATGATCCTTAGAGAACTAATAAACAACTAGTTGGTACCCGTCAAAACATGACGGCTAGATAGTAAATAAATGTACCAATACACAAAGTATACTCAACACATCATTGCCAAATGTTGAAAATCATAATAATGCACAGAAACAAATTAATGTGTTTAAGCGGCCTCGTGCTTAGAGAGTTTCTAAAGCCAGATTTAAAAATGTAATTGAGCATGCGCAGAAAGCAATTTTTTTTTTTTAAATTGTAAATTATCGCTAATATAACAGCTCGAAATAAACAATTTCCATCAGGTGTAATTTTATATTTATAAACATAATTATCATAAAAATAAAAATGGCAGCGAGAGATCTAGAGAGACTCCTCGGAATAAACGTGTTTATCATTAAAACATGTCACTGAGCATGCGCAGAAACAGTGAGTTTCTAAAGCCAGATTTAAACGTGCCACTGAGCATGCGCAGAAATCAATTTTTAATTGTAAATTATCACTAACTAATAAAAATTGCGGTTACAAAAACCAAATTTGACAAATCTACAGATTACAATCTTTCGTTAAAGACCAAAATGAAGTAAATTGATGCTGTAGTTTCTCTCACGTACTGCCCCAAAAGTCGGCTTAGCAACTTAAATATATAGATTAGATGCATTTATCTTTTGAATCTCAGAACTTATTTGAGAATTTTTCCATATTAGTTCATTCAATGAGAAGGTTAGGCCTTAATTTTCCTGGTTACCCCATCCAAAATAGGGCGATACGGGAAAGTAAGGCCGTCTGCACACGGGGCAACTCAAAAGAAGAAGACTGGTTACAAACCCGTCCGACGGGTTTGTAACCAGTTGCGCCATGTGCGTGGCTCCATTCAATTACATAGGTTGCGACCCATCACGGACTGGTTTGTGATTTGAGTCAATTATCAGTTTCTTTTGAGATGCCCCGTGTGCAGACGGCCTAACCTGGATTGTGACAACGAAACGGATGTTCGCTGAAAACGGAACTGAATGGGTAACAGCTGGAAACAGATGTCTACAAAAATAGTTGGCAAATCAGTGATTATGAAGTATGCGTTAGGTTATGGTGCTATAGTGCAAGAAGAAAGTTTGTTGTTGTTTCTAATGCCCCCTGGCCGGAAATTCCATACCAAGTCCAAATAGGTTTCGGGCTGAGTACTGCGCCTCCGGTTTATATTGGCAACACAAGGGTCGGAGTCCGGCTTGGGTAGGTGTCACCACAATTTTGACCGAGCACCACCAATGGCGACATCTGGGGAGATCGTACCTTCTCTCACTTCATAGAAGGACTTTCCAGTCTAATGTGTCCATATCCGGCGTAGAGATAAAGGTATTCAATGGCACTGGTCGGCATTCAATCCCAGCACCATCAGTACCGAAAGCCGACGCACTTTCAGTAGGCTACCTCGGGTCCAGAAAGTTTGTTACTTGCTTTAGAACTTAGGATGGTTAATGCCAAGCGTGCTTCTGAGACTATGGTATTTACCAAAAGGTAGTATTACTAGAGGAGAAATAGTAATTCTAATGAGCAGCGAAATTGGCTTTGTATAGGTAAATATTTCACTGGTTGCATTTCTGAAATTTAAATGAATCAAACTAAACTGCAATTGGAAAACTTTCAACGCACAGAAGGACCTGGAAATTAGCCAAAATGGAAAAATCAGCTCCCTTTTAAAGATGAAGCAATTTTAGACCATTTATAAAGAGTAAAACTATCAGTGGATTATTTAGAGTGGATTAACTAGTAGATAGACAAGTGGATGAACT
The DNA here is from genome assembly GCA_907164885.2 of Dolomedes plantarius. Classification (NCBI taxonomy): domain Eukaryota; kingdom Metazoa; phylum Arthropoda; class Arachnida; order Araneae; family Dolomedidae; genus Dolomedes; species Dolomedes plantarius. Next base: position 11,580,207 of record OU015499.1, read on the forward strand.
AACTTCGGTGGATTAGCTAGATCAAATTTTCAGTGGCAATTAAAAGTACCGTATTTTTCGGACCATAAGAAGCATCGGACGATAAGACACACCTCAAATTTATGAAAAGAATATTTTGTATTTTGTTAGGAGGTATATGAGGATATTTTCAATTTCTTACTTAAGAAAGATAAAAATATACATAATAAATATAATAAATAAATAAATAAATGAATATTTTACATATATATATATATATATATATATATGTGTGTGTGTGTGTGAAGTCCCTTCGGATATTCTGGTTTCATTGTTAAGTTCACAATATTTTTTCTTCTTCGTTTTCCAGTTCAAAATCATTGTCACACTCGTGTCGGATTAGAAGACCTCATACATTAGGAAAGCACAGTACGGAATCCCTTTGTTGAAGAATTTTCTATTGTTCTCGAATATGGACTTGAAATCCGTTGGGGTTCCCCCCCCCCCCCCCCCACGCAGGTTCGAATCTGGTCGACTCTTGACGGGTCCTTTACTGGGCGTTCAATTTTACTTCTTCATGATGCAGTCGTTACTGGAGGCTGGAAATGATAACACTTCAGTTCATAATTAAGTATTTTATTAACTTCAAATTATAAAGAACTCCAGCTCAATTAATAGCTATTTCACCATTTTTCTCAACCTCTCACTCCATAACACACGTCCTTTCGGCAACGCGTTTCCCCAAGCTCTGCGTTTAAATTTTGTATCCCCACAGTAGTAAAATGACTATTATATAAAACATCGCGGGATCCACTTGCGTAACTTACTTTTAACTCCGAAAGTGATTTGATTGTTGCTGCCATTTTATTATTTTTTTTTGTAAATTATTGGATCTCAATTAAGATAATTTCAAGTCGTGACATATATATATATACATTCATTTTAGTTAGTGTTACCTTCGGATCATATCACGCCCTCCCCCCCCCCCAATTTTAAGTCGATTTTTTACGCAAAAAGGTGCGTCTTATGGTCACAAAATAACGGTCTTTAAAAGAAACCTCTTAAATTTTGTAAACATTTACTGAGCAGCTGAACGGATAATAATGAACACCTGTAAGCTGATATCAGGATACTTGCAGATAACGTATTAATTATCGAGGATCTAAATCCTATGTAATAGATGTGGAATATTTAAATTATAAAATTTTAAAACTAGATGCGTAAATCATGGCTTACCCTTTATTAGAAAAATATGAAAGTGAAGTAATTCGTGTTTTGTCATCCCCGCTTCAAATCTTATCCACAATCAAAGTGCATCAAAGAATGATTCATCATAGAAGGTTAATTTCAAAGGAACTTATTGAAAGCCTTTTCCCATGCCGCAGTTATTCCTGGAATGATCGGATTGCACCTAAGCGACTCACCCTCAGGGGATACAGGAAGGTTTTTGAAGCTCCGTTGTTCTCAAACAGGGATTCTGTTTTAAATTTTAGCATACCTATATATAAATTATAATAGATTGCTTGAACTTAATTGTATAAGCGCAGATTATAGCATCTTCACAACTAATTTCGACTTGGTTATAATTTATTTTTAGCTAGACATTGCAGTAGTTTTAAATGAACGAAATGCACTATTAAGGCTGCTTGTACTAACCCTGTTGGATTCGCTCACCTCAGTGTTAATCTATGGAGAAAATGTGTCCAAGGATTGCCAACTTGGACTGAAAGTTTTTTTTTTTTTAAATTCTACTTCGTAATAGAGAAAGAAATTTGACACCCTGGGGCATTTTTCGTTTAAAAAAAATGCAAATAATATTTTAAAATTTAAATTATTTGGGGTGGAATCTGGTGTAGTGTGTTTCAAACGCTCCTAAATTCCATTGGTGGACGAAATTTATAAAATGAATCCTGTTGCAAGGTGCAAAAAAGTTGAGGCTATCTGAAAATACCATTTTTATTGGATTATCAGCATTTATATAACTGTCAATAGTCGACACATTTTCTCCATAGGTTAACATTGAGGTGAGCGAATCCAGTAGGGTTAGTACACAACCCCCTTAAAGGTTAAACTGAACAACAACTCGCAGCTTTTCAAATTCCAAAATATAAAAAATATTAGTAGAGTAATAATTAATATAGACAATCAACGCTCGAAAAGGGTCTCGAAGGTTACTTAATTTATGAAGGACGCTGAACAAAAACACACAGCTCCTGAAAATCCACGAGAAATATTCAAATTGGTGACTACTTTTGGGTTAACGGTGATAACTGACAGGTAGAGGAACATAAGGCGGGACTGTCTCCATGTACAACTTAACAAATATTTTGTGAAATAGTTCCAGTTCAAATGTACTCTAGTGCCATTCCTACTTTTATTCGTTTTTTAAGAAGCTGTGTGCTTTTGTTTCGCGTATTCCGCAAGTTTCCTATAAGTAGTTAGCGTATTTTTGAGAAAAGAATATTTTGTATTTTGTTAGGTACGGTAAAACCTCGTTTATCTGGACTAACTGGGCCATAGGCGATCCGGACAATCGAAAATCCGGGTAATATGGGTAATAAGCAAAACAAAATCTTTAACTAAGCAGACTTACCGTTTATTACGATAAAAAAAAACTATGTTTTGTAACAAAATTGCATAGTATTGTTTACAAGACATTAAAAAATATAAAAATAATTTTTCACATCATTTCTTAACAAAGAATTAGTAAGTATTGTAAAGCCTTCTTAAACTCAACAAAAAAGCATTTTATAACCATAATTTATTGAACAATCTATGCAGGATCTATGCATTGAATCAAACTAAAAAGCGAATATTTGGCGTACTTGTAGTTACTGTTATCATAGTTAAAAATTATTATCTAATGTGAGCATTAAATAAAAAATAATGTCTACAAATCTGATCCGGATTATCAGGAGATCCAGATCAACGAGGGCCGAATAAACGAGGTTTTACTGTATAAAAAGATATTTTCAATTTCAAAGAAAAAGATATATAATAAACTATATATATATATATATATATATATATATATATATATATATATATATAATAAAATATTCATTTTATTTTTATGTTACCTTCGGACCATAAGACTCACCCCAATTTTAAGTCGATATTTTTATGTACAATTGTGCGTCTTATGGTCCGAAAAATTCCGTAATATTTCTCTGGTAAACAAAATTAAGGGATAACTCAGGACAATCAGTATTTCTAGTGATGTTTATGAGGGAATGATCTCAATTTTCGATGAACTTTAATAGAGATATATTACTTTATAAATAAGCTCCAGAAAAAAAGAGCGGGAAATAGTCACAAGTCAACAAAAATGTCAGAACACGGTATTCCCATTACATGGGTGATAAAAATTAAATATGATCCGCTACCGCCCCGAACTGATACATAAGTCATGTGTCGATGATGTTCATCCAACTGTAAACTAACACTCAAGTTGAATTAAATATTAGATCAATTTCGATAACAACGTTCATAAAATATAGTAAAGTTCTGTCACTTTATTTGGATATTTTCCCCTTCAACTACAAATTTTTACTTCTCACACCTTTCAAATATCTCCCAGGCGTCATTCATGTTGTCAAAATGTTTCAGCTTTGTATTTTATCAATGAACTTTGGAATCCAGCCTCTCATCTTTCAAAATAAAAGAAGATACATTAAAAAGTAGTAAATGTTTGCCTTATTCCCGAGGTAATTTGCAAGCCCGATTCCTTGTCCGTTAAATTCCCAACGACAAATAATGCAATTTTTAACAATCACTTAGAGACAAGCGTTCTTTTGTCCCAGGTGACGGGTTGCCAAAACTTCATGCTATTGGAGAGAAGAGCTAGCTGTGTTTGAAAGTTTAACAGTAAAGTTACGTACAGTCATACCTCGGTACTCGTCTTCTTCAGTACTCGTCGCATTTCGGCGCGAAAAAATTGCTTCGGTATTCGACTTTTACACGGTACTCGTCGCATTTCGACGCGTAAAAATTGCTTCGGTATTCGACGTTTGCTCGGTACTCGTCGCATTTCGAAGCGAAAAAATTGCTTCGGTATTCGACGTTTGCTTGGTACTCGTCGCATTTCGACGCGAAAACATTACTTCGGTATTCGACTTTTACACGGTACTCGTCGCATTTCGACGCGAAAAAAAATTGCTTCGGTATTCGACGTTTGCTCGGTTCTCGCCGCATTTCGACGAGAAAACATTGCTTCGGTATTCGACTTTTGAACGGTACTCGTCGCATTTCGACGCGAAAAAAATTGCTTCTGTATATTCAATGTTTACTCGGTACTCGTCGCATTTCGACGCGTAAAAATTGCTTCGGTATTCGACGTTTGCTCGGTACTCGTCGCATTTCGACGCGAAAAAATTGCTTCGGTATTCGACGTTTGCTTGGTACTCGTCGCATTTCGACGCGAAAACATTGCTTCGGTATTCGACTTTTACACGGTACTCGTCGCATTTCGACGCGAAAAAAAATTGCTTCGGTATTCGACGTTTGCTCGGTTCTTGTCGCATTTCGACTAGAAAAAAATGCTTCGGTACTAGACGTTTGCTCGGTATTCGTTGCATTTCGAAAATGAAGATAAATTTTATTTTATTTTATATAATTATTATTTTGAATTTTGTCTGTCTAGTTTAAAGATTTTTTTTATAAAAAACAATTCATTCCACTTATAAATTTCCCAGTAAAATGTGAAATTCCTGGTTTTTCAGGAACGAATTAATTCAATTTACATTACTTCGTATGGGAAAAATTCGCTCGGTACTCGTCGTGCCTTCTGGAACCAATTAACGACGAGTACCGAGGTGCCACTGTATAACCACAAGGTTCGACAAAATGGACTGCCCTCATTTCTGAAGGTCACTGGTTTGGAAGTGGTGGGGTAGGGCGATGCGAGAGGTGGCAACAGTTCGGGCGGATTTTCGAGATGTCAGTAGACACCATGACTAGGTCCCGTGAACATCGTTGTGTCGTGATCGAGGCGTTCTTTAAAAACAACGATCCTGTAACCAAGACACAGAAAGTATTTATGGCTCCATGCAACAGATGCTGTTCTTTATCGAAAACCAAACTTACGATGAGTTTCTAACGTGAGACAAAGGGCCTGTGCACATAGAATCCGTCAGCGTCAGCGTTACTCGCATTGAAATATATTTCATCAATTACAAACCTCCAAACGATTAGCCATGAAATTGTTAAGGCCTGTGATTGGTTTAAAATATGTCAATAAGAGTAATGGTGACGCACTCGGATTCTATGTGAACAGGCCCTTAGTGGGTCTACATTACCAAGGAAGCCAAGGGGTCATCCTCGAAACATTAGAACACCTGAAAATGGGCAATGAGGTTGTCAGTCCGCTATTCGTGTGGAAGTGGCCGCCGTTGCCCCCGAGATGACCAACAGAGTGTTGGAAAGCTTTAGAGAACGACTTCGGCAGTGTGTCGCAACTAACGGGCGCAACTTGAGTAATGTTATTTAAAAAAAATAATGGAATAAAAAGCTAGATTGTTAGAACTTTTCGAAAATATAAAACCTTTTTCTATCAATTCTTTCGTTCGTTTTTTATAATACTTCGATATGGGGGAGTTCGTTCTGTTTTATAGATCAAAGGCATTCATGCTGAATATTTTCAATTCTAGCGTTGTGCTATCTAGCGACGTGAGAAGCATATTATTTTTCTGATACCGATTATTTTTGTAAATAATCTTTTCATTGGCTCGATTAGAATGGCTTCCAAAGACCTCTCAACAAGGGGTCTTCAACTCTTCAGGATCGGGGCTACACCAAGACGAATGAATTTCCAGAAGCACGTTCAGAAACAACGTAACCATGTACTCGATGAAAAAAAAATGCAGTTCTCGTATAAAACTATGTTAAGGCTGCTGTGTACTAACCCTATTGAATTCGCTCACCTCATTGTTAACTTCTGGAGAAAATGTGCCTGCTATTGACAGCTACATCAGTGCGTATAATCCAGTAATAATTACAAGATAAAAAGAACTTTTTATATACCATGTTTTTAAATTTTCTGTTGAATCATATAAACTTGACAATTCTATGTATTAATAAATACTTTTTTAAAATTTTTTTGATGAATTATCACGTCAACTTGAAAGAAAATGAAGTTAATTGGAAGTTAACTTGCATATAACTTTTCATTCTCGTTCCGGCCAATAGATGGCTGCACCAGTCCACAAAACAAAATTAACTGAAAATAACTGAAAATGAATTTAATTCTGCTTAAAGATGGCTAAAAGTATTTAAAAAAGACATTGTAATCGTGTTCTGACCTGTTCTAAAAGTTTCAAATGTCTAGCTAGTCGGGAAGTTAGTTAAAAATCGATTGCAAGATTTGTACTTGACAAACACAAAAACACACAAACAAGAAAGCAAGCTAATAAAAATATGGTAAAAATGGTATTTCCAGATAGCCCCAACTTTTCTGCACCTTGCAACACGATTCCTTTTATGAACTGTGTCCACCGAAGGAATTTAGAGCGTTTAAAACACACTACACCAGATTCCCCCCCCCCCCAAATAATTTAAATTTTAAAACATTATTTGCATTATTTTAAAAAGACGAAAGATGCCCCAAGGTTTAAAATTTCTTTCTCTATAACGGAGTACAATTTTTTAAAAAAAAAATCTTTCCATCCAAGTCAGAAATCCTTGGACACATTTTATCCATAGGCTAACATGGAGATGATCGAATCCAATAGGGTTAGTACACAGCAGCCTTAATATAGTATAGCCTTAATATAATTAAATTTATCGCCAACAAATTATTTACATTAGTATATACATGCAATGTTACATATGTCTATACTAGCTGAAAACCCGCACTTCGCTACGGAGTACATTCAAATTAAATACAACGGTCAATGTATATGCCAAAAAAAATAAATATATATATTTATAATAAATACGACGATCAATATATACAATTGATGTAGAAAAATATATATATATTTATAAAAAAAATCGTAAGGGATATTTTTATAGACAAAATAATGTCCAATCGTCTGCCGCATTAGCAAGAAAAAAAATATTTTTTGTCTATTGAGTTGTTATGCACGTGACGATAAATTTATTTAAAGTACCGGAAAAAGAAATCACGTGATCAGCATTTAATATATTAAATTCTAAAATTTAATCTTTAAAAATTCACCAAAAATCAGGAAATGGAGGTAAAGATTCGAAAAAGATTTCATTTTAAAGGAATTTTTATGATCTTTCTTGTGATATAAATTGTATAACCCTCAAATTATTATTTTAAATGCAAACTTTAAAAAATGTTACAAGAACAGCTTAAAAATTTAATTTAAAAAAATCTAAGAAGAATTTTTCAAAAATCTTTTTTAGTGCACCCCTACACCATAAGAAGAATCGCCACACAAAATTTCAGCCCTTTAGGTTCAGCGGTTTGATCTGTGCGTTGTATGTCAGTCAGTGAATGAGTCAGTTACGGAACTGTTTTATATATATAGATATTGCAGTATATAGACATATGTAAAATTGCAGCAGAGATGCGCATCCTCGCAATCATAATGAGGAAATCGGCTATCTTTTTTATGCGACTTACGTTACGTGTTAGGGTGTCATTTAAAAAGTGTTCTCTTGCTTTTCCTGTCAGAAAGGTGTTTATGATTTTATGTTCTTCTTAAAAGCACTCTATATTTAGTATCAAATCTGGTTCGGGATTCCTTTTATTCAATCTCTATCCCAGAAGTAAACACCTAAAACGATAAATAGTTCAGAGGCACGATACCTTTAATCTTGTTTCCAGAAAGAGTGGTGAAAAGGTTGTGTGACGCGTGCCAAAAACTACTCCCAACGTAAGAGGGGCAAATAGATTAAGGATTAAGGGCCTGTTCACATAGGAGTCCGTTGCGTTGCGTTAAGGAAAAGATGACGTTGAGACGAAAATAAACCAATCATATACCTCCAAACGATTAGCAATGAAATTTTTAACGCCTATGATTGGTTTATTTTCGTCCTTACGTCATCTTTTCCTTAACGCAATGCAACGGACTCCCATGTGAACAGTCCCTAAGGCTCTGTTCACATTGCAGTCCGTTAGCGTAAGCTTAAAAGTCTTGAAATATATTTAACCAATGAAAAACCTCCAAACGATTACCAAATGAAATTGTTACAGCCTATGATTGATTTATTTCCGTCTCAGTGCCATTTTTTTCTTTTACGCTTACGCTAACGGACTGCAACGTGAAAAAGGCCTTAGGGCCTGTTCACATACCGGTAGCGGAGCGTTAAAAGAAAGATGACGTTGAGACGAAAATAAACCAATCACAGGCGTTAAAAATTTCGTTGCTAATCGTTTGGAGGTTTGTCATTGGTTAAATATATTTCAATACTTTAACGCTCCGCTACCGGACTCCTATGTGAACAGGCCTTTAATGGTTGGTTTGTTGGTTTGGAGGGTTAGGTCATCTGTTGTAACCCGAGAGCTAAACTTACGAAACAATAAGGGGGCATAAATCAACCACAAAAGAATGTTAATAACATTTAGCACGTAATATAACGGAAAGAATATTTTTTAACTATTTTTATATGGATGTATCGTTTGCTTATTTATTTATATATAGCAAACAGTTCCGTAACTGACTCATTCATTGACTGACATACAACGCACAGACAAAACCGCTGGACCTAAAGGGCTGAAATCTTGCATGGCGATTCTTCTTATAGTGTAGGGGTGCACTAAGAAAGATTTTTCAAAAATTCTTCTTAGATTTTTTAAAATTAAATTTTTAAGCTCTTTTTAACTTTTTTTATGTTTGCATTTAAAATAATAATTTGAGGGTTATAAAATTTATATCACGAGACAGATCCTAAAAATTCCTTTAAAATGAAATTTTTTTCGAATCTTTACCTCCATTTCCTGACTTTTGGTGAATTTTTAAAGATTCATTTTTAGAATTTAATTTATTAAATGCTGATCACGTGATTTCTTTTTCTGGTACTTTAAATAAATTTATCGTCACGTCTATAACAACTAAATAAACAGAAAATATTTTATTCTCCTTGCTAATGCGGCAGACGATTGGACATTATCCAAAAAAAAATATTAAAACGCAGTAAAAGAAATGTTCTACAAACTGTACTATATTCTTTAGTATTCTTTATATTAGATTTAATTTGAATGTTTTCTTCTACATTATTTTGTCTATAAAATTATCCTTTACGATTTTCTTATATATATATATTATATATATGTCAAGGATTTTGTGGGAAAAGAATGATTATTCTAAATTTAAAGGGGCTTAGTAATTAATTTATTGTCGTGGCGAAATTCGCCACTATTCTCATATCTTGGTTCGAAATGCATCGAGAGAAATCGGGGAAATTCCCTTTGGATTGATTGACATCTGTGGTCACGCCCATGGTTCATCTCCGGTGTATGCGTCACAGAGATCATGTGGGCATGCGCGGTGGCTTTGGATGGCAGAAAAACAATAGCGTTTAATCAGACGGCGGGAAATTCTTGATGGAGATAGTCATGCATCGCGTGGGAGCTTGATGACTCTTGGATTTAATTTATCAGTCTGAATCAGGTAGCTTAAGATTTTGGAAATAAACGATGTTAGATATATTAATTGTAGTTCTTTGCCACCGGCCTTTTAATTCATTGACTGCTATAACTTCAATAATTAAGTAAAGATAGATTAAGAAGGAGAAAAGTTTCGATGTAAGACGACGTACTGGGAAGGGTGTAAGTAGCGAGCCTGTCATATATATATATATATATATATATATATATATATATATATATATATATATATATATATATATATATAAAGAAAAGTTTTTAAAGAATTTAATTCAAAATAGTATGTTTTATGGATATTAAACATACAAATTAATTGCATACATTGACCGTTGTAATTAATTTGAATATTTTCTTCTACATTATTTTGTCTATAAAAATATCTGTTATGATTTTTTATACACCTATATACATTTTTTTGGCATTTATTTTATACATTGACCGTTGTATTTAATTTGAATGTACTCCGTTGCGAAGCACGGGTATTGAGCTAGTTAATTTTATATTTCTTTGGGAGAGATTTAAAAAATGTTTTTGTTGTTGTTAAAGCCAGGAGAAAAAGAACATAAATTTTGCCAAAAATGAGCTCATGGTCTTTAGAATTTTCAGTTTTAAAAATGGGCCTTAATATTCACCTGTGGGGCTCGAGGAAGTCTAGTGGTAGCACTTGGATCGAATCGCACTACAAAAGAAAAAGGGCGCCAAGACATGGATCATACGTGCATTGTTATGTCTCTTCAGGCCGTTGCTTTGAAACTCGTGGCAATTAATACGACGACATAACGCCCAAATATTGTGGGCATACTTCTGACAAAATAATTCTACGTTTCGAGGTAGAGAGACAACCGCAAGCCTAATCTCGTATTTGAAGCTTTTTATTATTCATCGACTTTAACAGCGGTGACCTAATTTTTTAACTAAAAGTTTTAAACGACAGTCTAACATGAAATTCTTTAGCGGCCAAGAGTAATTTTCCCGGTGCGACGCATACATTTGCAGCCTGATGACTGGGTTTTGCGAGGAAATATCCGGTATGTGCTTTATTGCAGTCCTGGTTTCTGTGACACTGAAATTGCCCCACCCACGAAAAGTGATTCATCATAACCCTATTGGACGATGTCTCGAGGAAGTGATGAAACTCCCCGTGCTATCTGAATCATATAAAGTACTTTTGAGACCTTGGTTTTTTTATAAGTTCGCAGTTTCCGCGGCTAAGCACGCAGAAATTTCATCTTTATGGTGAGAAAAATAATGAAATGAATTTTTATGTAGCAAAAAAATTAATGCAATATGAATTTAAATCCTTGACAAGCAATTAAAAATTTTAAAACACTGTGAAGTTTAATTATCAGAGCATGATAACTTAAAAAATAAGATTGAAAATGGAGAAATTCCCGTTAACAGAAGATAGACGATTTCATTTGTCGCCAATACTTAATTTTGTTCATTACTCAACAAAATTTCCAAAATTCGACAAAACCTAGTAAACCGTATTCCGAGATAGAGCCAGACACAAAATCTAACGTAGTAAAAGATGCAAAGATTATCAACATTTCCTGCACATCTGCCCACGCTATCAACATATCTGCCCACGTTATCAAAAGGTTAGTTTAGTAAGCTTCCGCCTCCGCGTGGGTCTGGTTTTAAATCCCGGCTAGGCATGGATGTTCCTGTACTGTTCCTTCTTAAGGTTGGTTCATTATGAGGGTTCATAAGGAAATGGTCAGTAAATTTCGCGGTATAAATGGATGAATGTGTCCCGGGAAAAAACATTCCTGTTAAAATGAGTTTTTCCTCAGCTTAAAGCATGCGCAGAAGCAGAATGTTTGTGCAGATCTGTCCCATTACGAATCTCAACCGGCATTCTTGTGGTTTTGGCTGACGCACGGGAGTTGCATTGACCTAGGGATGCGACATCGATAACAAAATATCGATGTTTTGAAACTTCAATATTCATTATTAAAACATCGATGCTAATAAAACATCACCCAAAACCATCGATGTTTTTAAACATCGATGTTTTAGAACATCCATTTTTTAAAACTGGTTTAGTAACCTCTAACATTAATGTTACTTCGGTTAGTCGTGTGAGGGGGGGGGGGTGATGATTTAATTTTACTCTCTCATTGGGCTGACACAAATGACAAAAACTTGGTTGCTTTTGCCTTGGGCTACATTGATGACTCAAAATTTTCGGTGTAAATATCGTCATGTTTTGCTTTCAAATGTCCAGATAAATTCGTGGTATTGCCAGAAGTTTTGAGGGACTTAAGGCAAATATTGCACTTCGCCAATTTGTCAGAGGTTTTGCAAAAATATTTCCAAACGGTAATTTTGGGAGGCCTCTTACTAATAATATTAACGTCCACTTATATAAAACCAGAACAAAACAAAACTTAAATAGCTGATTTCGTGTATATACTATTGACAAAATAAAACCCCATGGAAGGTTCTGGAGTGTCAGGATCATTCCAAGCGCTGTGATTGGTTCATTGGTTGTTGATTGCCATTTGTCTGTTTGCTAAGGAATCGTTCCCCCTTTTTTTCGTCCTTTTCAGACTCACATTTACTGAGTGTGAAAATTATGCTACGTGGTAAATTTTTTTTATTACGGTACTTTTTCATTAAAAAAGCATCGAGACAACGTAAAACATCGAGCACAAAACATCGATGTTAAAAAAATATCGGCTTCAATAAATCGATGTTTAGAACATCGATGTTTTTATCAAAACATCGATGGTTTGAAAACATCGACATCGATGTCGCATCCCTACATTGACCATGAAGAGCACGGATACGCTCCCCCCCCCCATACACACACACACTATCGAGACCTAAAATACATAAGTAACAGCGTGTTCACACTGAATCAAAGCGTTACGTAGCATCAGCGTTAAAAATTTTAACCAATTACAGAGTTCTGTTCTTTGACGTGATCAAACTAATCACAGGTCATGTCAGCTATCTCGGAGCCAACGTGGTAACGCAACGCAACGCTTCGGATGCAATGTTAACAGGCCTTAACCCCTTACCTGTGACATTTATTTCAGAAAAATGCACCCAAAATGGAAATTTTTTTTCCTGCTTAATTTTGTGCATAAAGGTTAGAAAATGGGTATTTTTTAAAATACAAAATTTTAAATGAAACAACTACTATATTTAATTATTTGATACACGTGAAAAATTAATGGATATTTTATTCAAAAAATTTGAATTATAGCAAAATAAATCAAATGGCATGATGATTTTACAAGTAAATATTATAAAGTAATGTAAATATAAAATTCAATAGAAAAGACAGAGCGGTTATTACAAATTCCCACTAGCAGTGCGAAACACTCATTCCCAGTTCGCGCCTTTATAACTGACCACACCCCCATTCCTCACCAATGAAATAAATGACGTACAAATACTGCCATCTATTATGTAAATAGTAAAACTGCATATTAAATGTCCATTCGAAAGGAAAATGTGCATCACTGAAAAGAATCACCAAGTTTTCTTCTGCCCGAACTGAGCTAAGGCATCACAAATATTTTGAAAAGAAAACATGAAACCTTTGTGCTCGAGGAATAAACAGGAAATCCAACGTAAATAAAGCACAAATAGCAGTAAGATGCAATTTTGCATACGGCCGTTTCGAAGCTACAAAGGAGCTTCTTCATCAGTGCAACGAACTTAGTGGCAGCTCAAGAAAGCCGAAGACTAAGCTTGGCTTAGTCTCCGAATTGCATCTTACTGCTATTTGTGATATATTTATGTTGGATTTCCTGTTTATCACAAATATTGCCCATTTCGGTGGCCCCAACTAGGTTCGGCCACTACTGGTAAGGGGTTAAAAGAGTGAAATGTTCGTTTTATCAGTAGGTTACTGTTTATCGAGCTTATGGTTGAGCTAGGCTTCAATGATTTCATACTATTTTTGTTTTTTAATTTTTCTTGCATGGATATATTACTTTCACAGTATCACTTCAGTAATATTGTGCTTTGGAATCCTTTATCATATTAATAACCACTGAATAAAACGATCAGTCAATAAAACATCTGTTTTCTTTTTTAAGTACAAACAGTATTACGCTTAGTGACCAATTAAACTTTTTTTTTTAGTCTTTTGAGCTTTACTTCTTGTTACGTGACTGATCTAAGACCAACAGTACTCTTCAGACGTCTTCTGTTACATTTTCTTATAAGACGTTGTTACTTACGAACTATTTCAATACCTGATTCCTTCAATTTTCTGAACCGTACTTTTATACACTATCTACCAATAAGTATTTGGACACCCATGAAAATGACGGTGTCTGTGGACCCGATATACTTCACGCCCTCCGCCATTAAATATCGTGTAAGAAACAACATTGGCATTAGTCGCATGCAAGATGCCACGAAGTGCAGAGTTACCTGATTTCGAGAAAGGAGTAATCATCGGGTACCACAGAAAAGGCCGAATATAGGTTCGTTAAATAGAGGTCCGACTGTATGTATGTATGTATGTATGTATGTATGTATGTATGTATGTGTGTATATATATATGTATATATATATATATATATATATATATATATATATATATATATATATATATATAGTGTGAGTATGTGTGTATGCATGTTTGTGTGTGTGTTAATTTTTTTCAACAGTCACCTCTTTCAGTTACGAATTGAGAGCAAGAATAAATTGCAATAATTAAAGTTCTATTTCAGGCCCGAACGACTATTTCAGATCTAAAACATCCATACCAGTGTCTAATTCCCATCGTATTTCGACTCGATCACAAAAGGTTTTCGCTTTATTATTAATGTATAAAAACGTGTAAACGATATTCTCTTTCACTAAGCCCTTTCTTTCTTTTTTCCTTCCTTAACTTCACTGCGTCGTTTGTTGATAGTTATCAAAAGGAAACGTTGTAGAAAAGTCGTGTAAGATTAATAATACGGTAAAAGGGGTTTGCGTGCAGTGGAAAGTCGTTCAACTATTTTTTTCCATTTCTTCCATGTCATAAACTCTCAGGTCACGTTTCCTGTGTGTACTCGTTCTAGATGTTTGATACGCAGTACATTTTTGTAAAAGAAATGTGTGTGACAGACGACTGCGATTGGACGTAGTCCAGCGAAAGAAATACGCTCATTAAATCTGTCGCCCGCTAATTTCATGCTCTCTGCTTACTACTACTTAAATGGTGATTTTAAAACACTGCGCACTTATATCTGACCGCGAAATTAAATATTTTCAAAGGATAGTTGACGCCGTAATTATATGTCATATATATATATATATATATATATGTGTGTGTGTGTGTGTGTGTATAGTATATATATATATATATATATATATATATATATATATATATATATATATATATATATACTAGCGGACCCGACAGACGTTGTGCTGTTCAAACGTTGCAAATCCAAAAATCATAAAATTATTTCAATAAACTATAAATTGTTTGGACCGTTTTGATGAAAAAATATGTGAAAAAATTATTTTTATAAAAACCTTGCACCACCACGCGTACAGTTATCACAACTCGACCTATCTTAAAATTAGCAAGAATGTGGACGAAATTTCATTAATACGGCTATTAGTATGACTAATCAATGAGCCGTTCAATACTTCATAAGTTGCATAGCATCAAATGAGAATTGACAATTTAAATTTGTAGGTTTAAATTTGTAAGCTAATTGTTATTCAATGCACGTGTATACAGCATTAAAATTCATGAAAATAAAAAAAAAATTCTGAAACGCGATTGCAGCGCTGCTTACCGGATCGAATTGTGTACCTAAACTAACCAAAGATCAACAACAACACATAAATAAGTAAATAAATTAAAAGAACATTTTCTATCGGATCAAATTGTGAATCTAAACCATTCTCGAATCAACTTAATCGCACACAAAAAATTTCATTAAAATCAGTCCAGCCGTTTAGGAGGAGTTCAGTGACATACACACGGACAGAAAAAAATAAATAAATAAATAAAAAATAAAAAATATATATATATATATATATATATATATATATATATATATATATATATATATATATATATATATATATATATATATATATAAATATATATATATAAATATATATATATATATATATATATATATAAATATATATATATATATATATATATATATATATATATATATATATATATATATATATATGTGTGTGTAATAATAATAATAATAATCGTGGTTGTATGGTTGTTGCCGGGCACATAACTTGGCCGTTGAAATCATCAGTTTTGTAGTCGTAGCTAAGGCAAATGGAAACTGTGGCGGGGCGAAGCAATGGCCGGGAGCTTCAAACATTTTGTATCCATAACGTGCAATCAAAGTAGCGAGGTAGATAGAGAGGGCAATAAAACACCTCGGAACCCATCAGGAAAAAGGCAGCTGGTTCATACAAAGTCTTTATTTCCGACACTGTTTCGTAGAACATCAATTAGATTTACTCGAAGACATCGCGCGACGCTGACGGGGACGCGGCCCCGCCCGTACAAATTTTACAGGAGCGAAAACTCACATCTTTTCTGGCTGTGAGCAGACACCCAAAAGCTACGGAATTATCGAGAAAAGCGCGGGTTGAACTTTAATTGGTTTAAAAACTGACACGTGATTAAGTCGCGTCATATGAGGCGATGGTCTCGCGATGTTCCACGCCGTTCGCGTTATATAACTCTTATTATAAGCTTTGGCCACACGTGCCTTAGGGGAAAAACTAATAAATTACTTCGGTTTGGATTTAGGTCGCGATTCAAAGGTTAAGGGGACGGTATTCTGTTGCGTTAGGATGAAGACTTTGGAACGGGCGTGATAAATTTATATATATATATATATATATATATATATATATATATATATATATATATATATACAGTGGAACCTCGACTCACGAGTTTAATTCGTTCCATGATGGAGCTCGTAACTCGAAATACTCGAATCTAGAATCAATTTTCCCCATTGATATGAATGGAAATGCCATTAATTCGTTCCGGGCTCCCCCAAAACACCGTTTTTAAATGAGAAAAATGTGCTTATAAACGACGAACATTGCATAAAAACGCAATACAATAGAATGTACTGCAATAAATTTATTTTATTAAGTGTAATGTACAACATTTACCTTGGAAATCAGACATGATGATGCTGATGGAAGAGGAGGAGAAAGGCTGAACTGAAAAATTAAATCTTATTCGTTGATTTTTTACCTTTTCGCCCCGCTTTCCTCACTTTCGCTTTTATTACCAGCGAACGAGTGAGACACGGAAGCTTGACGATTCTTGCCTCGTTCACTGTGGCTGTAAAGTCCAGATTCTTCTTTCTCAGAATCCGTAGAAGGGGGAGAGCTTGCGATCCTAGGACGAAGGTCATCCCATCCTTTAGACCCCATGGGGAGTTCCAGTATGGGGGAGGAAATTGAAGCGAGAGAGGTTGGAAGCTGTTCGATTTCAGAGGGCGACTCAAGTTTGGGCAGAGCAACCTGCCCCGGGTGGCAATTGTTCAGTGTTAATCTCTTGGTTTAAGACTGGATAGTAGTCTCAGAATAATATGTATACAATTGTATAATAATTGTACATAAAGGTTGTAAATATTATATGCTTCTTGTGTTCTCATTTGATGAGCACGTAACATGGCATTCGCTGCTCAAACTAGCGGTGAGATATCTGAAGCTTGCTCGTAACCCGAATTTTAGCTCGTAACTCGAAGCAAAAAACCTACCGAGAGAATGCTCGTATCTCGAAAAACTCGGAAGTCGAGGTACCACTGTATATATATATATATATATATATATATATATATATATATATATATATGTGTGTGTGTGTGTGTGTGTGTGTGTGTGTGTGTGTGTGTGTGTGTGTGTGTGTATATATATATATATATATATACCTAATTCTGTTTTTGCATGCACCTTTTTTACACGAATTTGATTTAACACGAATTCAAAAAAATAATTCATTCTCTTTTTACGCGAGTCATTTTGATTTAACACTAGTGGTCCAATTCAATTTCTCAATATTTTTTTTTCTAAATTCTAAGAACACAAAATTTTATTTGTGGCGTGTTATTTTTGGCGATAGTGTATCCAGTTCTTTTTGATTCAAGAATTCAGTCCGCAAAAACATTTTCTTCTTTTATTCTATCAAAAATGAAAGAAAATGATCCTGTTCTAAATGCAGATTTAATAAAGAAGGTCTGGAACTGGCCTAAGAATTGAGTAATCATTTTGTCAAACATGACCCTAATGAGGAACGCGCTGGGAAGATTCAACGTGAACTGAAGTTGTTGACAGCCTCTTACGGCGAATTAAATAACGGCCTAACAAAACACGAACGCAACGGTTAATAACCGAATTCGTTCGTAAATCATCAGCACCAGGGGAAACTCGTGCTGATTTTGCTGAAGAGATCACAGAAAGAATTTCATGAATAGAGGAAGAATATGATGTCCACAGCATTTCTAGTGATAGTAGTGATATTCCAGTCGTACGCAAACGTATGCGCCGTTTATTGTCAGAAAGTGAAAATGAATAAAAAAATTTTATGTGTAAAACGGATTTCTTTTTTTTTGTTGTTCATCCCGAATTCTTTTTCCTTTTCATTATATATTATTACACGTGTATTTTGTTGAAATAAAATAATAAGCTTAAAAAGATTTTCCTCATCGGTATAAGTATGATATATCCCCCCAAGAGATTCAAATCTGGTGCCCTTTGTTTTGGTTGTAGGGTTGCCGGGTTTTGTTCTGGTGCTGCCAATTTGTGTTTTTGTTGTTTTTAGAATTTTGTTGCTGCCAGATTTGGTTTTCTCTTGTGTTTTGCGTCATATATAGGCGGCGTGAATGGTTTATTTACGTTGTTTAGTGCAGAAATATTATGTAGAGGCAACAGTTTTTGAATTTTGCGTTCCACGTTTGATTTGAGTTGGAAAACCGGGGATAGTTAACAACATTTTTTTATTTCATTTGTCTCAGGATGCACAGTTGCTTTTTAATTTTTTGACGGAGGTTGGGTTGTTAAAGAGCGCGAATTGCAAAAAATGTGGGTCAGAGATGAGGATTAAAGTTAAAAGTTCATATTCTGATGACAAACAAAAATCGACAAAATCGCCAATGGGGGAGGGGGGATACCATACTAGTTCCTTTTCATATGGTTTTTTAAAAATTATTTTTACTAATTTTTTAGATCCGGAACCAATTTTCTTTTCTTCCATAGATACAATGGCTTTTTTTACACGAATTTTTTTTACACGTATTCTTCAGGAACGTATTATAGAATATTTAAAAACAGAATATATACGTGTATATATATATATATATATATATATACACACCTGTGTTTGTGCAACTGAACTGAAAGTAACATATGTAAGAAATGTTACCATTACCTGTCATCATAAATATACTTTGTTAAGGGTATTCTCCATAAGGCTGATTCTAAAACATCGTGATCTAAAAATGTCAATTTCCATTACTTCAGAACAGAGTTAAAGATAAGACTGAGAAACCCAACTACGATTTTAAAAATTACATCCCTCTCTGTATGTGCTAATTTTCAAAATTAAGATAGCTACACTTTATCATTACAACAAATAAGAAATTGTTGAGAAAAAATTTAAAATATAGTGTTGATTACTTCACTCTGTTGATTGTCCGTTGTGTATTGAAATCTCACTCTGTTCATTTCTTACTTCTGTATGCATTACTGTTCACAATTAAGATATCTACACTTAATCATATAAAATAATAAATTGTTGGGGAAATTTCTTCACTTAAAAAATGGAGTAAAAATTCAGCAAGTACTGAAAAAGGTGTAGAAAATTAGCTATTACTGGCTGTTGGTTGCTATACCGGCGACGGTTAAGCCTAACCTCGCGATCATTTATGCTATCTCTTTCACGCCTCTATCTTAATGAATTATTTCTTCTTCGCTTTCTTTCTTGAGATTGTTCCCAATTTTCACTTGATCGTGCAGCTCGCTTTCGAGTATTCCTGATTTCAGTGCTTAAATCCATATTGACACGGGGTTGCAAATTAAGGACGGCCGCTAATGTTTACATCTGGTAGATGCAGCCGTTACCATTCGGAGTGTAGAAATATCGTCGATTTTTGTGCCGCATACCTACGCGTTTTATATATATATATAGATTCCGCAACCTCTGGAGCAAAAAGTGAAGTAGCTAATACATATCTCCTGAGTTCAAAATCTAGGAAGCCACGCTGAATAATAGCTCTTGTTTATAGACAATGGATCCTTTTAGGTTTAACACACGTAAAAAAGGAAGCTGAAAACACGTCTTTCATAATAAATAATTTTCCATGTTTTTTAAGGCACATGGTCTTATGGGAATTTCAGTCACGTCGAGCAGACGCATGTAAAGAGATTTTTCAGGGAAAAACTAGTCCCGTCCGGAAATCTTAGCTGACAAATATAAGCGAATAGTTAGTCTATTTTTTTATAAACTGCTGGATTTTGGATAAATGCGTGCCTCTCTTCTCGCGTCGCGTGGCGGTGCACGACGTTTGTTGTTGTACCTATGTCTGTCTGTGCCTTTTGCCACTCACATACTAATTGTCGCCGAACGATGAACGTTATTTCGAACTACCTACAAAATTAGATTCTACTTAGGGATTGCAGAACCGGGTTTTAGTTCTCAAGTTTTACCGGAAACGATTACCCGTGTTTGAATAAGACATTGTCCTCAAAATATTTGCCATAAATGTTAATGAAAAGGCTATATTTATTAATAATGTAAAGAATTTCAGTTTATTGTGTAAGTAAAAAGTGCGTTTCTTTTTAATTTATGTTCATTTAAATATTTGTTGTTTTTTTTAGTATGCGCACAAAAAACATAATATATCCCTGCTTTTGTCACATAGGCGTGAACGTATTTTCCTACAAATTTGGTCTGAATCTAAAAAAGATTCTTTTTGACTCGATACTTAAGGGATTAAAAATGTACTTACATTTATAGTAACATGTGCGGCACTCTATTTTGTTGATAAGCGCTATTTCCCTACTTTTATCCAAGACCACCCAAAGACTTTACGGGGCCTGGGGCAAACTTCTGTTAGGGGCCCCAAGAAATCTGATTAATCGAATAATTTTTTTTTATTTATTTATTTTATTTATTTATTTATTTTTTTTTTTTGGGGGGGGGGGCTTTTTTCAGGAGATTATTTTGAATTTTGAAGTACGGTACAAGTTTTAGAATTTTCTTTCGGAGGAAATCTAATAAATAAATTTTTAAAAAAATTTTGGGCCCCTCCTGCAGTTGGGGGCCTGGGGCAAAGTGCCCCAGTTGCCCCCCCCCCCCCTCTGTGCGGCCCTGCTTTTATCCCAACTGTTTTAACGACTATACCAGTGGGTGAGGGAGGAGGGATCCAAAGTTGCTATTGCGAGTAAATCTAAAAAAAAAATCCTTTGAAACACTTGGGGTGACCCAAGATACGGAAAAATTTTTTCACCCCGCGAACAGAATTTTCAATTTGGTTCGGGTTGATCGGCAGGGGGGAGGGGGGGGGAGAAAGAGGTATCTCAAGGACATCATTTACATACTTAAATGCCAGCGATAAAATGGTTCTTGGTCAGTCACTATCAGATGTCTATTAAGACCGAAATATACTACAAAATGTGATGGCCTAAGGGCCTGTTGACATAGAATCCGTCAGCGTCAGCATTATTCGTATTGACATATTTTAAACCAGTCACAGACCTTAACAATTTCTTTGCTAATCGTTTAGAGGTTTGTAATTGTTTAAATATATTTCAATACGAGTGATACTGACGCTAACAGATTCTATGTGAATAGGCCATATTTGTAGGGACGATTTCGTAGCGCAAGGGATGTTTGCCGCGGATAAGAGTCACAGTTATACGATGGATGTATTATAGAGCGAAAGTAACTATCTCATCCGGTATGTATCTCTTTTGGCCAGACGGAATCACCTTGCAACTGTAAGGCAAATGGCATGTGACCTGTCAGTATTCGTTGGTGCAAGAGGGAGCATTTCTGCTGACAGGAGATAAAACGGACGATGTCCATAAGCAAGGGAGTCACAGTGCTGTGTTCCTCTTTCTTCCTGTTCTAAGAGGGCGCACGCTTAAGATGTTGCCAATGTCACTGATGGATCCCAATCGATTGGTTTCGGTAACTCTTTACTGGTGATTCGAGGTACAGATTTAATGCTGATTCATGACCTACTTTATCTACTGAGAACCCAGAACACACAACTTTCCATCAAGTACATGAATGAAATACCCAGTTTTCAGGTGTTTACGGTGTTTTGAATCATGGTAAATGGCGGCATCGACCTTCATATCTACTACAGACTTTCTGTAACCGATCAAAAGGTTCTGCATCCACAAATAAAGCTTTCTGGGGGTTGTTTTTGGAGCATAGTTTCTTCCGATGGACGAACTCATGGGGGCCAATTGGTGGATATGAATAACTTGAAACTGATAATATTTCTTGATAGCATGGTTCGACATAATCGATGTATCCTTATTTTATTGAACTTGAGAGGATTGTCTTGGGGAACATATTTTAGCACGCCATTTTCTCTCTTCTAGAAGAAAGAGTGTTATTTCCTCAGGGGTTAATTCGCAGTCGTAGGGCCTGTTCACATAGGAGCCCGGTAGTGGAAGCGTTAAAGGAAAGATGGCGCTGAGACGGAAATTAACCAATCATAGGAGTTAAAAATTTCGGTGCTAATCGTTTGGAGGTTTGTCATTGGTGAAATGTATTTCAATACTTTAACCTTCCACTACCGGACTCCTACGTGAACAGGCCCTAACTCCACCGACAAATTTTGCGATACCTGAAATGACAGTTATACTTGGTTATGCACTATACTGGCTTTTCTGTCTCAGTAATGGGATACCAGGATTTGTCATTGTTTCCATCTATATATTTTCAAAACAAACTTATTATTTTTGATTTCAACTCTGGCAGTGCTGCTCGTTTCGTAATATGTCCTATAGCAACATGGCTATAAACTACCCTTGACACACCTGACCTATTCTGAAGCGGCAGTCAAATGTGTGTATAATTATTTTTCATTAGCACAGCTGGTGTCCAGTCTAAGCATCATTAAGGACACCTGAAGTCATTAAACACCGTAGGAAAGTCTCTATTGAAGCACCCGGAGTTTCTGAAAAGAAATCGAGATAGTTCGAGAAGTTTCGAAGGAACTCAAAAAGGCCAACACGGAGGCGAAGAGTAGAGGAGACTGACATCTGCTGTTCTGGGATAGGGTACCGGAGGCCATCGCTAGAGGAAGGATCTACAGATCTGCTATTCTGCGCAATACGTTATGTTGATTGTCTGGCGGTGCAGATTAGGTGCTGTACGGAACTACGTTGTACCTATACTTGTATATAAGACGAAGCAACAAAACTAATAAAAGCGCCTAATTCTAATAAACGGCTTTGTCCTCTCTCTAAAAAAACCTCTCTCGAATCGTGAAGTTTAGTTGTGGGGCCACGACACCACAGTCCCTTTTAAAGTTCCTGTAGAACTTCAGAACGTTTCGTTCTATACATCACAAGTAATGCAATTTTTTTATTTGCCTTTTAATATAGTATAGCACAGTGAAAGTTCGATACCATAAAGCTTGAACTAAATGCATGTAAAAATGAGAGGCATTTCAACTAAAATCCGCAGTCAACTTTTTTCTCGCTTCACTACCACTTAACGTCAAATACCTTTGCACGAAACACAAATTCTGAACACAAGAGCTTAAACGAACGATAAAAACTGTAAAGGGCACTAAAATCGTATTATTTCCTGAAAATGAAAACTTCTCCTTCATAACAATTACAATTTTTTCCCCATTTCCTCCAATCAATTCTTCAACTCTTTTCCGCTGACTCTAGATCTTTATTCATTCATAGTAAACTGGATTCACGAAAACCGGATTACGTCGTTCTTTTTTTTAATACCATTTTTCTTTTTGCGGTGAGTGGCAGCATTTAGAAATCCGATTTTTACAGAAAAGAAACTAAAGTTAAGTTGAGTGCACGAACTACGATGGACGAAAATAACTCGGCATTTGAAATTGGGGGGGAATTTTTTAATAAATGAAACGTTAATGTTTACTTCCCATTTAGTCTTTTTATGGAATTTTTATGGAGCATCGAGTGCTGGTTTCGTGCTGGGGAACGAGAATGGTTATTAATTTTCATTCGCAGCGATATTTTATCGTTTGACATTTCTGGGAGTTCTTTGCTGTGCCTTGTGCTTTTACGTCGCGTTAACTACAGAACTGATCTTCATAAATTTCTGTTTAATGTTATGTGTATTTTATAGCTTTTAAAACGCCAATGTTTCTGGATTCTTTATGTTTGTTCTATTATGACGCATGTTATTTTCACCTTTTATTCTCTGTTCTTTTAGTAAATTACGGGGTTTTTTTTTTTTTTTTTTTTTTTTTTTTTTTTTTTTTTTTGGTTTTTTTTACTTTTCCTTAGAGCGTAGGAATAGGAGAATTTTGTAAGCGAAAAAAAATTCGACCTTTTTTTTTTTAAAGAAAAAATGGTGCTTTAGTACTGAAGTGTCTAAACCAGTGATTCCCAACCTGTGGTTCGCGTAGTGTTTCCTGGTTTGATCCAATTAAAATGATTTTTTAACGAATTTTTTACCGAAAAATTTGTTAGTATCTTTTTACCATGAAACTAAAGCAGTGATGTTTTTTAAAGATAAAAGTATCATTCAAAGCGCAAACCTAGTTCGTTAGGGCCTGTTCACATAGAATCCGTCAACGTCAGCGTTACTTTGTATTTACATATTTTAAACCAATCACAGACCTTAACAATTTCATGGCTAATTGTTTGGAGGCTTGTTATTGGTTAAATATATTTCAATACGAGTAACACTGACGCTGATGGATTCTATGTGAACAGACCCTTGGAAATGTACCGCCATTATTGGGTGGTGAAAGAAAATCACGGTTACTTATTCCGTACAGTACTCAAATTCTAAACGGCAGTTTGTCTTTGATCAGTTTGTCCGTGCTGTCAAATTTGGCATTACTATTGTAGTTTCCCCAACGGAATAAAGCAATTTTATTTAGATAAGAGTTTTTCTATATTTATTGTTAAATAATTCTGAATTAATACGATTTGGTTTGGTTTGGTTTGGAGCGTTATGGTCCACTATTTTGCTACACGAGGGCTAATTAGACCGGGACCTACAGTTTAAAGTCGGTTCCGAACGGCTACAAACATCCATGCCAACAGTGGGACTCGAACCCACTGGATCTGAACCAAATGCCAGAACCCTAGCAATTCGGCCATCAAGGTGCTTTTTTTTTTAGGTTCTGTCCTATTCTTCTTTTTACACTCCTTTCACTGAGGGATGAATGTTTCTCCATGTTCTCCTTTTCTTACAAATTTCATTTTTGTTTAAATTAAACAGTTTGTTTGAATTTAAATTACGTAAAATGCCTTTCAGTATTTTTCTTTATGTCTTAAATGATCTTTTAATGGGTATGGGCAGAGGGGGGTGGGTGGTCCCATGATGCTTGGAAACCATTGAAGGGGTCGCGACTCGAAAAAGTTTGGGAAACACTGGTCTAAACGAAATTTTCCATTTTGCCATTTGTGTGTATTCAGGTTCTTGAACAAATTTAAATAGACCCACAATGTTTCATTAGTATTTTCTTTTTTAAAATGTCTAAAGGAACTGTCCCCCTTCATTAAGAATAAATATTAAAAAGGCAGGTAGTTGTAGCCCCCTCATGCTGTAATTCCAAACATCTATATATATAAAACGCGTAGGTATGCGGCACAAAAATCGACGATATTTCTACACTCCGAATGGCAACGGGTACCACTACCAGATGTAAACATTAGCAGCCGTCCTCAATTTGCAACCGCGTGTCAACATGGTTTTACGCACTGAAATCAGGAATGTTCGAAAGCGCGCTGTACGATCAAGTGAAAATTGGGAACAGTCTCAAGAAAGAAAGAGAATAAATAATTCATTAAGAGAGAGCATAAATAATCACGAGGTTAGGCTTAACCGTCACCGGCATAGCAATCAACAACCAGTAATAGTTAATTTTCTACACATTTTTCAGTACTTGCCGAATTTTTACTCCATTTTATAAGTGAAAAAATTTTCTCAACAATTTATTATTTGATATGATTAATTGTAGATATCTGAATTGTGAACAGTAATACAGAGAGTGATGTAATCAACACTATATTTTAAATTTTCCCCCAACAATTTCTTATTTGTTGTAACAATAAAGTATAGATATCTTAATTTTGAAAAATAGTACATAGAAAGAGGGATGTAATTTTTAAAATCATTCATGTTGCGTTTCTCAGTCTTATCATTAACTCTGTTCTGAGGTAATGGAAATTCACATTTTTTTTATCACGATGTTCTAGAATCAGCCTTATAGAGCAGAGATCCGCAACCTTTTATCTTCCACGGCACAAAAACGTTTTTTCGATAATTCCGCGGCACACCACAAGAAAAAGCTTGCAAATAGATAAATTACAATAAATACGTATGTGTTTTTATTAGATAAAAAAACACAATAAAATAGCTCTATGTATCATGATAATTATAATCATTTAAGTTTTATATAAATCATTTTGAACTGTACTGTAGAAGCGGAATGGTATAATTCCCCACGGTGTGTCGCCAAGAGCAAATCTGTTGTAGAGGCTGCAGAGGCAGGGGTAAATAGGGGCTTGTATACCAGGAGGAAATAGAAGAATAGCTGTCGGTGGGGCCATTGATAGCAATCTAAAGTCTATAAATATTGCAAGATAGATGGTCGTTATTTTACGGCCCACAGTAAAACCTTCAGATGATAAGGGTCAAAGTGGTATTGCAAATGAAAATTATGGTAGGGAGGTAGTTCGTAGACTATGGACAGAGGCTGTATAATAAGGAACCAATTGGGGCAGGAACTACTGAGAGAAAAACAGCCCTCTGCCCAATAAAAATGAGGGGTGGGCCAGAATGGCCTCCCTGTAAACGGACAACAGCCCCTCCAAGTACGAAAGGAATAGGAGAGGAGGTCCAGATTTTTCTCAGACTTTTTTCTTAGCGCTCAGATGATAGAGAGTCTTGACTGCCTCAGAGTCTAGGAGAAGTGCCAGTAACCCGCTAAGATGTTCCTGTACATGAAATGATTCTGGGTCCCTGTCGTCGATGCCATCTTTCATCGCTGCATACTTCAGCTGTAGTAAGTGCCTCCCCATAGACTCTAAAAATCATGACTTTGACCATATAGTTTGCCTCTACTTCTGAGTTCTCGTATGTAAAATGTTAATATGAAAGGGAATATTGTGCTAGTAGCAATTACACTTTAATTGAATTTTGTGAATTATCAAATAAATGTATGTTAAAGGCCAATGCTATGCCTTCCTTGCTTGCTCCAACACACGCATGCATCCATTGTTTTAAGGTGATTAAATTGCCTACATGTACATCAACACAAGAACAAAAATATAAAGTTATAGTTTACAAGTAAAAAAAAATTCTCCTTAAATATTTATATTAAAATTTGTTTTTGGTCTTTACTTAAGACTAATAAATCAAATTTAAACATAACTAATTTAATAATGAGATATTTGAGCTTGTTTTGATGAACATATGTACGTAAGTACGTTTTATATTTGGCTCTATATTAGAAAGAGCTACTCGAAGTTCATGGTAAAGACCCTTTAAACACGATCGTTTGTCATTTTTAATTAGAACCAGCGTCGAAAAACTTTGTTCTCATAAGTATGTCGTAGAAAAAGGGAGCAAAATTGCAATGGCCTTGTCAGAAATTTGTGGATATTCTTTCTTAACTGAAATCCAGAAATATGACGCTCGAGCATACATGCAGTATATGGTAACAACATGTTTTTGTTTTTCGTATAATTTCGACCCAGGGAAATTACATATTAGCAAAATGTTAGAGGCATATTTTACTTAGAAAAATTTCTAACTGATGCGGTGGTTAATATTTTTTTTATTATTATAATCGATAAAATCACCGCGGCAGTCAAGATCACCTCGCCGCACACTAGTGTGCCACAGCACGGCGGTTGCGGAGCACTGTTATAGAGAATACCCCTTAACAACGTATATTTATGATTCTAGGTAATGATAACATCCCTTACATATGTTACTTCCAGTTGCGTTGTTTTGCAAAAGAAAATATAAAACTAAAAGCGACCATGTTGGTCGCGCAGCAGCTAGTTAAATAAGTTAATTTTTTTTAACTAAATTATATTTTTAATTACTATATCTTTTTTTATAAGTTTAAAATTTTACCATAGAGAAATAAACTGTTGTATCAATAAAGTAGTAAACCTTCCGGAAAATACAATAGTGAAATCTGATACTGCATACGAGGTATTTGTAATCGTATAGCCAAAGACCTTACTTTTGATAACTGTCCGTCCAGCGCTTTTTTTCTTAACATATCAGTTCTGTTTATTTAATCAGACGCTGCAACGTATCATGTCATGTTACATTTTATTTTCTCCTTGATTTATTTTATCTCTGTATTTTATGTGAATTCTTTCCTAGCTTTATGTGCCGTCATATTCCGGGCAGACAAGCGTTGATATACTCAACGGGTTTAAAAAAAGGGTTGGCGATGAAGTGAAGATTAAATTAACAGTAGAATGGATTTCTTAGCTGATGAAACGCAACCGGAGGTTAATTTTCGAAGGTATGTGAGATCAATGCGGCAAATTGAACGACGGAGTATCGTAATTTTTGCCTTCTGCAATAATACTAAATACCAGCTGTTTATCGCTTCATTTGTTGCTGCTTGTTTGTAAATACTGCATTCTAAAGCAGTGGTCGTCAAACTTTGAAGCCACTGAGCAACCGTACTGTACGTAAATCTTACTGTGAGCTAACAAAAGAAATCAGGGCAAAAATAATTTTTTTTCTATATTACACATTTATTTATTACCTATTAACATACATTTCTAGTAAATATTACATCCAATTGAATGAAATTGTTTATATCGTAAATAATTAAATAAGAAGTGTAAGAACAATTTTTTTCATGTGACTAATTAAGTTTAAGGAGAAGTATGGCTCTCTTTTGTCTTCAACAATTTTTTTAATGTTGAATGAGTAGGTCATAGCTGCCATTCGAATGCAGTTGTCCAAATGTTCATCAGTCAGTCTGTGACTGTACTTGTTTTTTGTAAACTCCATACTGGAAAAACGTTGCAAAACTCTGCCTCTGCTAAGCGAACGAACTTCTGTATGAAGCAGTAGATCACCATACTGCCATTCCAACTCTTCAGTCAGTGCACTGAACAAATGTCTCTAAAGTGCATGTGTTCTCACTTTATTTACTACTGTTACTACTGTTTTCATTACATTGTTTATACTTAAGAACTTTCCACACAAGGATTGCTGGTATATTTTACAATGATAAGTCAGAAATTTCGGAAAGCTGTTGTCTTTACGACACAAGGCAATGAATATCTTCTCCCCACCTACCATCGCAGGAGCTCCATCGGTTGCTAAGGCCACCAACTTCTTTACAGGAATATGTTCTGAGTCGATAAGCCTTTTAAATGCTAAAAATATGTCCTGTCCCGTAGTATGTCCTGTAAATGATACAACTTTTACCAGCTTTTCTCCAATTTCAAATTCATAAAAAGCCATTCTTACAAAAACGGCCTACTGATCTGATCTGTATGAACTACGTACAATATCAGTTGATTCGTCAAGCTGTAGGGAAAATAACTGCAGCGATCAAAGTCAGTTTTAAGTTGTGAAGTTGCATCAGAACTCATAGCTTCAACTCCTCTCATTACTGTATTTACAGAAAGCTGGACAAATTTAATAGCAGACATTATTTGCAGATTTGTTTTTGAAATTGTCAAATTATGCATCTGCAGCTTCTAAAAATGCAGCTTTTATTAACTCACCATCTTCGGTTTCTTATTTTGGGCGATCACTTTGGAAACTCAGAATGATGTCTCAGTTGATGACTTATTCTTGTATAATGTCTTGAAAAAAGTAGATTGTTGAGCATTTAGTTGAGATTTTAACTGCATTACCTTTTCTTTCTTTAACGAAGAATTAAGTGGGAAATCCTTTTCAAGCCCTGAATGAACGATTTTGAAATGACGTTCGACGTTCCCTTCTTTTCCCAACTGATGCACTTACATGACAAAGTAAGCATACACATTTGTCCTTTACCTGGGAAAAAAAAGTAATCGGTTTCCCACTCGAGATAAAAATGAAAAGTTTTTGGTTTTTTGCTTGAACTCGCCATCATTAGAACAAACCTAGTTTAGTATAAAAGATTAAATCAAACTATCCACATTAACAAATGTCTGATATACACACGAAAATAACAAAGACATAACCTTAGTCTGATGTGTGCATGAAACACATAACAGGCATAGCCTGACTCTCGCTCAAACAACTACGACATTAAGTGACGGTAGCGCGAGAGTAACTTACAGAAATTCAGTTGTTTTCGTGACTCATCGGCCTCATGTTAGCCAACCTGGGCGGAGCTGCAATCTACCTAAAATTTTCCCGCGAACTACTAGTAGCTCGCGATCGACGGTTTGGCGATCTATGGTCTAAAGCAGGCGTCGGCAACCTATGGCACGCGGTGGAGTTCTTAATGGCACTGTACACTATTCTACGTTGGAAATAAATTCAGCATTTTCATTTACGTACACTAGCAGTAAATGTATAGTCACACGGAATCCCCTCGTAAATTGAGTGGGTCCGTTCCAAGTGCGTTCTGTTCGGCGCATCGGTATACTAATTTGACGTTGTGACAATTTGTAACATAGCTTATACTATATTTCATATTGTTATATGGTATGTAACAAAGTTCAGTTGTTTTTTGTTTAAGTTTTTTGTGAAGACTTGTATTTTATTGGTTTAATTTTTGTTATAATTCCTCCAAATTTCATCAAATGGAGAATAAGAAACAAAAACTTGATGTTCGCGGTTTTCAAGATACTTGGACGAATGAATATGGATTTATACAACAAAAGGATCGTGCTGTATGTGTGATATGTCGCGAAAGCGTCGTATGCCGCACGTCAAGTGTACAAAGACATTTCCAAACCAAACATCAGTCCACATTTAATAACAACGATGAGAAATGTGAAGCTATAAAGGGAGCTGTTTCTGGTTATAAGAAACAAGTAACTTTTTTTGTGGAATAACTGGAACGAAGCCTAAAGCGACAGAATGCAGCTTCGCAATTGCTCATTGCATAGCTGCCATAGGCAAGCCCTTTACAGATGGGGAATATATAAAGGAAATCTTTATAAAAAATGCTGAAAAGTTGTTCAGCGATTAACCTAACAAACAAACAATATTATCCCGAATTCGAGAAATACCGGCTTCTGTGCAAACAATTGAAAGAAGAATATCTGCAATGGCAGAAAATATAACAACAAAACAGAATTCTGGATTAGAAGAAGCTGTTGCATTTAGCGTCGCTGTTGATGAAAGCACCGATATAAATGATGTTGCGCGGCTTGCAGTAATTGCACGGTATTGTGATAAAGATCAAGTTTATGAAGAATTGTGCAGCTTGATTCCTCTGTCTGGGACAACTAAGAGGCAGGATATTCTTTCTTCATTCATAAACTATTTTGACAACAAAAACTTTAATACAGAAAAAATATTTTGTGTAATTACTGATGGCGCACCTGCAATGGTTGGCAAGGATAGAGGATTTGTCAAACGTCTTGAAAATCATATTGGGCATAAAATATTGAACTTCCATTGTATAATACATCAGGAAAGTTTAGTTGCCAAAATTTCGTCACTTGTTAAAATAGTTAATTTTATAGTGTCTCGTTCTTCATTGACACACAGGCAATTTAAATCTCTTTTAGAAGAAATGTAAAGTGAATACGTGGACCTCCGCTTAGACAGCTATGTCCATTGGCTTAGTCGAGGTAATGTGTTGAACAAGTTTGTGTCAAGTCTGGAACACATTCGAGTTTTTCTTAATGAGAAGGAACATTTCCCCGAATTGAACTATAAAGAATGGTTATACAAATTGATGTTTCTGACTGATATAACTAAACATCTCAATGAACTAAACTTAAGATTGCAAGGAAAGCGCCAAACTGTGCTCGAATGTTTTGAATATTGGAAAGGATTTGATACAAAATTAAATATATTTTTATGTGATATTAATACTAGTACCTACAAATACTTCCCAAATGTTAAAGCGCTTGCAAATAAATCGACCATAGACAAAGATGAACTTAAAACCTACGTCGAAGCACTTAAAGAGGAATTTTCCAAAACATGCAAAGACTTTGAAGCTCATATGCTTATGTTTTCCTTCCACATAAAACCAGATTTAATAGAGCCACTAATGATCCGGTTTGATCTTTCAATTTTTGAGTAGATGGAAGTTTATAATTTTGAAATTGAACTTATCGAACTAACATCTTCAGAGTTATGGAAAGCAAAATTTGTGGAATTACAAAAAAATCTGGAAGATGACTCTAAGGAAAAATCGACTACTATATTAAATTGTTGGATGTCATTGCCGGAAAGATTTAATTGTTTAAAGAAAATTGCAAGTGCTCTGCTTTCCGCTTTTGGTTCTACATATCTCTGTGAACAAATTTTTCTCACATGAAACATATTTTGAATCCACAAAGAAGTTGTTTAACAACTGAACATTCAGAATCTTGTGTGAAATTAAAAGTGACAAATTATACCCCTGATATTGAAATTTTAAGTAAAGCGGTGCAGGGACAAGGTTCACATTAAAAAATTTTAATTTGTGTTGGAATTTTCTGTTGTTTATTCTTTTAATAAATTTGTTATCACATTCTTCTCCTCTAGAACTCCATTATATAATTTGATGGAGATATATACACCTATACATGTATACCTACTATTACTTTCTGGTAACAACAATTAAGGCAGCACCCTGAATCATATGGTAGAGTGGCTTAGCACACCACAGCTAAAAGGTTGCCGACCCCTGGCCTAAAGCATTATTGTCTTATAAAATACTAGCTGTAAACCCGCACTTCGCTACGCAGTACATTCAAATTAAATACAGCGGTCAATGTATGCAATTAATGTCCAATATATATATATATATATATATATATATATATATATATATATATATATATATATATATATATATACCGGGTGGCCATAATTAAACTGACAGTGCTCACAGTGTTCTGTAGCGCGATCTATTTGCGAGAATGACGCCACATTTTGTAGGAAGATTAAACAAGACGGGGGACGAAGGATTCCGCGAAAAAATAAATTAGTTCCAAAAGTCACCGCTAGAAGAATATTTGGCGCTGTGTAATAGAAAATAGAGTGTTAACAAATGCAAATCAATACGGAAATTACCTTTTATTTTGCATTCAAATGAGGTTCAATGTGAATGCCGTTGTTGTGGACCACATATTGCATTCTGTGCACAGTATGCACAACAGCAGAAAGTAACATGTCTGCAGGAATCTCCCGTACAGTCCGTGATATGTTATCCTTCAACGTAGCCAGGTCCTGGACCACTCCTTGATAGACCTTCGGCTTAAGGTAACCCCATAGCCAGAAGCCGCATGGGGTAAGATCAGGCGACCGAGGTGGCCATGCAGTTGGAAAGTAGCGGCTAATGACTCTTTCTGTTGTGAATTTCTGTCGTAGCAGCTGTTGCACCTGTACAGCAACGTGTGGAGGGGCTCCATCTTGCATGAAAATGAGTTCCCCCAGGCATTGTCTTTGCTGAAGTACCGGAATGACAAAGATGTTCAACATGTGGCGATATTTCTCTCCGGTAACAGAACAGGTTTCCGGTCCTGTCGGGGTAATGTTCTCATAGAATGGACATACGATAAATTCCGCTGTGAACCCACACCAAACAGTTACCTTTGGTGAATGTAAGGGAATTTCTGTGACTGCATGTGGTGATTTGTCATCCCAAATTCGGCAGTTCTGGGTATTCACAGTTCCATGCAGGTAAAAGTGGGCCTCGTCTCCCCATAAGATTTTCCACGGCCAAGCATCATCCACCTCCATTCTGGCAAGAAAGGTGAGAGCAAAAGTCAATCGCTTATCATGGTCGGGGTACAGTAACTTCTGTACACGGCTGATCTTGTACGGATAGAAGTTGATAATCTTTCGTAAGATTTTCCATACCGTACTGTAAGGCATATCCATATTCCGAGCTAATCCACGAGCGCTAGAGGTGGCAGCAATATTGTCTGGTCCTCTGTCGACAATCGCCGTGGCAACTGCTTCGATTGTATCCTGTGGTACAGGTTTTCGTCCTCTGCCTGACTGAACCTTCAGAGAACCTGTTTTCTCAAACGTCGCAACCATTGCTTTTAGCCCATTAACTGACACAGGACCGTTACCTTTACGCATTTTTTTGTGCGTTCTAAAAGCACGAAGAGCGGCTGACGCGTTGCACTGGTTGAGGTAAAAGAATTTGACCAGTAACGCACGCTCGACTAAAGAAGGAGACATTGCACATAAACTTTCAATCCGATTGATTCGAAACGTAACACATTGCCTTTTAAAACCCAAGCAGCTGGCACTGTGCCAATGGATGTAACGTGAAATTTGAATAAAGAACTTCTTCTTCTGCTCAGCGTACGTGATATTGCAGATCACGAGACTTTATCGGTGTTTATGTAGATTTTACGCTTTTTTAAAAGTGTTGCCATATTGCACTTGAACTAAATAAGAAAATGTGCATAATAAAAGGTAATTTTATTCCGTATTAATTTGCATTTGTTAACACTCTATTTTCTATTACACAGTGCCAAATATTCCCCTAGCGGGGACTTTTGGAACTAATTTATTTTTTCTCGGAATCCTTCGTCCCCCGTCTTGTTTAATCTTCCTATAAAATGTGGCGTCATTCTCGCAAATAGATCGCGCTACAGAACACTGTGAGCACTGTCAGTTTAATTATGGCCACCCGGTATGTATATATATGTTTGTATATATATGTATGTATATATATGCATGTATATATATGTTTATATATATATATGTGTGTGTGTGTGTATATATACATATACACTGCTGGCCACCCAAATTGCAACACCAAGAAAGACAAGAGATATCACAACAAAATTTATTTTGTAGATAACATGTTGACCAAGTATCAAATGATTAAATTTATAGACTTCTGTGAAGTGTGGTTCCTGCCAAAATCAGTAGCCAGAGTAGCCGCCATTGTTGGAGATCACCGCTGCCAAACGCCTCGGCATTGATTCAAAGAGACTTTGGATGAGTTCTTGGGGTACAGCAGACCAAGCAGCTTCTACACGTAGCCAAAGTTGATCTGCTGTGGCAGCTGGGGATGGAATCTGGGTCAATCGTAGAGCAACCGTGGACCACATGTTTTCTATCGGTGAAAGATCCGGAGAGCGAGGCGGCCAGGGAAGCAATTCAATCTAGCGATTGACGAAGAACCGTTGGACAATGCGTGCCACGTGTGGTCGCGCATTATCCTGTTGAAATATGGCTGTGGGAAAGCCCTGAAGGTAAGGAAGGACAACTGGCTCCAACACCTCGGAGATGTAGCGCTGGCTGTTTAAAGTACCGGCAATGCGTACTAGAGGTGTTCGAGAGTGATATCCAATACCGCCCCATACCATAATACCCGGTGCAAGACCAGTGTGGCGGTGCATAACGCAGCTGTTCAGCATCCTCTCTTCACGGTGTCTCCAGACTCGAATGCGGCCATCGTGGTGTTGCAGACAGAAGCGTGACTCGTCAGTTTCTAAGACAATTTCATTCCATTCTGCCGTCCACATCCTTCTGTCATCGCACCATTGGCGTCGGAGACGTCTGTGGTTCTGCGTCAAGGGTAGACAAAGCAATGGACGTCTTGCGGACAGACCACTCTGCTGTAAACGGCGTCGAATGGTACGCGCAGACACTGGATGATGCGTTACAGACTATGTGCTATGGTTCGTGATGTGACTGAGCGATCAGTCACTGCCATACGCACAATTTGCCTGTCATCACGTTAAGTGGTGCGCATGCGATCGAACACGCCGGTCCGTCGTACCCTCCTGCAACCAACGATCACATATCTGCATTACAGTTGTTTGGTTTCGTCCAACACGACTACCGATTTCCCTGAAAGATAATCCACAATCTCGGTAGGCCACTATCCTTCCTCTGTCGAACTCGGATACTTGATCAAAAGATGATCGCTGTTTTCGACGAGGCATAATTGATCGTTTTTTTAAAAAAAACCACAAGAAAAACACAATTGCCGAACTTGAAATCGTCGAAATCTCCAAGCCTTAAATAGCGCTTTGAAGTGGCGCCACAGGGCGCGTGATGTGCGTCTGCGCTGAAATTCTAATCATTTGCATATCTCACCTCCGCTAATGCATGTTGTAAATTTCATGTTATTTGCATGTTTCCTTCAGGGTGTTGCATTTACAGTGGCCAGCAGCGGGTTTTCAGCTAGTTTCATAAGAAAACTCAATAAATAGTGTTTAGTGCATTCTAAAGGCATTTTAATGAACCTCTTATCTACAGCTGTGACTTATTGGTTGAAATGTGTTTTGGCCCTCCTGTAAAATTTGTAATTGTTCAGTTGAGAGGTTTTGGAGTATAGGTATCGAAAAGACGAATGTCTCACAAAAATTAGTTTCTCAATTATCTAATTCTGTACCACAAGCTATGGAAGCACTCAGATTGGAATGCTTTGATTGTCCAATTGACCTCAAAGTATCTTTTGTTGCTGTATTATTTTTCCTCATGTATAACTTCTCAATTTTCTGGTACTATACGTTAAGGCTGCTATGTACTAACCCCATTGGATTCGCTCACCTCAATGTTAACTTATGGAGAAAATTTGTCCACGGATTGCCGACTTGGATTCAAAGATTTTTTTTTTAAATTGTACTCCGTCATAGAGATATAAATTTTACATTTGTGTACATTTTTCGTTTTTAATAAAAAATGCAATTAGTATTTTAAAATTTAAATTATTCGGGGAAAAATCTGGTATAGTGTGTTCTAAACGCTCATAAATTCCTTCGGTGGACGAAATTTATAAAATGAATCCCGTAGCGCTTTGCAGAAAAGTTCAGGCTATCTGACAATACCAATTTTATTTGATTATTAGCATTTATGTACCTGTAAATAGTTGACAAAAATATATTTTAAATAAAAAATTTGGAAGCAGCGCTTAGCCACCTATAGAGATAGATCCATTACAATCCCTCAAAATGTCAATCCTATGGGGGGGGGTGGAATTCTCGAACTGTCAACTGGACTCCTCCCACCACAAGAGTCTGCAAGAAGAGAAAAAGGGAAATGCGATTTTTTTAGTACATAGCAGCCTTAAGGCTGCTGTGTACTAACCGTATTGAATTCGCTCACCTCCATGTTAACCTATGGATAAAGTGTGTCTACTATTAACAGCTACATAAATGTTGATAATCCAATAAAAATAGTATTTTCAGATAGCCCGAACTTTTCTGCAACATGATTCATTTTATAAATTGCGTTCATCAAAGGAATTGAGGAGCGTCTAAAACACACTATACCAGATTCCCCCCCTCCCGAATAATTTAAATTTAAAAATATTATTTTCATTTTTTTTAAACCGAAAAATGCCCCAAGGCCAAATTTCTTTCTCTATTACGAGTACAATTAATAAAAAATTCTTTAAATCCAAGTCAGCAATCCTTGGACACATTTTCTCCACAGGTTAACACTGAGGTGAGCAAATGCAATAGGGTAAGTACAAAGCAGCCTGAAACTACGGATGAACTCAGATTGTGACATTTTGATCAAGTTTGGACGGCTATATCGGTCCCACATATTTTTTACCATGTTTTTATTAACTTGCTTTCTTGTTTGTTTGTTTGCGTGTGTGTTTGTCCAGTTCAAATCTTGCAATCGATTTTTAACTAATTTCCCGACTAGCTAGACATTTGAAACTTTTAGAATAGCTCAGAACACGATGACAATGCATTTTTTTAATACTTTTAGCCCTCTTTAAGCATATTTTTATCATGTTTATATTATTTTCAGTTAATTTTGTTTTGTAGATTGGTGCATCCATCTGTTGGCCGGGGCGGGAACGAAAAGTTAAACGCAAGTTAACTTCCAATTAACTTCATTTTCTTTCAAGTTGATGGGATAATTCATCAAAAAAATTTTAAAAAGTATTTATTAATACATATAATTGTCAAGCTTACATGATTCAACAGAAAATTTAAAAACATGGTATATAAAAAGTTCTTTTTATCTTCTAATTATTTTTCTCACGAGTATGTATTCTCTTTGAAATGTTGATTCTTTAACAGCAATTTATCTCTTTTGCCCTTTCACATTTTAAAAAAAAATTGATAAATTTTCGTCATTTTGGTTCATTTATTGAACTCGAATATTTCAAAGATCCGCCATCAGACACCGGCAATCGGAATGAATTCGAGCGTGTAATGAAGTGAAATGAAAAACGCAATAAGAATCGAGAAATTTTTGAAGATTTGCGAAAAGAGAGGAGTGGAGACAAACAAGAATGCCCAGATTCGATAATTTAATCGACATCAAATTATAAAAGTCATTCACGCAATATGAGCTTTCCTAATTTATTTAAAGTCAGTGCTTATGACAACGAAGCACTCGAGAAGCTTAGTAACTTTTACGTCTGTGCAGCTGCTATGGATAGCGAATTCGATTATAAATGAGTCGCCGAAGCAGAAATTCACAGGCAAAGGGATTATGTTTTCCATTATCTTTTTTTATTACTTAAGGCGTACGTTATTCGGATAAGAAATCAGGAGAATAATTAGATACTTTTTGTTAGCATAAAAATATCACTAATAATGCAATGAATACGTCATAACTGGTAAGTATGGAAGACAGAAAAATAGGTTATCTTTTCTTAAGTGCCAATAAGGGCCTATTCACATAGAGTCCATAAGCGTCAGCCTTACTGGCATTGATATACAGGGTGGTCATAAAAAAAACTTTGCTGTTATATGGACCTCTAGCGGCCCGTTCAACCAAATAATCGAGATGACCGATTATTCCGTTCAACCAATCGAGATGAGATTTCAGATATGAGCTTCAGATATTCAGAGGTATGAGCTCGGGATTCTCAAAATGGCAACAAAGTGGCGCTCACGGTTACGGTTATCTATACTAATATATAAAGAGAGAGCAGATTTTGTACGTGGAGGGTAATCTCCGGAACCACTGCACCTATTTGAAAAATTCTTTCACTGTTTGAAAGGTACATTATTCCAGATGGACATAGGCTATATATTATGTATATCTGATCAGTAGAAATAAAGTTAGGGGGGATACTCTAGATTTGTATGCACGGCCGCCATCTTGGATTTTTCCGCCAGGGTTTGGCGCATTTCGCATGGCGATAATTATTGCGTTCTGGTAAAAATAACCCAATGTCAAATTCTCTAATTTTAAGATCAAACAGTTATTTCTGATGTGATCTTTTAATTACAGTATAATAATTTTAGGTCAGATCTTGGCCTTGACCTGGAAATCTGAGTCAAATTGACTAGACTCAAAAGAGTAAATTATTTTTAAAACTAAGAGTCTTTTTGTTGAAAATTTTTGAATCCATTATCAGTTTTTCGTTAACTTATTAAATTTAAGTTGCTTTTAATTTTGTTTATCGATTGTCAATTAGTATACTATAATGATACACCATTTCATTTATTTGAAGTAAAAATTATCTGCCATCATTTTTTCGTAAAATGTAAAATACAGTATACATTTTAAATACAATATATTTTAAAATATTTTATAATTCCAAGTTGTAGTGGATTACAAATAAATTTAAATAACTGAAGTTCAACTTCTCTCTCCCCAGGAACCTAAGTTAAAAAGTTAGTTAAGGTTAAGTTATTGGTTTGGGAAAAGGGTTTTTTTTTTTCTTATTTCCAACACAGCAGGATAAATGGTCAAATAACCCTTGTCCCGATTTTATTGTATGCACCAAATATTTGGTTAAGGTCAAATCTGAAGTAAAATTTCATTACCACAATGCCCTAACAACAAAAAAAAAAAAAAGAGAGGATCTGGTTACTCACCATAAATTTATGGGTTCATAATTATTTTACATTTTTCAAAGCTGAATTTTAGATAATTTTTAAATTGCAAGTTATTTAGGTGGTACGAAAATGCTGTATTTTTTTCTAATTAACAATATATTGGCATAATATTTTGGTGATTCATTGCTATTAGTCAAAAAGTTAGGGCAAACTGAATAGATGGCATTGAAATTTTATCTGTAAGTAAAATTCATTTGACCAAATTTTCATATGGATCATAATTTGAAAAGGTAGTTTTTTATTAAAAATGACAAAAAAAATCTCAGTCCAACGATTAAATGATTTTTCAAAAATATTTCTAAGTTTCACAATTTAAAAAGGTCGTTTTTATTAAAAAAGCTAAAAGAAAAACCCAAAATTTCCAATATTTGAGAACGATTTTTTCAGAAAAAAGTGGTTTTTATCAAAAACCCAACAATAAATCTAAGTCCAACGTTTAAATGATTTTCAAAATTTTTTCTAAGTTTCATAATTTAAACAGGTGGTTTTTATTAAAATAGCTAAAAAAATTCAAAGTCCAGCGTTTTGAAAACACCGCTTAAAACACATTGGCGAGAATTTTTCCACTCCTCAAAACACGGTGAAATCGCCAAGTTGGCGCAAAAAAATCCAAGATGGCGGACGTGCACACAATTATTAAGTAACGTAATATTAATTTGAATATTATTTTAGGTGCTTAAAATAATTAAAAAAACATTCTTTACTTAAAATCCTTTTTTTATTTTTGTATTTTTATTTCATCTCTTACTCTAATTTTGAGATACCAATGTGTATCTATAAACATTTGTCAATTGTAAACGTTTATATTGTAAACGTCTATATTGTAAACGTTTTGTCAATTAAACGTTTCTCCAAGTGACAAACGTTTAATCTATATCTATCTATATATATAAAACAGTTCCGTAACTGACTCATTCATTCACTGACTGACTGACTGACTAACATACAACGCACAGACCAAACCGCTGGACCTAAAGGGCTAAAATTTTGCATGGCGATTCTTCTAATAGTGTAGGGGTGCATTAAGAAAGATTTTTCAAAAATTCTTAGATTTTTTAAATTAAATTTTTAAGCTGTTTTTTAAACTTTTTTTACGTTTGCATTTAAAATAATACATTGAGGGTTATAAAATTTATATCACGAGAAAGATCATAAAAAATCCTTCAAAATGAAATTTTTTTCGAATTTTTACCTCCATTTCCTGATTTTTAGTGAATTTTTAAAGATTAATTTTTAGAATTTAATTCATTAAATGCTGATCACGTGATTTCTTTTTCTGGTACTTTCAATAAATTTATCGTCACGTGCGTAACAACTAAATAGACAAAAAATATATTTTTTTCTCTTTCTAATGCAGCAGACGATTGGATATTATCAAAAAAAAATGCATATCCCTTACGATTTTTTTATAAATATATATATATAGATAGATATATATATTTTACATCAATTGTATACATTGATCATCGCATTTATTATAAATATATATATTTATTTTTTGGCATAAATTGCATACTTTGACCGTGGAATTTAATTTGAATGTACTCCGTAGCGAAGCGCGGGTTTTCAGCTAGTACGTATATAAATTCAAAATTTTCAAATAGCAACGCCCACTTTTTCCCATCGCAAAATGCTCAGCGCATGCAAAGACCCTAAAGAACGTTGGAACGGTACATGTATCACAAAAAAACGGATGCGTTATGCACCCACAAAAACAGCTCTGCGAACGGCCAACAAAAACACGATGATGGCACCCATGTGGAAAATAGGTAATCCAAATAAAAGTTTTCTTTTGCCCAATCTGTGTTGTCATCAGTGACTTGTGTCTTGCCTCTGTCATATGCAAATTTCCTCCGTACGCCCCGATCATGTTTTTGTAGGCCTTTCGCAGAGCTGTTTTTTGTGCATGCATAACGCGTCCATTTTTTGTGATACACGCACCGTTCTAACGCTGTTTGGGGTTTTCGCATGTGTTGAGCATTTTGTGACGGGATAAAGCGGGCGTTGCCATTTGAAAATTTCGAGTTACTGTACCTATAACCGTAACCGTGGGCGCCACTTTGTTGCCGTTCGTAGAATCCCGAACTCATACCTATAAATAACTATATCTGAAATCTCATCTCGATCGATTGAACGGAACGGCCGCTAGATGTCTATATATCGGCAATTTTTTTTTTTTTTTTTTTTTTTTTATGACCACCGTGTGTTTGAAACCAATCACAGACTTTAACAATTTCGTAGCTAATCGTTTGGAGGTTTGTAATTGGTTGAATATATTTCAATACGAGTAATGCTGATGGATTCTATATGAACAGGCCCTTAGTTAAAAAATGTAACAAGTTTAGTTCCAGAACTAGAAAATTTGTTATAAAAGGATTTGGATTTATACAGGTGTGTATGCTTTAGCAATTTTTTTCATTTAGAAGCATGTACAGGGTCGAATTTAGACTTGCTGTGACCGTAAGCTATACAAACCCCAGAGGCCCCTTGTTGTTTTAAATTACATCAGCTGGTGTCTGAGAAAATTTAAATATTTACGCCTTTTTTAATGTATGAAAATATATTGTCTTTTAATTTTTATTAAAAGATAAAAAAGGATGTGTTTACAAAGTCACAGAAATAATTATACCAATTAAAGGGTTTTAAAAACGACAAATAAGGCTCATAGAACAGAAAGTTTTAAAGTATGAAAATAAAAGGTAACAATTAAATTAATATAACAACATAATCGGTAGTATATGAAAACTTAATCTTTTATTCAGGTGAAAATTTAGTCTCGATCAATTTTACAATTCACTTAAATTATTTTAAGGGGACAGTGGACCTTCAAACCTAATTTTTTTTGTTTTTAATGGATTTGCTTGAAATTTGAATATGTGATTAGTACCATAGATATGCAAGAGTGGTTGAAATTTAATAATGAAATATTAATAATTTATGAATTATGAATTATTAATTATATCAAAAATTGGCCTAATTAAAAATGTTCCATGCGCATTTCTTTTGCATATAATATGGTAATTTTTATTTACAGGATACCTTATGGAACTAGCAATGAAACTTATTGCTTATTTTAAGCATTCATTAAAAGTATAAGAGAAAAAAATAATAATAGTGAAAACACCCTTTAATTGGTATAATTATTTTTATTGCGCAAAATACCTATAAATCATCTTTTCAAGTACAAAATTTAGAAATTCTGAGTTACGAAGCATAATATTTTTCCGTAAGATTTATTTCATATACAGTTAAGTATATAAAAATTAAATTTCAAAGCAATTCGATAATTAGAAATGCGTCTGGAGTAGTTTGAA
Source organism: Dolomedes plantarius (assembly GCA_907164885.2). NCBI lineage: Eukaryota > Metazoa > Arthropoda > Arachnida > Araneae > Dolomedidae > Dolomedes > Dolomedes plantarius. The sequence goes on from OU015499.1 coordinate 11,623,146, forward strand.
TATTCGTATGACATGAAAATTTTTATTTTGAGAAAAACACATTTAAAGTTATTGCTATTAGTAACCACATAAAATCTAAATTAAATACAAATGCCTATAACTAGGAAAGTAATCACAGAATTTAAAAATTCTTTTTGCAACACATTCGTACTCGGCCGTAGTTTCACAATTCAATAAAATAAAAAAAATCGAATTTTTGAACAAATTTTACAATTTTGAAAGTCCACTGTCCCCTTAATGTTGTATTTTGTATATTTAAAATTATTTAGAAATTATCGTGATATGTCTGACTTCATTTGAGTGATTTTTCTACAAGATATTTTTATATCAATTTTTATATATTTTTCGTTTTCTTATTTCAGGCCCAGGTATATTGCGATGCCCTAAGCTGTAGTTTTTTTAACTTATACTTAAATCCGGCCCTGAGCATGTATGGCTTTTATATGCTGCCAGTGTGCTCGAGGTAGCCTAGCAGTAGCGTGTCGACTTTCTGTGCTGAGGGTGCTCGGATCGAATTCCGACAAGCTCCGTTAAATACCTCCGTGTCTAGGCCGGAAAGGGCACGTTAAATACGTAGACGGGAAAGCTATGAGGTCGGAGAGGGTGAGAGAGGGTACGATCCCTCCAGATGCCGCCCCTGGGTAGGGGGGGGGGGGGTGCTTGGTCAAAATTGAGGTGCACCTGGTTAAATCGGACTCCGACCCTTGGGGTGCCAATATAAACCGGAGCCTCAGCCCGTTAGCTTATATAGACCTGGTCTGGAAAAAATTCCGGTCAGGGGGCATTATAAACAACAACAACATATGCTGCCAGTGCTATTAACGTTTTGTATCTTTCACATACTGGGGAGCTAGCCTATAAAAGGAAGTCATTGATGCCAATATCCGATGTTCAAAAACGGTGCTTTCGTGCTAAAGGAAAATACGTTATTTTAATGTTTTAAAAAGCAATATTTAAACCTTAAAAAGTCTAATGCAATAGAATGTTTTATGAGGGTTTTCGAGAAAAGTAATCTACTTTAACAGCTTAAAGAACTATAAATTATTTTAATGTTCTAAAGAACTGAATAATATTTAGAGTTTTAGGACCGGAATAGGGTATATTATGTTTTTAAGAACGATATATTAACGGCTTTCAATGATTGTGTACTCTAAGTTATTTTAGAAAAACGGAAACAAAAGCATGAGAAAGCCAGTGAACTCAGACACAAAACAAAAAGATTTTAAAAATTCACTATTCAGAATTCAATTACCTTTAACTAAATTTTAGGCTTTTTCTTTATGTGCTATAAAAGCAGCCTTCTATAAAGCATAACTCTTACGCAAATACAAAACCGTTCACCCCCAACCCCGCGGAAATCTAAAAGAACAGTCGCTTTTTATATAAAATTTCATTTCAGTTCTCTAGTTTCTGACAAAATCGAACCCCAGAATAAATTATTACCCAACTAAAAGACAGACGATACTAAATTAGAATTTTCCTCAAAAACTTTGTCGATATTTAAAGCTAAAATTTTGATACAGTTATCAATGATCCTTATTTAACTGTACAACCCAGAAAGTATTAATACTGTGCCCTGTACAGGTACGAAAAAGAGTAATGATTTCCAAGAAATTAGATCGACATTTTCATTTCTTTTGGGAGTAATGAAATGGTTCTTATTGAAAGAAATTGAGATTAAGCCACACCTACTTCTTTCTCTCTCGAAATAGAAATGTTCCACTTACACTTATTGGATAAAACATACATATACTAAGCCGATGAGATGATTCCACAAAGAGTGTTGTTGAATTTTTGTATGCTTTCTTTTACAGCAGTTTAATACCAGGAAGTGTACGCGAAACTTTAAAGTAGGAATTAGCTTTTTGCTAAACTTACTGACAACAATTAAAATATATTAGAAATATTTAAATGATGTTTTATGCACATAATATATTGGTTTTCCAAATTTTCAAATTTTTGGTTATTAATATTTTACAAGATATTAAACTATTAATCTCTATCAATAAACGGTTCAAATCATTTTTCAAAAAAAAATTAGTTAAAGATTTTTTTTTCTTTTTTAAACGTGCATGTTGTATTTAATGGTCTACGCTAAGAGGAAAAATCAGAATTCAAATATAGCCAAACATGATAACCATGTTTCTAAATTTTAAGATATCGCTAAAGACGCCAAATTAAGTGATAAGTAGCTGGGGTAAGGTATTTTGCAGGAATATCCTTAATTTTTTTGTCATAAGAAGTTATTATAAAATTTGAACTAATTTAGGTAGTGCTTCGTTCGTAAGTGGTTGAAGTTGAATGCCTTACATTCGTTAGATATTAAAGCTGCTGTGTACTAACCCTACTGGATGCGTTCACATCAATGTTAGCCTCTAGAGAAAATGTATCCAAGGATTGCCGACTTGGATTGAAAGTTTTTTTAAAATTTTTCTCCGTAATAGAGAAAGAAATTTGACACCTTAGGGCATTTTTCGTTTTTTAATGCAAATAATATTTTTAAATTAAAATAAATGGGGGGGAAATCTGGTGTACTGTGTTTTAAACGCTCCTCAATTCCTTTGGTGGAAGCAATTTATAAAATGAATCCTGTTGCAAAGTGCAGAAAAGTTCAGGCTATCTGAAAATACCATTTTTATTGGATTATCGGTATTTATGGAGCTGTAAACAGTAGGCACATTTTCTCCATAGGTTAATACTGAGGTGAATGAATCGAATACGGCTAACACACAGCAGCCTTAAAGTTTAATGCGCATTATTAAATGTTCTCTTTAGATTAACGTTTATTGATAAAAGTTTCTTTTAGAGAGCTTGCAGCAGTTCGGGAAAAAAAGAGTCGGACCCCAGAGAACTTATCTAAACTCACAAAGTGTAAGGCCTGGTTTACGTTGCTCCCTGAGCGTCTATTTGCGCTCCTTCGTTGACTCCGAGACACGGCCTGTGATTGGTTTGACGTATCACGCGGTTACTGCGATAAGCTCTGTGACTGGTTAAATATTTATCGCTGACGCTGTTGAGAAAGTTTCAGTTAGGTAGCGCTACTGTGCTTAAATAATTATAGACGATGTTTGGTGGCGCTGCTTCTGAGATAATCTCGTACCCCCTCTACCTCAAATATATTAGGTTTAGATTATGATCCGAACTAGATAGAATAAGATTTTGATACGGTACGATAGGTTCTATTTCGAACGAGCTATGCTCGTATCCTTGATTGGGTTTTTAACCCTTATGTTCGCCATTTATTTTGTGTGTTACTAAAATTGTTTGTAATGTTTAGCCGTAAATCTGATTATTTGATTATTGGAACGAAGTTCTTTTACGCGGCTTACAGTAGAGTGAACTGGCAGAAATCGTCACGTAAGGAAAAAGCGTTATGCGGCCAGCGCCATCTGTGGACGGAAATTCTAAACACGTGTAAATATTATTTAAACTTATTTTTTGTTTGTTATTGTTTTAATTCATACGGGATTTATATTGGTGTCATTATTGCAATTTTATAATGGAAAGTCGAGAAACAGAATCTGCAGCACATGTAAATAATTCAAACTTAGAAAAGTAAGTTATTAAATCATAACTTAATACAAGTATTGACTGTTTAAATTCATTTAATATACATGTGATTCGAGTGTTTACTATTTACTATTTACATGCATCACAGAGAAATAATACTGAAATCATAGGCTCAGCGTCAAAAAGAGTATCGAAAGAGAAAATAAATCCAAAATTGACTTCAGAGTGCGAAAAAAATACCAAAAACAAACGCTCAATGTCAACAACAATTCCGGCAGAATCAAAAAGAAAAAGTACAGCAAAATGAAACATTGAATCTTGCTAGGTATTATATATATATCTTTCGCATCAGAATAAGAAACAATTTTATTTTTTATTTTTTATATATAATTTATAATTCACTATTTTATATTTAATTTTTAATAAATGACTATTTTTCCTAAAATATTAAATGAAATTTATTGATTTAAATCCTTACTTTACATTTTTGCTTTGAAAAAATTATAAAAAATAAAAATAAAATATAAAAATTAGAGAGAGAGGGTTGAATAAAAGAGGGCTGCGCTTTTTGGCGTGACAAAAATACACTAATAGGGAAAACTCTTGTACCTAGGGCCGGCTATTTTCAAACGGCAGTATCTTTACTTATAACTAACTTACCATAGTAAAAATAGTTTGTATACATTACGTGCTTTATTCTCTTTAAATAAAAATCACATCAAGTGTAGAAAAAAAAAATTTGTAAATGATATTGAAAATTTTAAAAAAAATTACAAATGGCCCTAGGTACAATAACACTATTGTACCTAGGGCCAGTTATTTCCCAAAACTGAAATTGTTGTTTACAATAAAAAAAAATAATTTGTATGCATTATTTCTTTCATGCACAACTTCTAAAATCTTCGTATGGAAGAAATGTTAATTGTAGGCAATGTCTTAAAGGAGGAAATGTTCATCACTTTCTAATGTATGTTTTTTTCTCCATTGTCTTCTTAATGATCCCACATAATTTTTCTGTTTCAAACACAGATTTCGTAAACTTTTTTTTAACAATTACTTTTTTCAATATTTGTGCTTGAATTTCATTTTTCTCGGGGGTATCAGTGAGAATTCTACACTTGCCAAGTTTTCGTCCACCTCTTTTTTACCAGAGGCCATGGCCCTAGGTACAAGACAAGATTATGGCCCTAGGTACAAGATTTTGTTGTTTTTGGCAAAATGGCTTCCATAGCCAAAGACCTGCCGAAACCAAACTTTGTTTTTATATCATTTTTTCCTTTAATGATTACAAAAATTATCTGCTATACATTAAAACTTAAGTTTGCACTTACTTTCACAAAATAAGACTTCAAATTGAAGTGAAAAAATTTATTTTTGATCATCAAATAAAGACTTTCTTTTCTATTTAACTATACCTTCTTCTTGCTTTCATTAAAAATGGCTGTTATGACTTGAAACAGTGTTGTCACTCACTCCAGTGAGTAAAAATGCTGTAAAATAATAATTATTTAAATAAAGCATGGTGGCCCTAGGTACAAGAGTTTCCCCTATAATCAATAGAAATCTACATATTAAATCACGTTTAGAGTTGAAAAAATAACGTAAGAAACTTCGTTCCTGAAGGGGGTCCCCCGACCGCACAATTTTTTTTTTTTTTTTATTTACCACTGAACCACTTTTCGATTTTGCAACAACGTTACGTTCCTTTTCGGAAGCAATGGGAATAAGGGCTAATGGAGCTCAAGAATAATTACCACAAACATTAACTATTTCCATGCATTTTATTTTTTTTCGCCAACTTTTCTTTTCACATTTTAAACAAAAGTAAGCTTTTTAAGAGATCTGCCTACGTTTGGAGCACTTTTTTCCCTAAATATGCAACACTGATTAAATACATATATTTTTAATTCAAATGGGATATAAAATCATGAAAACAAATATAATTTTGTATGAAAGTTTCATAACATTTTAAAATAGAGGGAAATTTTTATAAATTTTTTAGTACAATTGAGTGCTTACGCCACAGACCCTACACTCAATTCAACTCAGTATATTTTAACTATAAAGGGTGTCCGGGCTAAAAGTTTCCAAAAGTTATGGCTTATTATTACGGAACTACCCATTGGAATATAGTAGACTGCTCCTCCGTGGATTATAAAACCCTCCGAGATTTTTTTGGGTGCAGATCGTTCAGGCGAGCATGCGTACAATAGTCAGAAATCGACACGAAGGCGAAAAACCTGTCCCATGGGTTTCATTAGTGTCCAGATGTGGACGCCACAGCAAAAGGTGCAGTTCGTGCTTTGGTTAACGGAATTTAAATCAGTGCCGCGTGTTCAGCGACGTGTGTGCGAACAGAATGGAATGCCGATACTTCAACATCAAAATCCATCCGTCAATGGGATAGAACTTTAGAGAGATGAATAAACAGAAAATCCAACGTAAATAAAGCACAAATAGCAGTAAGGTGCAAATTTGCATACGGCCGTTTCGAAGCTGCAAAGGAGCTTCTTCATCAGTGCAAAGAACTTAGTGGCAGCTCAAAAAGCCGAAAACTAAGCCCTTTGCACTGATGAAGAAGCTCCTTTGCAGCTTCGAAACGGCCGTATGCAAATTTGCACCTTACTGCTATTTGTGCTTTATTTACGTTGGATTTCCTGTTTATTCCTCGAGCACAAAGGTTTTGTCTTTTCTTTTTAGAGAGATGGCTGACTTCTACTCTAACTGGGGTATATGTATATTGAAGTTAACGTCTAATGAAGTATAAACGACACTTAATAGATATACAACAAAGCTTTATTCTTCGCTTGACACATATACTTGCAGTTCAAACCAATATTGCGCAAATGCTGGTACAACAGGTATAAACACTATGCAAGGAAATATATTTCAAAATACTCACAAATTTCAATAAAGTCAAACCAGCGATGCTGCTCGGTAATCTACTCCTATAACCACAAATAACTTCCGTATGCCAGATTGGCAAGAACTCGCGTAATTTTTGAAGTGATCTAGCTAATAGCCATCAACGGCAACTCGCACAAATCACTACAAACAAACCAGACTGATTGCGTAACCTGGCTACGCGGTATTTATAGTAACCGCCTATGCTGAATTTAGCGTAACTTTGTAGCTTCTTTGGATTTATGCAAATATAATGATCGATTATTGTTAATCGATTCTTGGTAGACCTTACAACTTTAAGGGAGACGGGAACTTTGGTATCTCAAACTGGCAATAATCCTAAAGTTTTTGTGACAGATGACACTGTTGATCGTGTTTTGGAAGAGGAGGCTCAACTACCTGGCCACCAAGGTCTCCAGATTTGACTCTATTATACTTTTTTGCTTGAGGATTCATTAAATCCGTTGTGTATACACAAAATATTGAAACTGTGGTTGAGTTGAAGAAGCGTATCATTCAAGCAATTCGTGTAATAACGCCTGATGTGCTACGAAACACTTGGAGAGAACTGGATTACCGTTTAGACGTTTGTCATGCTACAAAAGGGGCACACGTCGAAATCTATTGATATTAAAACTTGGTGAGATTTTCTTTATATTCAAATAATTTTTTCTAATTCTAATGGATAGTTCCGTAAAAATAAGCCATAACTTTTGGATACTTTTAGCCCAGCCATCCTGTAAACTATTGCGATACTTACCTGTGTTCTGAAGTAAAAGTTTTACAGTATTTCCAAAAATCACTGAAATATACCCTAAACAATGAAAAAAACACAGATTTTAAAATATATATATATATATCTTTTTATAAGTGCAGTACTGTAGAATGATTAAGTTAACACATATATCTTAGCATTTAGGTCCAAACATAGTTAGTAAGATGTAAAACACTGTTTCAGAATTTCATTAAAATATATTGAAAACTTTTTAAATGATTATCTATCTTTCTCGTTTACAAAAGTAACTGAAAAATGAGTTTTCTAGAAAATGCATAGAAAGATGCTACTTTCAGTCTTTTAATGCAGCTTTCGGTTTATTAAACTGGGCATAAGTTCTCCTCCAATGATCATACGAATAAAAGCAAAGCATTTTTAGAATCCTAAAAGATTGGCCTTTGAAACAGAATAGTAGTTTAGTAATAGTGTATAATGTAATGTCAAAACAACCGACAATGGCGAAAGCGCCAAATGTATGTAAATCGGTAAACTAAAAGAGTTATTCAAACCAACCCAGCACCGATTGCCATGCAACCAATGTGGGAAAGTAAATAAATTAGGATTAACATGAACGAAACATTCTTACTTCCAGTCTTCTTGTACTATGGTGTCAGGTATTCCAAATCATAACTAATTAGAATCAAAACACATTTCACTTGTAGCTATTTATTCCAATTTTCACGACCAGTAAATGTGGAGTAGAACAAACGTTGCAAAATGGCAGCGATTCACTCAGCGGCATCGGCGAAGGGAGAACTGGTCCCAAAATAAATAACAAATACGTTAAGAAATAATTACTTGAATTCACAATGGGAGGACCTGCCTTGTGCAAAGCCCTAGCTAAAATATTTCTTGTTGAAACCCATAAAGCTTGTAAAACAGCTTCTTAAAATTTGGCTTTAAATTACACGAAAAAAGAACATGCTAGTTGAAGTTATTGAAACTGAATTCTAAACTTATGCCGTTGCCACTACAGAAAAATAAAAATCCAACCAAGTGAAACACTGCCATCTGTTGGTGAACACAAATAAAATATATAAAAATTAACTGTAAAAATATCTTTTAAGTCCAAACACAGAACAATAAATAAAATTCAAAATTTTGTACCAAAATAGTCCTTTCACCGTACGCAGATACCTTAAAAATCGTTTCGAATCTCTGCAGGGGTTTTAAACACTTGGAAAACTCTCCTAAAAGTCAAAATTGTGATGGATAAGCAGCATTTTCTCCCGTTGTATTGCAGAGATTACAAAGAGACAAACCAAAAATGAAATCTCGAAACCGATCAGTAAATCATTCCAAACCCACACTTAGTCCACGGAGCTTGGCCTACACTTGCTACGATCAGTGTTTTCTTGGGCTGTTCATATTTGCTCAAATGCATGACAATTCCTGGAGGACGAAAGTCTTTTCTTGGTAAGGCTGGATTTTTCCCAAAACTGAGGAGAGAATTCCGATACGCAACACGTTGCATTACGTCATACGAGGGTATAAAAGAGAGAACACTACTTCGTGCGCAGGCTTTTTACGTCGGAGACTTCTGAGATAGGCAGATTAGTTCCCTGGAGAACCTGAAGAATGTCAATTAGACCCGCAGTCGTCATATTTTTGGCACGTAAGACTTAGTTTTGAAAGAATTTTATTTAGATGTATAATTATGTTGTACAATAATTTACTCACTCTATGATAATTACTGAACAATTATTCTGTTGCATAATTCGTCTTAATTAGAATAATGTTTATTAAATTACTTTACCAGATGGATTTTAAAATGCTCATTATTTGACTTTATGAGATGGATCCATTGCGGTTTTTTCGAGATGTGACGTCACTTATTCCTTGGTGGTCCATGGTTATGGGGTTCAGCCTCACTAATCTCACATCAAAATTTTCCCACACAACGTCCTGAAAACTCTCTAACTACCCTTTTTACCGCAATGGATCCTATAAAAATGATTTTAATAGTTATTTCAAGGAAATTTAGAATTACAAATGTAACAATTAAATTCTCATCGTCTTGAATGTTTCGGAAACCTATGGTTTTTTTTTTTTCAATGTAGCTCATTCTCAAATATAAGGATGTTTCAGGCAGCATATCACATCTCAACTCGGGCAAAAACGAAGAGCAAAATGTTTTTTGCATAGATTAATAAAACTTGTAGATACGTATGTATATATGTGCATTTGTATATATATATATATATATATATATATATATATATATATATATATATATATATATACTAGCTGAAAACCCGTACTTCCCTACGGAGTACATTCAAATTAAATACAACGGTCAATGTATGCAATTGATGTAAAAAAACGAAAAAATATATTTATAAAAAAATCGGAAGGGCTAGTTTTATAGACAAAATAATGTAGAAGAAAATATTCAAATTAAATCTAATAGAACATACTAAAGAATATAGTATAGTTAATATAGTACAGTTTGAAGAACATATCTTTTACTGTATTTTAATATTTTTTTGGATAATTTCCAATCGTCTGCCGCATTAGCAAGAAAAAAATATTTTTTTGTCTATTTCGTTGCTATGAACGTGACGATAAATTAATTTAAAGTACCAGAAAAAGAAATCACGTGATCAGCATTTAATAAATTAAATTCTAAAAATTAATCTTTAAAAAATCACCAAAAATCAGAAAATGGAGGTAAAGATTCGAAAAAGATTTCATTTTAAAGGAATTTTTAGGATCTTTCTCATGATATAAATTTTGTAACCCTCAAATTATTATTTTAAATGCAAACTTAAAAAAAGTTACAAAAACAGCTTAAAAATTTAATTTTAAAAAACCTAAGAAGAATTTTTCAAAAATCTTTCTTAGTGCACCCCTACACCATAAGAAGAATCGCCATGCAAAATTTCAGCCCTTTAGGTCCAGCGGTTTGGTCTGCGTTGTATGTCAGTGAGTCAGTTACGGAACTGTATTATATATATATATATATATTTATATGTGTGTGTGTGTGTGTGTGTGTGTGTGTGTGTGTGTATTTCATATGTGAACTCCATGTGTAACACGCAGAATATCAGATTCTGCCCTTCATGCCCTTCGGTGACGTTACATAAAACTGCCTTTTAAGGGGTCGGTTACCTTTTAAAAGACAAACATATCACCATTTTCAATCATGAGTAGCTATGAAAATCATTTATTCAGAAATATGAAAATTTTATTGTGAGTTAAACACTCTCTCTTCTTTATAAATATGGCTCAAAAATTTTTTCTAACTTCAAGAGAATTTTTCAAAATTTCAGCCTTTTTTTTTCAATGTTATGTCATTGCGCGCAGACTTGCATCTATATATTAAAAAATATGCACATTTTTCTAGTTTTAAAATCAAGTTATATAATACATCTTTAAAATGATCAACTTTGATATCAAAATTCTTAGTTCATCATAAAAATAAAATTTCTTAAACAAACATTTAATTTCAAAAAATTTTTTTATAGATTCAACTGTAATTAAAATTTTATGATGGGAAAGACATAACATTTGGTCATTTTAATTATACGTGGTTATATTGTCCATGTATAAAATTTGATGGTATTCTAGCCGACTGTTCTGAGGATACCATGTGTGCAATAAAATAACAATAAAAAATACAGTGGTTGAAATTTTAATAAATTTAAAAATTTCTCAAGATAGATAAAATTTAGAGCCATATTTATAAATACGATAGAGTGTTTAACTCACTTTAAAATTTTCATATTCCTGAATCAATTATTCTCCTAACTATTGATGATTGAACATAGGGATTCTTTGTCGAGTCTCTTAGCTTTTAAAAGGTTTCAGACCCCTTAATACATGCAAAATATTTGTAAGTGATATAGTTAGCATAGCTTGAAATTTATATCCTTCAGGCCAAATAATAGGATTAAAAGGGGTTCCCTAGCACAAAAATGCTCATTCTTCTCTTCCTGGCTTAATGGAACAGTGGACTTTCAAACCTAAATTTTTTGTTTTGAATGGATTTGTTTGAAATTTGAATATGTGATTAGTACCATAGATATGTAAAAGTGGTTAAAATTTAATGATGAAATATTAATACTTTATGAATTATGAATTAATAATTATATCAATAATTGGCCTAATTAAAAATGTCCCATGCGCATTTCTAATTATCGTATTCTTTTGAAATTTAAGTTTTATATACTTAACTGTATTTAAAATAAATTTTATTGAAAAAAAATTATGCTTCGTAGCTCAGAATTCCTAAATTTTGTACTTGAAAAGATGATTTATAGATATTTTGCCTAATAAAAAGGGTGTTTTCCCTATTATTATTTTTTCTCTTTATGTTTTTAATGAATGCTTAAAATAAGCAATAAGTTTCATTGTTAGTTCTATAATGTATTCTGTAAATAAAAATTACCATATTATATGCAAAGAAATGCGCATGGGACATTTTTAATTAGGCCAATTATTGATAATATTATTAATTCTTAATTCATAAATTATTAATATTTCATCATTAAATTTTAACCACTTTTACATATCTATGGTACTAATCCCATATTCAAATTTCAAGGAAATCCATTCAAAACAAAAAAAAAGTTAGGTTTGAAAGTCCACTGTTCCCTTAAAGCATACTACAGGTATTCCTCGACTTACGAGCGAAATTTTTAGTTTTATTTTTACTTATTTTTATCGTTTTTCTCAAAAATATTGTTCCTCGAATGTACAGTACCTACCTATAGATATTACTAATTATTAAAAAATATGATGCAATACTGCACAGATTTATGCCGCAATAATAAAAATGTATGATGCAATAGTTTCGACATCCCCACGATAAATCAAATAAACCTTCATTCGCAAGTTAACAAAACAAATGCGCAATCTTCGCTTCTCATTATTATTGCATAAAAATATTACTAACTATTTCATATTGTTAAATATGTAGTGGTTCGATTTTATCTGGGGAGTTAAATGCACACAAAATTTTATTCCCAGTATGGCTGGAAATAGTAAAAAAGCCACAAAAAAATAGAAGTGTAATAAACTTCGAAATGAAACAAACGAACAAGCCGAAGTACAATCAAAAAAAATTTTCAGGTAGTTTCTTCTAACGAAACTACCGCGGGTTATTAACGTAGGATTACTTATCGTTGCTTACCTCTTTGGTATGTATATATGTATGTATTTGTTATGTGTGTGTCTATATATATATATATATATATATATATATATATATATATATACGTCGAAATTTTGACGCATTTTGGTGCTTTTTTGTTTAACTGTTTACTGCTTGCCCAAGCGATACAGATTGGGTTTGGCGCGCTGCCAGAATTATACCTCGCGACGCAGGACATCTGAAATTTTGCTTTCCGGAACGTTATGGAGGAATGTAATCCTACGTTAAAATTTGTTTTGAAAGAAATGACTTCTGCTTTTCACTATATTAATAAAGTACTCCATCACAACTGTCAGGAAAATCTAACTTGCTACCAGATAATATACAAGGAAAAGAAGACGCAAACTGTTCAAACTTCCTTGGATAACTTTGTTAAAAAAACTTGCAACGTATCTTCTGTCGCAATTAATGAACCAATGAATTGTATTAACATAATAAGTAGTGATGGCGAGGAATAATTTATGTCTTCTAAATAAAGTTCAGTGTATTTTAAATTACGTATGTATGTATGGAAGTAAAAAATATACGTATGTACATATATATATATAAAAATTGTTTGAAACTCGACTTCCGCCCAGATCAACTTACGACCAATATCTCGGTCTCTATCTTGGTCGTAAGTCGAGAAATACCTGTATACAGCTTTTAGAACCAACTGACGTCAAACTTCATTCTTCTTCGATGATTCCGTTAAAAGGAATAGCATTTTTTATTTTGTACGTTCTTTACGTACATGCTGTAAACCTGTGCTCTAATCCAATCCGTCTCCGAAAGGAATTTTTCCTGTTTTGTCATTTGAAAAAAATATATTCCTTATTAAGTATCTCTATGAAATATTGTACTGAATTCTTTCATTACATTTTCCTTGAAATGTGATCAAATTTTTTTTGTTATTATTTTGAGTGAAAATTTAAAAAGTATTTTTATGAAAGTAAAAATTATTCTTAAAAATGGATATTTACCCTTTAAAATTATTAAAACTTTTATAAGTATAATTTTTCCTAAATAAATCCTGGTCAGAAATCGTTTCTGAAACCTGAAATGTATTAAATAAAATGCATTCTAACAGTTCGATAAGTTCAATCACCACTGTTTCGATTTTCAGTTGCCTCATTGACATTCCTTGGAACTTCGGCGAGTTTGTACCTGGAGCATTACATCCCAAACGAACAGGACAGGTGGGGTGACAACCCGTTGGTCATTTTACCTGCGCGTTGGTAAGTACACCTAAATACATTTTTTTATGCAAGAAGAGTCAAACAGTTTATAAATACGCAACGATGTAACCGATATTAATCAATAACAATAGTTGGTACTTACGGGCAGTAATACCCCGAAGTTACGCGATAGACAGAAGATCGCGTAAGTCCGGGTACAACTTTGAATATAAATACATATAAATTTTGTGTAATTGGGACCAAGAAATCACAAAAACACCACTTAAAAGTAAAAATATTGCATTGAGATAAAAAATATTGTATTACATATTAATATTATACAAGATATTTAAAAAAAAGATGTTGAGGGTTTTAAAAAATCCCATAAAGTAGTCTGCTGTATTAACGCCCCTTTTTTCCACGAAGAATTTCTTCGTTGCAGACTAATTTTTTTTATTCCCTGCTTTGTCGGGATCACGCGATCGTTATTAGAGTCTATATCGTCTAAGATCTGTGACCCTTTCTCAATTGCACTGAGACCCTCAGTCAAGTTTATATTTGTCATTAGGCTTTCTTTTAGAATTAGGTCTGAAGTGTCGGATTTTTCAGTAATGGCAAGATCGATCACTTCTTCTATCACACGAGAAATTATGACCAGTTTCAGGCGTTGTTTTCGTCTCGTTTATAAAAAATATTGGTCAAAATTTCTTCTAGTAGACACCATTTAAGGTGACTGCCAACTTTGAAAATGTCATTTTTTGACTATTTTGGTCAATTTCATTTTTTGAAAGAATCGTGTAATTCAATCTTTACTCTTTTCAAAACTATTTTGATTTTCATTCTACATCAATTAGAAGCAGAGTTATAGTTATTTGAAAAAACATCGTCTGCTACAAAATTGAAGTGACAAGCAACTTAAAATGTGTTTTTCTCAGAATTATGTTTTTTAGCATAAATCTCTACGGTTATCATGATATCTCACATAAAAATGTATATAATTTGATAAAATTTTCAGGAAATGTTTTAGATGCTACTGTTAATGAAATGACGCACAATAAATAGTGTATAATAAATAGTTTTTTTTATTTGGGGATGTTTTTATAAGGAAAGGAATGACGAATCGGGGAAAATTTTCATATTGGAACATAAAATGTAGTGTATTATTTTTGCATTTTAAAACTTCTCTTAGATTGTCGGTCATTTTGGAGATAACTGTCATATGTATCATGTGTGAGAAAGATATTATAATAGTAGCATTAAGATTTTGTACAGAGTGATAGGCATTTTAGCTAAATTTCATTAAAAATTACTTCAAATTGGCCAATTTATAAAAAAGTATGCTATTTACAGGTAAGGTTTGTTCATTTTTTAATTTTTAAGTGTTATTTTACCATAAAAGACCAAAAAATCCTTTAAAAAAATTTTTTTTTCAAATTGAGTCCGAACGTAGGCAGTCACCTTAAAGATTTTTGGGAAGTTTCATTCCAAGATTTAAAAAAGTAAAAAGGGATAAAATCCAAAACCGCGTAATTCTGAGTTCGCTTTTCTGGGGAGTTCTGGTGACTGAGTTCCAACTTTTTAAGTCGGGGTATTTCTGTATTATAACTGAAATTGGCCTCTTGGAGGGAAAGCGCCAAATAGCTGCACCATTCCCGTTTAAGTCTGCTGTGTGCTCACCTCAATGTTAACCTATGGAGAAAGATTCAAAAACTCCACGGCTCCCCACGCTTTCCGTGTATCAGCCCAAATAGCTGCCACCGATGACGGCTGCAAGTTCCACCGGTCTAGACCTCGACCGCATGTCCTACGGACACTTCGCTATCTCCATAGTCATAGTCACAATGCTGCTTAACACCACTCGTTCTCGACATCCAGGAGCCAATAACTATTGCAAATTAAAATTCTATTAAATTATCTATGTTTCAACTAGCCAGCATCCACCACACGACCAAATACATTAACTCAGCCCCCAAGAGGAAGGCTGCTTTATTAAACTAACAAAATTACTTTACAAAAGTCCTGCACAACTCGTGCAGGCAACATAATACAAATCAACAAAAATAGAAGGCATAACTACCTCAGTAGATCAACTAATAATGTTACAAACTTTACCCACTTGGTAAATTAAGCTCGAACGTAACAAGAATAACGAACATAACAATTGACAAGCCAACAAATAAGGATTGCTTACAGCTCAAGAAAATCCTAGAGAAAGTTCAACGCTTAGGTCCAACAGGACCATAATCCGTATTCTCTATTATTCTTTCAATAGCAGCTCTAAATCTGCTACAGATATTGTCTGTCGGCAGATGACGCATATCCGTAATGATACCAGTCCTTTTCTGATACTGCTCGCAGTTCTCATATGTTAGTTCTATACTACACGGTTTCTCACCGTACTCCTTTTCAGACTTACATACTTTCGTCTTTTTACAGTCTCGTTCTAAGTGTCCCAGACCCCAGCAGTTATAACAAACTGCTGGTTTTCTGTAAACTTTCCATCCATATTGACCCCAGCCGATCTTTAATCTCTTCTTGTTCTCGATTTTTCTGTAAACTTCACCTTTAAGGCGGAGTACCCAGTTATGTCCATGTTTTGATCTAAACTTTGTCATAACATCTATGTCGCTATCAGCCAACTCAACCTTCTGCTTCTTGATTATTTCCTTCATTTCTCCCTTTTCAAAATCCTCTTCAACGTCATATATAATAATATAGGGATCTTTCTTTTTAGGCTTCTTGTTTCATAGATAGCACTCAACTCGATAGTAGCGTGGAATTCTCCTAAAAAGGTTTTCAGCTTCTTCTTAGTTTCCACTCCAACCAAGACACCTCCTTTACTAATTTTCTTAAACGTCTTTATGCCAATTCCTAGCTCTTCAGGCTTCATAAACTCTTTAATCTCCTTCTTTGTCACCTCTGATTCTTGGTTGTGGGTAGGATCTCAATTTCATATCTTTCCCTTTTCCTAGCCTTTATCGCAATCTCTTTCTTTGCTACCGGCTTTTTCTTTGCAGCTTCGGCGTAACTCTTTGTTTCCTGCTTTTCCAAAATACTTAATTGTCCTTTCAAAAACTGTATAATTTTCTGTTGCTCGCTAATTGAATTAATTAGCTCAGCTATATCATCGTTAACTTTTGCTCGAGGAATAAACAGGAAATCCAACGTAAATAAAGCACAAATAGCAGTAAGGTGCAATTTTGCATACGGCCGTTTCGAAGCTGCAAAGGAGCTTCTTCATCAGTGCAAAGAACTTAGTGGCAGCTCAAAAAGCCGAAAACTAGTATGCAAAATTGCACCTTACTGCTATTTGTGCTTTATTTACGTTGGATTTCCTGTTTATTCATCGTTAACTTGTCGCTTAATTTCTACCGTCAATTAAGACGTGCTTATAATATTCACCAAGCGTTGGTGTTTTAGCTTTACCAAGTCCTCTGTAAGAATTCTCATTTCTTCCATTTTTCCTGCTTCACTCTCCATTGTGAACTACGTAAGTTAGTCACCTTCTTTCCCCACACTCCTCCGGCTTTAGCGGTCTACCTTTCTTCAGACCCCCAGGGCCCACCACGTGGAGGAGCCGGAGGTTAAATTTAGAATGAAGCGTAATTTAACAAATGCCCAAAGGTAAGTTGCAAGCAACTTAATATCACAATACTTGCGTTCCAAACTTATCATAAATCTAAAACAATTCTCAAAAAATATCTTTATCTTCAGCGTGGGGTGTGCTCCATAACCTATGGAGAAAATGTGTCTACATTTGACAGCTCCTTAAATGCCGATAATCTAATAAAAATGGTATTTGCAGATAACCTCAACTTTGCTGCACCTTGCGACACGATTCATTTTAGAAATTTCCTCCATCAAAGGTATTAATGAGCGTTTAAAACACACTATACCAGATTTTTTCCCGGATTATTTTAAATTTTAAAATATTTGCATTTTAAAAAAATTAAAAATGCTCCAAGGTGTCAAATGCATTTCTCTATTACGGAGTACAATTTTTTTTAAATATTTCCATCCAAGTCGGCAATCCTTGGACACATTTTCTCCATAGGTTTTACAGTGAGGTGGGTACACAGGAATCCAATAGGGTGAGTACACAGCTGCTAATCCATTATTTGTGTTCGTTAATAAGGTATGTTTTGAGTTGATTTTTTTGTAATTATGGTGAAAATTTGGGATTTGCCGCAGATGAAAATGGGTGCATTTTCTTTCTTAAAATGCAAAATGCCGAAATTCGAGTTGGAAACAGATTCTCGATTACCTTACTCATTTTGAATATATTTTTTTTTTTGTATGTTTCTATTTTGTCTTTTCCTCTCAATTTTAACTTATATATAAAGTTATTTATGTCGAAAACTTGTTTTTTATCTGCTTCATTTTACTATCTATGCGTTTTCAGGATATTTATGTTTTTTTAACACATGGCTGCTCAAAATTTGGCGACGGGCGGTTAAAATAAAAGGGTGAGAGGCAACCACAGCAAAATGCGGCAAGGCGTTGGCGAGTTCATATTGCACAAAACTCGAAAAGATGCCAAGTTTCAGTTATAATACGTAAGTACCGATTAGGATCTGGCTGATTTTTGGCTAGCAGACGGTGCATCAGTTGTCTTCGCAAATCTAAAATCTCTGTAAATTTGAGAGGAATTTTCCTATTGATACCTTTCTAATTTTACATGATGTGGATAAATGCACATTTCTAGGTAATTCCTTTTTATAAAGGCCTTGGCGAGAAAGGAAATTGGCGCGTTTCTGCCTTGGCGAGAAACAAACGGTTGCTATTTGTTATATATGTAACCAGTACAACTGTAACCATATGCTATATAAGTTGTTTATTTGAAACAAATTAGTTACAAAAGTATATTAAATAAAATAATAAATACAAATTTATATTAAATTCGTTCTGCATGCATATATTAAACAGATTGCGTAGTATAGATATTGAATGAATTGCTTGTGTGTATCGGTAACCATTTGTTTCTCGCCAAGGCAGAGACTCGCCAATTTCCCTTTCTCGCCAGAGGGCCCAGGGTTGCCCCTTGGGGTCGGCAGACCTGTACTGTCCGTCCGGCATCCAGGCCTATAACAATGGACTGCTCCGAACTTGGGAAATTAACCCTCGGCTGCGTATTCAGGAATTGCTGCGTAGCGACCGGTCTTCAGTCAATCAATGGCCGATAAGCGATGAGCGGAAGGGGCCGAGGTGTCAAAGACATTCCCTTTCTCGCCAAGGACGCTACAAAAAGGAAGTACCCATTTCATTTCAGTTCTGTTTCTTACAGTGAAAAGTGGATCTGCCCTTCTCGCATTTTTCAAAACATCTCTTTTTTAGTTAACTACTAAAAACACGTTTATTTTTCTACTCTGTCAAAACGAAATGCTGTTCCAGGCTAAAAAAAAAAACACCTGTTTCAGGATGTCATGTGTCTGGTTAGTGGGTCTACCTGTTGTGGTTATCCCACTTTTGTACCTTAAACACGTTATCTTATCCTACCAGTTGCATACTCATATTTGTAATATGGCTAGAACAGTATTTCTTTTTTACAGTGTAGTGACAGACATCATTAGTCTGCCATCCTTAAAAAACAAATAGCGGGTGATACAGAGGATGTCAAATGCCCGGATACCATTTAACATTTTACACACTCTCTCTCTCTCTTGTTTTAAACAAGGAAATTAACAAACAGTAAGGGCCTGTTCACATAGCATCCGTCAGCGTCAGCGTTCCTCGTATTGAAATACATATATTTTACCAATTTCAAAGTTCCAAAGGATTTAGCGCCGAAATTGTTAAGGTCTGTGATTGGTTTAAAATATGTCAATACGAGTAACGCTAACGCTGACGGACGCAGTGGGAATAGGCCCTTAGTTCATTTTACTCTTTGATATTGATTGCATCTCTATATTTCTCGTTAGGGAAAACACCTCCTCGAAGTCGAACACCAGGAAAATTTGCAAAAACGACCATCTCGATTGTGCTGAAGGTAAATTTTCATTGATAAACTGAGTGGCGCGGTTTATTCTAAGTTTGTTTATAGTTTTCTTAATATTCTTACTTAATATTGTTACGATTTTTGTAAATATTGTATTTTGTTTCGTTAAATTGGCTTCTATGGAAGAGCTCCTATAGCTATGTATTTAACAAGGGAATCTATGGGAATCTTGTCAAATATGTGAGTTATCGCCAAATTGGCGATGGATCTTGTGACTTATTTTGGTCGCCAGATTTGGCGATATCTCGCCAACTTGCCGACTAAACCTTTCTGAGAGCTTCTAGAAATATCTAGCGGTGACTGGCCTATAGAGGGCGTTTTGGAAGTCTATAAATATACCTGACATTGGCATTGGAACTCGGAGTGTTCTTTTCTGCTGAGAACTGAATGTATTGAAAGTACGTTAGGCGTGTATTGTATTGAATATTCTGGTATACGGACTTGTGTTTTTCGAGTTTTCTGTTGTATAGAAGACAGTTGTTACGTCTTTTATGTTTGAATTTGTGTATACGCCTGAAGAATTTACAAAATAATAAATTTATTTTCTGTGAACTTTCTGAAGAGATTCTTATTCAATCCTAACTAACCCAGGAAAACGGAACAATATATATAGTTTATCATGAAATGAGTAGAAACAGATTGTTAGAAGTATCATTGAAATGAGATTACGCTTTTTTTCTCAAATTTATATGTTTTTATAGATTATTTTTTGGCGAATAGCTGTTTTTTAATCGTCCTTAAAACGAGTATAAATTCAAAGGTTACAAATTCTGCTTACGCAGGACCGATATTTGTTGAACCGTTTCTGGAAGAATCATCAGAATCTTTCAGCATTAAAGCTGAGAATTATTAATTCAGTTTTCTCCTCAAAAAGCTCTTTAAGTAAATCTGAATTAAATTCGAGATCCAAAAGTTTGGCATAAAATGTTGATTGTACTAAAAAAGAGTTTAAGATATTGTATTATTATTATGTGTTACCAACCAGGTTATCGTTAATTGTCAGTTGCTCTATTCTCTGTTCCAATTTCCAATGCACAAGGCAGGGCTCGACATAGCAACTAAGGCCACCCGGGGGAGAAACCCTACCGGTGAAAAAGGCTGCCACCACAAATTACACCAAGTAGACCCCTAGGGGCAACAACTGGTGGGCTCGTACTTTTTCCCTCCCTTACCAATTCACAGAGACTTTCCGGTCTACAGATTGAACGTGCCCCAATCCAGCCTAGACACGGAGGTATTGAATGGCGTCGTTGAGATTTGAGCGGAGCAATCCCAACGCGTTACCACTGGGCTACTTCGGGTCCCCACTATTCTCTGGTCAAGAACTAACACAAATTGTGGAAACTGCCCTGAAACTGAATAAACTCCAAATCATGTTTTCACCTGTCCTGCAATACTGGCTAGAGACAAACAGCTAGAAAATGTACAAGCATATGTGTCTTCCAATAGCTAAGGCGTTCATAGTTTAATATGATGGAGGTTCATAATTCGTCGGGGACCCTCTTTCTTCCAAATAATCTTTCAATTCAAGTCAGTAATCCTTGGACGCATTTTCTCCATAGGTTAACATGGAGGTGGGGGGATCCAACAAGGTTAGTACGTAGCAGCCTTAAGTCTACAGCAGAGGTTCCCAACCTTTTTTTGATCAGGTCCCACTTGTCAAAAGGGAAAAAAAATCGTCGGGGACCCTCTTCCGACCAATCCTTTTTGAGACAAATATGCGTTTTATTTTCTAAATAAACAAACTATTTGTGAGAAACAACTATAATAAAAAATTACAATTAAACTTCATAGCAATAACAAATTGAACGTAAAAGAAAACTTAAAATTTGAAACTTAAAAAGAAGGCCTACGACAACTTAAAAATGAACGAGATTTTTCAGCTCACACTTGCTTTACTAGCTGTAAAATGGCTGTGATGCTGGAATGGCGAATCCGCGTCACAGAAAGTATATTAGCAATTTTTAAGCAAAACAAGGAATTTTTTTCGTACTCGAAACGTCCAAAAAACGGAAGAAATACAGAAATTTTTAGAATTTCAACAAATATTTGGGAAATTTTTTTTTTTTTTGCTCCCAGTTTTGTAAAATAATTTTCAATTCGCGGTCATTTTGGAACGATTAAACCAATTTTTTTCATCACTCCTGACCTCGGACAACATCTTGGGTTCTCTCGGACCACCACTGGTCCGCGGACTACCGGTTAGGAACCACTGATCTTCAGCATATCAAATTGCATCTCGGAATGCAATACTGTTAAATCGTGTTTTGTGTTATTTGAAACTAAATATTCTACGGTACGTTTTAATCCAAAGCAAGTTTTTTTTCTCAGGATTTTGTGTCACGGATCCCCATAATTTATTGAATTAAGATATACTTTCTTGCAAAGTTTAGAAATATTTTGGAATTTTTGCACGTTTCTTGAAATTGCATTCAATTTTCTTACAGTTGGCACATCCTTGAACGGAACTGAGCATGCCCTGGAGATACGGTATAGAAGAGGTAAGCAGTTATTATAAAATTTTTATCTCCTAGGCTTCATTCATTGATTACATTTTTAGGATTTTAAGTGTATTTATTTGTTTTATGCATCTATTTTTTAACGTTTTTATTAGATTTTATATGTAAATATTACGTTTTAAATTACATTTAATTACTTTTAATACGTATTTATTTCCGATCATTTTTCCATATGTAAATATTACGTTTTAAATTACATTTAATTACTTTTAATACGCATTTGTTCCGACCATTTTTTCATTTGTAAATAGTACATTTAATTACTTTTAATACGTATTTATGTCCGATCATTTTTCCATATGCAAATATTACGTTTTAAATTACATTTAATTACTTTTCATACGCATTTGTTCCGATCATTTTTCCATTTGTAAATATTACATTTCAAATAACATTTAATTACTTTTAATACGTATTTATGTCCGATCATTTTTCTATATCTAAATATTACGTTTTAAATTACATTTAATTACTTTTAATACGCATTTATTTCCGATCATTTTTCTAACAAAATCTTCATAGATCTGGTGCGTCTCATCCTACCTACACCTCTTCTCAAAATCAGAAGTGATCTTCACTGATATATAAGTAATATTTTTAGTATAGGATGAGTTTCCTCACATCCGATATCCTGTGGTTGGTTGGTTAAGGTTTAATTGCGCAAGATCCTGAAAGGACAAGCAGCGCCAAACTCAATATCCTGTGGCCTGTCCATGATTCTGACTTGAGTTTTTTTTTTTTTTTGGAGCTCTACGGTCAACTTTTGACGAGGACTAATTAGATCGGGACCTACTGCTTAAAGCCGATTCTTAATGGCTACAAACGTCTATGCCAAGGGTGGGACTCGAACCCACAGACTTTGGTACCGATTGCCAGCGCCATATGGCCGAATTGGCTATTCGACCATCGTCTGGCATTGAATTCCGGTTTGACTTGTTGTCTAGTGGGGAAACCCCCAAAAAATGTGATAGAAGGATTCAGGGAATCTTTATTTCACATAAAATAGTCAACTTACTGGCAAAAAAGAAATAATGTAAATGTATGTATTTACCACCTTGGAAAGGTCAGTTTTTACAGCACAACAAATCGTCTACATGGCCAACGCCATTTTGACCGTTTTCGGGGCTTTTTCCGTTCATCAATTAGGTTTTATTAGGTTTCATACGTAATACATATAATCTACCTTTTTCAATTAAGCATAATGGTATTAGGCTGAAGACACCTAATACCATTAGCAGTGTTCATTCTTTCAAGGCTAGGCGGTCATTCAATTCGTTGCTTACGTAGGCCACATATGAATTTAATGTTTTGCCGATCAGTTTCCATGCACTTTGCACTTCGTGAAACAGAAAAAAATACGGTATTTGCATGCAACTAATGTTTAAAAGTAAAATTTGCTGTCAGTGAGGTACTCGCATTGCAGAGGGGACGCATGCCACTGCATTATTCAATGAGAAACTCGACATTCTTCTTGGGAAACTAAAGCTGCATAAGCAGGCGTCATCTGAGAATTTAAAGTGCCCTTGACTTGTTTTTCTGTCGGAATCATGTTTTTTATGTTCGTCGTAGAGACACTGCATATTTTAAATGAATTATAATATGGAATTTCTTTTATCCATTATCGTCTCTAAAAATATCGGAGAACTATCACCTACAACAATAAATAATTTACGTATACGTTTTATATGGGAATTTAGGCACACAGAGTAAAAATAATAGCAGCAGAGTAGTAGCAAAACATTTAATAGGACTAAGATACATTTTCACAGAACGTAACACAGAAACATCTTACAGTGAATATTATTCTCCTTCTACTCTCGCTCACAGAGCTTTACCGCACAGGTAGAAAAAAGTATGACGTCATAATTAACGTGTGTACATGCATGCCGTAAGGAGAGAAAATGGACATTGTTTCCCAGCATTTCATTTAATTTTGTTGCCGGGAAGGATTGTAAAACCTTAACGAAAAATTACGAATTTCTCACAGGTAAGTATAACGATTAGTCAAGTGATGAGTAGAAACAGAGTGAATTTTTTCCCCTTTAGCCTTTCTCTCTGCTGCTGGTGGTCTTCCAGTCTGCAAGTAATGGGCCCTTTATAGAACATTTTCAAATTTGAAAGAACATTTTCACTTAAAAGGGCATTAACTGGTTCTGAGAGCGAAGGATATATCGCCAGCGAGGAACACGGTTTGAGGACCCACAGCTTAGAGCAGCAGTTCTCAACCTGTGGTGCGTTGGACTGTTGAGGGATACACGAAAAAATTTTGGTAATGGAAGAACCAGCATCTTGTAGTAAAAGATATTATGAAAGGTATTCCGAATTTTTTTTTCACTGGAATGATCACAAAACTCCAACCGAGAGAACGTTCTACAACCGAAGCAAGATAAACTTTCAACATCCTCGCCGAGTTTCTGAGTGGATTGACGTCACCTCCCTTCTGCTCCTCAAACTTGCACAATTCATCGATGACTAGATTTTCTTAAGTCACTGATGAACTGCACAAGGGTGAACAAACTCGACCATCTTGATGATTACCGAGTAAAATGTTTATAACTGTGGGATAGTTGTTGAATTTTTTACACCGTTTTTCGAGTTTATTTATACATGTAATTTGTGAAAACAATTTAACGTACATATACATTCAGTGAAATATACAGTGATATAGTGTATATACAGTGAAACTTCTCTATGGCGGTCAGTAATGATTCCAAAAAAATACATACTGTAAATACAGTGAAACCTCTCTATGGCGTCCAGTAATGATTCCAAAAAAAAATACATACTGTACATACAGTGAAACTTCTCTATGGCGGCCAGTAATGATTCCAAAAAAAATACATACTGTACATACAGTGAAACTTCTCTATGGCGGCCAGTAATGATTCCAAAAAAATACATACTGTACATACAGTGAAACTTCTCTATGGCGGCCAGTAATGATTCCAAAAAAAATACATACTGTACATACAGTGAAACTTCTCTATGGTGGCCAGTAATGATTCGAAAAAAAAAATACATACTGTACATACAGTGAAACTTCTCTATGGCGGCCAGTAATGATTCGAAAAAAAAAACACATACTGTACATACAGTGAAACTTCTCTATGGCGGCCAGTTATGATTCCAAAAAAAGTTTCACTGCATGCATATATATATATGTGTGTGTGTGTGTTTGTTTGTTTAATTTTATTCACATTGTTACATTATAGCTATAGTTTTATCTGTTTCTGCATGGGGTACGTCAATTATATACATATTTTCAGAGGGTGCGTGAGGTATAAAAAGTTCAGAATCACGGGCATAGAGAAATGCTTCTCGCTTAAAGAAAATTTCACGTTCCCAGGATTTTGCCAATCTAAGAAAGCAACGTGGCATATTTCAAAGTTTAACACATCTTTTCCTCTTCCTATTAGGTGATAAACAGGAGAGTAGCGACGATTACCCGAACTTTTCTATCGGAGGAGATGCTTCGTCATCCTGCTTACTTCCGTCTAGCTTGGCAACGGCGGAGATACGATGCAAAGTTATGCCCAGTTCCATGTAAGTATGCGTTCCACGGAAATGCTTCATCACGCGTTTTCAGAGGGAGGCAGAGATTTTACGACTGTTGAAAAGGAAACAGCAATATTTTAAGAGCCTTTGGCGTATTTACATTTATTTGAATAAAATAATTACAAGATAAAAAGAACTTTTTATACACCATGTTTTTAAATTTTCTGTTGAATCATATAAACTTGACAATTCTATGTATTAATAAATACTTTAAAAAAAAATTTTTCTAATGAATTATCCCATCAACTTGAAAGAAAATTAAGTTAATTGGAATTGCGTTTAACTTTTCGTTTCCGTTCCGGCCGATAGATGGCTGCACCATTCTAAAAAACAAAATTAACTGAGAATGAATTCCATTCAGCTTAAATATGGCTAAAAGTATTAAAATAATGCATTGTCATCGTGTTCTGAGCTATTCTAAAAGTTTCAAATGTCTAGGTAGTCGGGAAATTAGTTAAAAATCGATTGCAAGATTTGTACTGGACAAACACACACACAAATAAACAAACAAGAAAGGGAGTTAATAAAAACATGGTAAAAATACTAACGATATTGTATCGACCTGTAATGGCTCAGTTTCAGACCGCGGGTTTGATGTAGCACATCTACCACCTAATAATTATAGCCAAGGCAACAAGCTTATATTATTTTGTGTAATTTTATCGTTAACCCTCCAGTCGTTGGCGATTTCCTTAATTTTCAGCATAAAATTGAGGGGGAAATTTCTATCTTCTATAGGTATATCGTAAGGAGACTTTTGATACAATAGAAAAAATATTATAATAATAATCATCAAAATTCGTGGAGGAAAATGGAAATGTTTTTTATTTTTTAACTTACAACTTATGGGACACGCGAATACCATGTTTCACAAAAGCACAGAAAATACATCATTTCTCAGAGGCAATATTTCAAAGAAGCATAATCGATGAAATAACGTCTCCCTACATTCAAGTACATAATGAAATTCTTTCGACGGGAAGATAACGTTACCAGACGTTCTAATCTATATATTATATAAAACAGCTCCGTAACCGACTGACTGACTGACTGACAGATAACGCACAG